>JAYRCB010000336.1:209968-265361 GCA_036026315.1 Trachelus stipa | reverse complement strand
TCTCTCTCTTTCTCTCTCCCGTCTCTACATATGTGCCGGGCGCACATACGCCAAGGAGATGCCCCTCCCCTCCTCCCGCCCCTCACGTACGTGCGGCTGACTGACTGTTTTTAAATTTATACTAATGCGCTTACACAAGAAATGCGTACGCACGCACGTCAGTGCGTTCGAGTATGTTGCTCGAGATATGCAGGTTATGCCTTTTCGAAATGATTACAGGATACATTTTTTGTTTATATACATACGCACACACATACATCGTACTCGCACCTCGTGCCTTATACCTACTATACGGGTAAGAGCGCATCTCCGTAGCACGCACCGGTATATCTATATGTATAACCGTAACGATCAATTAATCCAATACCTTGATTATCTGTAAAATGATACAAACAGACCGCACCAAATGATCACCTTATTGGATATCCAAACGAACACAAGAGTCCCCAGGTCCTCGGCCGAGCGAATAACAAGATCGTTTCTACATTCGATGAGTAACGAGGTGTGACGTAATCGTTTAAACCCGGCCTCGTGTGTAAATACGCGGGCGAACGCGCAACCGCGCACAAAATGTCCATTGTGTATTTTATAACGCGATCTCTCCTGGGCTTTGTACGCGGGACTTTTCGTGATCTGTTATCATCGTAACTCCAAGTTTTATTGTTGCTCGGCATCTTTATCTATCGCTCGTCTTCGGCGCGCAGTGCCGGCGGGCCCGATGCCGTTTCACATTCGTACCGTTAACTCGGGGTACAGCATGGCTGCGTAACGTTAACGGTGGCGAGAGCAGGGAAAACGCTTTTTTTTTTTTCCTTCGACGAACCAGTCAAGACGTCCGACGCCCACGTCTTCTGCTCGTACGGGCTCTCCCTGTCGTCTCTATACGTTCATATACGTTGGCTGGCGCACTTGCGTGAATGCGCACACGTGCCGACACTTACATACGTACTCCAGTTCAAAATAGGATCGGCCAGCGTGGCTAAGGAATGGCGGGCAACAGTTCTCTGTTAGATTGTACCGAAGCGACGGCGTCTATCCTGGCTTCTAGTAATCTAATAAATTCTACGTCGCTTTTCTCTCTCTATCCCTGCTGGATCCGTTCTCTGTCTCCTTTGCTTGGCTCTGGCTCTATACGCATTATGCGTGCCGGTATGTGTATATGGGCTCGTTGCGCGGCGGTGGGAGTTAAGGGTGGGGGAGGGGGGAGAGCGCCTAGGGAATTTCCTAGGGACTATAAGCGATACACACGCTAATAACGGCGGGAGAGGCGGCGACGCATACTGCTCTCGCAAGACGCTACTATATATGTTACGATGTAATTCAAGAATTCAACTATCCAATCGCCGTGACAGTCGCGAGTCTTTGCTTCCGTCGGCCCTCGGAGTGGGGATGGACTCTTGTCTCTATTTATTTTCTACCATTCAGGCCTCTTCCTACGCCCACGTCGATCGACTATATCTGTACGGTGTGCTACTCGCGGGTAGACGGTACTGTTTTATTTTTTTTATTTTTTTTTATTCTTTTGGGTATCGCGCAAGCTACAGTGACTCTTTGTTATTCTTTTTTTTCCTTTTCAAGATTTTTCGTCTTTCACGTTGTACTTGTTTGGTCACTCAGGACACGGGCGGTTGGAAAAGCGTAAAATTTGGATTTCAGTCATTTTTTTTGTCTTTTTCTTGTAACTGTCAAGAATCTTTATTCATTTTTTAATCGATCTTTGAAATCTCCATATGTCACTCGCACGTTTCGAATGAAATTAGACACGTAACCAATCGACCGTAACTTCCGGTAATTCCAGTATAGGATCTAATGGCGAATGGCAATAGGATAACGCTTGCAAGTTCTGTTCAGGAAATATTATATATATATATATAACTGGATTAATTAGAGAGCGTCGTCTCCGTCACACTCCTATGCGCATGCGCGAAGCGTTAAGGATTACCAGCTGCGCTTTGGAATTCAAGAATTTCCCAGTGAAATTTTCGTTAACGATTACACGAGATTCGATAATGGTCCGTACGTACACGTGGATCTCCATATACACACACACGTGGACCAGTATCACATCTATGCCGAACGTTTCCTCTCGGACGAGACGCCGGGCGTCTATACGTACTTCGCGTTAGTTCTCTTCACGTCGAATAATAATCCTCGGGCGCTTACCGTTAGCCCGTGCATTTATAGCCACCAGTTATTTGCATATCGGATCTGTAAATTCTATCTGGTTTGAACTACGCCGATATCCCGAGTAAGTAAGGTCCCCCTTTTACACGGGGTATATACTTCATGTAGTATACGTACGCTGGTACACTGTCCGTCTCTCGCTCTCGTCTCGATCAACCATTCTCTCTCTCTTTCTCTCTCTCTCTCTCTTTCCTTCCCAACTACTGCGAAACCCGTCATTATCGTGAACGTGATTTATCCGTGAGAGGGATCGGGAACGAATACGCCGCCTCGAAGTCGTGATTAATACAACCGCTAGATTTATGGCGCTTCGATCGTGGCTATTGGTTTTCATTCGTTCTCTACGGATATAGTCCTTCGCGAACCCGATTGCTCGGGATTGGCAAGAAACTCGAACGTCTAAGATTTCAAACCTCTTTTTGGCCTACGAACCGGTTGCACGTACCGTCCAAAAAAAAAAGTATTTTACCGGTGGGATTTACGTGGAATTATGAGAATAACGATAATAACAATAATATAAACTTAAGGTTACCTCGTTACGATAAAATTTAATACCTTGTTTAGGTACTGGTTACGGACTATATACTCGTGTACAGTATTAGAAATTAATTATCAAACGTGTTTCGCTCGTGGACGTTTTCGACAGTGTCTAACGGTCTATCGGCATTGACTTATTCGTACGGGCTGGTCGGTCTTGTAAATTGGGTAGAAAAGGAAAAAAAAATTATAAAGATGAAAAAGAAGACGCTTCGGACTGTCGAGTTCTCACGGTGAGGATTCTTTGACTCTCAGTTTGTCTCGCCGTCTATCTCGCTTACTTACGTAGCTACACAGAAACTCGCATTAGGAGTATTATGCTGCGTGCGCAAAGCGCACGAACGTATCGCCAGAGTTTCCACTGGGCTGTACCGAGTGTATTTTTATCAACGGAAGTTCGTTGCGGCCGACGTCGTCGTGGTGCATTCCACATCGTCGTCACGTTGGTACGCAATGCGCGACATACGCGCGTTAGTGCGATCCTTGTACATTGGACAGGCGGGTATCCACGATGCGACGGATTCGTAGTGCGACTACGCGGGGGTATTTTGAGTTTGTTGGAAAAAACACGGCGCATGCGCAGTAAGACCCTTTTCGATTTCTCATTCGAGCAGGGTCCCATTAAGGGACGCCGGCGACTCGATAGCTAAGGGCCAGTACACACGTTGGCTACTGCTCGGTACTACGTCTGTTTCTCTTTGCGAAGCCATGAATGCAGCTCACTGCATAACCGGATCAGAAACCATGCAATCGTATCTACTTTTCTACTTACGCTTTA
The DNA here is from genome assembly GCA_036026315.1 of Trachelus stipa. Classification (NCBI taxonomy): domain Eukaryota; kingdom Metazoa; phylum Arthropoda; class Insecta; order Hymenoptera; family Cephidae; genus Trachelus; species Trachelus stipa. The sequence goes on along the minus strand of JAYRCB010000336.1, from coordinate 261,862 downwards.
TTTAAGGTGCTTCGGGGCACATGCGAGCGCAATGCCCGGCCGGGAATGACGCGTCGCTCGATTATCCCGTGTATATACGTACTCGCCTTGAAGTTTCACCTCGATGACATTTAGGCGGCTCATAGGTATCCGATTTTTTATATTGACTTCCCTGGCTCGCTCTATGGTGTTTTATGGCCGACTTTCAACTCGACGACTTTATCTGGCTGTCTTCCTACGTATAGGCGCACGTGCATCGGGACGTACTACATGGGCTGGCGCTGTCGGGTCTTTCGGGTATCTGTAACTGGTTACTTTTGTGCACGAGTCTACGGATCACTGGTTAAATCGTGGGACTTTGCTGGATTGCCAAACGTTTTTTTGGCCGCGCCGTTGTAATGGGAAATTATTTGTGGGCTAATAACGTTAGAGACGTCCATGAGTCGCGGCTACTTAAAACCGGAATCCGATTACGGTCGCTTTCTAAAAAAAATCGTTCTATGGAAATAGGAGAAGCTAATCGACGGATATAGTAACAATCTGGTATCGATTGATCGACTCGATCGACTGTTTAATCGGGATCGTTAATTAATCATAATTATATGAAGTCTGGTAGGACGGATCAAGGCGGTGTATATAGATAACAGTCTATATACACTTATGGTTGTGGTATAAACGAGATAGAGTACTGTGACGTAAGATTGGCTAATTAAAATTATAATAATTGATTTATATATCAATTTCACGGAGGCATTGTCGAATTAATTTTGTTTATACGCATTCGAACAATATCGTGACTAGTTTTATTATTTATCAGTAGATATGTATAGGTGAATTTGATATATAGCCATATCGGGGTATATACTTTATACCTTATGGCTGGACGAACGTCCGGATAATTAATTATTGACCCGCTATAATCGCATTAGTTCTAATTGGCAGAGAGCCGGGGCTGTCTCGAACTTGTTAATTGAATTGGTTAATTTGATAGAGGAACATGCAATTTTCTACTTTCTCTTGATTTCCTTGTGCTATTTATTTTTATTATATATATATGTGTGAACATATTAATTTTGTTCCTATTCAAAATTATAGTTCGCAACATTTTTTTCGTACGAGGCAAAAAAGTTTTTAAATATATTTCCCTCGAGTGAGTCCTCCTTTCTCATGGGAAACATTTTTGGTTAAGAGTCAAGCCGTGTCTTCTTGGAAAGTTACATAGACGATATACCGACGAGCTAGTCGATAATCTATAATCCCGGATTATCGGGGTGAATCGATAAACGAACCAGTTTTCTCTTGCCGGTCTTCACTATATACCGAACGGTCTCCGATTCTCTAATCGGTTTTGTGGAGCTATGAGAAACAGCATGGCGGCTAGTTAGGGTGTAGAATTATACATATATATATTCTGACGAAAAATCGTAACGGGGCAGAAAGTGTTCCAAAAAATACCCGAGTTGCTGCTAGCATGCTGTACCGCCGATTCTTCGTCGACAAATGACTGGAAACTGTGTCTTCTGGAACACGATACGATAGAGAACCGTTCGAGCGCCAGACGCGTCTTTACGTCACGGAAGGAATTCTGCAAAAGAATTCCAGAAGGAACCGACTAGAGCACAGACCAACAGACAAAAGTAGTGCCCTTCGAAAAACCAATAAGCTTCTCGGGAGGATTTACAATACTCGCATCATTACGCCGCTAGAAAATTCATGTCGTCGGAACTATTTCTCAAATAATAAACTCGGAATAATACGGGAGTGACATCTGTGGCTCGATCGCTTTACCCGTACGAGATTCGAAAATATTCCGTAGATACCGGAATCTTCCACCAATCAGCGATACGCGATACTCGAAAGTAAGGCGGTGAAAAAGTTCAGACGCGGACTGAAGATGACGTAACTTTCTTTAGCACGCTGGCCGCACGGAACATTGTCACGCTGTCGCTGCCGTAGCTCGAGATGTCCAGTGGCCTCTGGTGGCGCTGAGGTTGCGGCCCTGTCCTCGACGATAGTGGCTGAGGTCCTCATGTCTTCGGTGGGTCCGGTAGGCTCTGCCTCCTCCGGTAGACCAGTGACGGTGGCTCCACTCTGGGGCCCGCTGATCCTTCAGCACTATCGGTAGTGGCGTTACGAAACGGGAAACAAGGTCAAGTCCATGCGCTGTCCTTTCGGATGACCCCTCCTTACTCTTTTTCGGATGACCTCGAATATGGGGTTGTCAGGTCGGCACGGCAACTCTGGCGTTACCTGGTGTAAGATCTTGCTGGTTCTCCTTTGGTGTGGTGTCTTTTTGACGTGATGATTTGGTACTACCGGTGTCGTGATCGTGACGTATGAATGATTTGCATTAGCCTATTGTCGAAAAGTTACACTGTGACCCTGGAGTTCCTGGTCACTCGCGTGTTAGATTTCGAAAATGGGAGGGAAATGCGTTTCGAAGTTGAAAAACGAAAGTTACTGTTTCGGGGACCTTTTGTGACGTATTTATAACGTCACAGCATATATACAAGTGCGATAAGAAAAATACGGAACGATTCGGTTAATTATAATTAACGAGACGCGAAGTCGCGCGACGTTTAATAAACGTGTTTAAAGTTTATTAAACGGTGAATTGTAAGAGGTGACGTCACGAGGTTCATCTTCGAACATGTGTGAAACAGGCTTAATTTGAATTCATCGAAAAATTCTTTAAATGCGATATCAAACAGTTAACGAAGTTCAGCTGATGTATATCGATCGTGACGTGCGCAACGGGCTTAATGTTTTTCGTTCGTAAATCATTGTCAACAAATTAATTACAGGTGGTATTTCGATGTGATCGATTTACGTGGGAGAAATTGGGGGTTGTGCTAATGACGTTAAACACTCATTCGGGAATCACGTCTTCCAGATTTTCAAGATTTTTGCGACCCACGAGGATTTTTGCATGTTTGAATGACGTACGGCAGCCCCCCGCTTCCACCCCTCGACTTTTCGTCTAAAAATTGTTTGTCGCAAGATAATTTTAAACTCGCGCGATTACCAATTAAATGACAGGTTAAGTGATCGAAGTATTCGATATTAATTACAAAACCTTAATTAGTTGACACGTCAGTCTCGTTAATTGGAATTCTTTGGAAAAATCGTTATCTGGCTACTCATTGCATAGAAACGTTCTAGAATTTTATTTTCGACTTGTGTATTTTATTTAAGTCGTTTAAAATTTGTATACATAGATATTTATAGGTATCGATAAACACTTTATAGTTTGTCCATTCAAAGTAATTTCCCAATCGGTACCATATCGACCCACGCATTCATATATATATATATTGGTTATATAGTTACACATATGTACGAGCCTTTAGGAACATTTGAACTTTATCTTGTTGATCCATCTAGCATATATAAGCAGTAAATAAATATCAGGACTGAGAATTTCTATTATACGCGAGGACGATGACGCGTGTCACGGAGAGAAGGCAGAATTCCGAACGTCCAGCAATTGAGACGCTCGTGCAATTAAAAGGAACATAAACTCGTGGGTTGTGAATTCGGGTCGAGAAGGCTGTTACCCACCCACGCAAATCTCTAAGTCTTTGTGTCATGTGCGAGCTGGAATACAATTTCTTTAACGATCTGTTAGACGAAAATTTTGTGTAAAAAGATTTTTATTTCTCAATTTTTTATTCCAGGCAAATCCATGCCAGCATCCAATTGTCATACTGAGGGATGTTGCGTCCTCGGATATGGAGTCCCTCTTGCGCTTTATGTATCACGGGGAGGTCCACGTGGGTCAGGAACAACTGGCTGCCTTCCTGAAGACGGCGCAGATGCTCCAGGTCAGAGGTCTCGCCGACGTGAACAGCGGAGCGGCGGCATCGAAAATTCCACCGGCGCCTACGTCGAGCGCGAACAACGGTAGCGCACCCGTGAGTAATACGTGAAGATTGAATATTTATTTTGAAAGAAAAAAAACTTGAAAATTTGAAAATTTTTTTTTTCTTTCGATACCTTGCAGACCACCCCAAGAAATCCTTGGCAGGATAACGGTAGGGGTGACTTGAACGAGAGTGGACTGAGTCCACCTCCTGAGAAGAGACCCAGGAGTTACTCACCGCCCTTGGGCAACCACGTGGAGCAGAAACCTGATCTTCAGGATTCGCTTCTCGGTCAGGCCCTCGAAGGTGGTCCCACGATACACACGACACCCACCAATAATATACAGGTAAGAATTTTTAAATTAAATTTTTTGCTTTTCAATTTTCCCAAAATTAGCTAGAGTTTGTTAATTCTTCATACGGGCGTTCACGTGTATTAAGGACCAGGACATTCTCATTGATTGTTACGCAGGCGCAGTCCACTGGCGAGGACTCGAATTCCCTGTCGGACAACGAGGAGGATATGTCGAATAACGAAAGTATCCTGAACTCTGTAAAGACTGAGCCGAGTGATCTTCTGAACGACTCCATGGAGCATCATCGTAGCACCTTTCCTGCGGCCCTCTTGGGTCTCCAAGGTGAGTCACGATGCGATTGGCAGATTATGGGAAAACGGGTGGGAGTAACGATAAGTGGGTGATAGAGGGGGAGAAAGGATAAAGGGAGTGTCTGAGGATTTTTCTTTTTACGGTGTTAACCATGAAACTTTTGATGGTTTTTCAGGACTGATGCCAGGACCCTCTGGAATCCATGCGGCGAATCAGGATCCTAATTACGGTGAGTCCAAAGTTAATGATTATCGAGAGAGCCCCTCTGCGCCCCCCCCCTGCCCATCACTACCAATATCCAACGCACAACCCCCCTTTGACCCCATGCCCCCCCCCCCCATGCCTTAATGGTCGTAGCCATATTAGTATCCTACCAAGTCGTTCCTACGATTTTAATCTCATTGTTGCGTTGAATGCATGGAACTCTCGTACCTCTCATAATGACCCTTGGATCCTTTTTGATCCTTAAAATATTTTACATGATCTTCCTGGATCCCTCTTTTTTCTCGTACCCGTGTCCCTTACTGTGTCCCTCGTGTATATCGCCGAGACACGAACGTTGAGCAAATGTATCATTAGGAGACGGTGAGTAGCATCGTAGAGAAAAATAAGAATTTTTTGTGAATTTGGATATTTTTTCAAATTTGCCAAATCGAAGAATAATTTTGGTTTTAATTCACTTTATCACCACTGGTGTTGTATCGATAAGGTGGCGCTGTCGTGGCGCTTATAAAAATATGAGGCAGGATCTCGCGAGGCGAGAATGCCAAATACCTTTCCTTGGAAGTGTATATGTAAACTGTATCAAGAGAATGCGGTCGAATACTAGAAAATTAACGCTAAAATTTACGAGGAAGAAAAAAGAAAGGTGTTAAACGCATTAAAGTCGTGAATCGAATTTGTACGGTACTTTAATAATTGTGGATCTGAAATTTGGATTTGACGATCGTTGTCATCTCACGGATACGACGTAATTTAAATGAAATCCGAATTAAAGAAGTCAAAAGATATCTACGTAAAGGAAATGGAATAAGAATAAGGTTTAAAATAAAAATACGTATAAACTGTGAGAATTAATCAAGATAACGCACAGAATCCTTTGGGGTACTGTCGAGCGGCCTCGATCCCGGAATGTAAAAGGGCGATGGTCAAAGATCAGAAAATCTCGAGAGAGAGAGCGAGAGAGCGAGAGAGAGAGAGAGAGAGAGAGAGAAAAGGGAAAGGGTGAACAAAAATAGTGTTTAAGAGAAGATTGGAAGTTGGCTGAGGACTGACATTGGCTGGTGGTTCCAGGGCGGTGGCAGCCCTCGGCTGGAGACGGTTCAGGCTCGAGTTCCGGCTGGCTGCCAGGAACTTCCTCCACGAGGAACGACCTCTCCGTGTCTGGAACCTACCAGAGCGTCGTCCACAACCCGAAGCAGGATCTCACGTCCCTACTACATCACGCCACCAGCCAACCACAACACGCCCTCAATGCCCTCAGCTCTCTCAACAACCTGAACAACCTGAACAACCTGAACAATCTCAACAATCTCAACACCGAGCAGCTGACGATGATGCACCAGAAGCTACAGAACAACCTGCAGAGTCTTCAGCAACAGGGGGCCGTCAAAAACGATCAGCTGAACCTGATGCTGCAGTCCTGCGCCAAGAAGAAAATCGTCGACAGCTCCATAGCCATGCTGCAAGCCGTACGGCCTACGGACTCCTATCATCAGCAGTCCGAGAGTCCGTCCCAGGCTGGGAAACCAAAGTGCCCCGAGTGCGGCAAGATCTACTCGAACAATTCCAATCTCAAGCAACACATTGTTAACGTTCACACGGTGCAGACCGAGTACATATCTTGTCATGTCTGTAGCAAGCAGTTCAAGACTAAGCAGTATCTGCAGATTCATCTGTTGTCTATGCATGGCATTAGGAAACGTAAGAGCTACCCGGTATATCAGATGCAGGGACTTGGTCAACAACAGCAGCAGCAGCAGCAACACGCAGCCGGACAGGCTGTGGAGCAGATAGGATCGGATCAGCAGGTGGTGCAACAACAGCAACACTACGAAAGATGGCCTGAAGAGAAGCACTGATACGATTGGAAAAAAAAATTTCTTTGACTCGGTGTGACGTTGGGTCGCTAGATTCTAATTTTTTTTGTATACTTACTGTTACTTATTGTTTTTGACATTTTTGTGAGTTTCCTGGAATAACGTGAAACTGTGGGGAATCTCAGAGCAGGTGTCTGGATATTCTTCAGGAATTTATCAGACACTTATTTTTTGCTGGTGCGACGAAGAACGATTGGAAAATGTGACGTGCGTCTGGATTGAGTGTGCGTGGCGTGCAGCTATAGATTTTTGTGTTTTGCGTAAACTTGAAAAAGTTTTTCAGTCCCGGAGATCCGGTGTACATATTTTTACAATAAGCGCGACAGTAACTAGCAGCTGGATTGCTTGTAGATATTTTTGTATTAGATTTTAAGTCCGAGCCATAATGGTGGAATAGACGGTGTAACAGTTAGGTTGAATTTCGAGTTTGACTTTTTTTATTGTTCCTTGCTAAGAAGAAGAAACGGAAAGAAAAATGGATATACCAAGTGGAGGAATAAGAAAAGGGAGTGGAGGGTAGCTTTTTGCCAGGGGCGTATAGAGAACCTACCGTTCACTCGTTGGTGCCGGCCATAAAGCGTAATAAATCGGTTCAATCTGGGCCCATTGAAAATCTCATATCGCCGTAAAAACCTTTCTAAAACAACTCGGATCTCCGCGATAAATCGGAAATATGATTGGTTTAATTTATATGGGCGACCGTAAAACCGCCATAAACTCCTTGCGAGTCGCATAAAGCGAACTTGGGATCCTCCATCCGGCCGTTTCCTTTTTTTTTTCTTTTTCCTCCCGCGTCGTTTATTGCGCGCGTGAGAGCTCGCGTCACAGTTTTTTTACGGAAAGTCTTCGCGAAGAATCCGTAGCAACGAAAGTATCCCCTAAAATAAGGGATGCAATCGTGCGAAGCACCATGGAGTAAAATTTAATTTTTTTTTCGTTTTTTTTCCCTCTCGACCTCAGTCAACAGCGATTATATCCATTAACCCGTAGAAATTGAATTCACATTGTTACTATACAATTATTTCCCATAAACAATAATCCCTCTCTTTCCATATCTCATCCCTTGTTCCTTTATCCACCCCTTAACCCCCGCCGAAGCCCATACACGAATCCTGAGGATGAATGTCCGTTTTCAGGGAAGGGTCATCGATCCATCCCCGATTAATCGGCATTTCAGACAGTTACCTCCCTTATAAGGGTCACCCTTATCCTTCGTCGGCGCCGATTACCCACCAGACATCCTCCACTTCCGTTTCCTCTTCCAATCTCACCCCTAAGATCGTTCGCCCTCGAGGACTCTAAATAATAAAAAGTGAGTAGAAAAACGTATCGATCAATTAACACGCGCAAAGTCTGTCTTATAACGAAGGGCCCCAGTGCCTAATCAGCCGATTGTCATCCAGTCGTAGAACGTCGTTACGTAAACAATCCGAGTGTGTATATAGTCTGGGGGTAGGTTTGTACCCGTCCCACCCCTTAGCCACCCTCCCAATATCCCTTTAGCACACTATTGATTATCGGAGCTGCAAATTCGCAGAAGCCTCGATAGTCCTGGAAGATAAGGTCATTGGTCATCGTTACTCTCCCCTTGGCCTCCCTTCAACGTTCAACTTGACTCACCCTTTACCCGGTCTGTGCTCACCCTTTAAGCAGCTCTCCCGGTGGCTCCTCGGCTCTCGTCCTTCTGCGGGTAAAGAGGGTGGACGGGTGGGTGGACTGTGGTGGGAGGTTAAGAAGGATGGAGGGAGGTGGCGAAGGCAGATAGAAGGTGGAGGAAACGAAATTCGGTTTCTGCAGAGGCAATCAGATTCTGCAGGTTCGATCGACAGCCGCTGGGCGGGGATAACTTTGGGGTGTGAGTACGTCGGGGGGGCTAGATGCCCGTCAGCGGCTCACTGGGGGGTTGAAGAAGGAGCCGAGCGGAGGGATGAACGCAAGCCGGCCTTTTCTGCCTTCTTTCTTGCCTGTCCTGAAAAAGGTGTGTGCTCCTTACACTCGTGGTAGATTCTCTGTGTGTAGGAGAAAGAGAGAGAGAGAGAGAGATACAGAAAATGGAAGAGAGGAAGCGAGAGACCTCAGCGAATCGAAACGAGGTAATGGAAGAGCAGGATTAATTGTACCTTCGATGGGTGGTGGGATCGGTCCAGGGGGGGCGTGCGTCCCTTTTTTTTTTCAACCCTCGCAGAGAGTGGAAGTTATTGCGATATCCGAAGGACAATGGCAGAAAAAGTTGGACGAATTTCATCGAAAAAATAAAAAGGGCGGTTAAGTAAAGTAAGATCTTACCATATCATCCCCTATACGGATACCTCGATGAGCACGCACAGGCCCAACTTCTGCATACGTCTCAAAGGATACTTTTTTAATATTTTTTTTACTTTTCCACTTCGTCCTCACGATCCAACCATCCGCTTCCCCGTACAGGGTAAGCCAAGAAAAATAAAAAAGGGAAGGAATCTACTTTCCTACAGACAGGAACTTCTCCTCGCAGGGATAAATCCGTATCACGTGTTTCAAAGCCATCCGTCTAAATTTAGCGGTGCGCTGCCCTTCCGCACCCTATATATTCCTTCATCCAATACTCTATGAGTAATGTACAAAACACACACACACAATTGGCATATAGGACAACCCTAGGGGGGTTAGAGGATATGGGCGTTAAGGATGGGTATAGGGGGTTGGTATTACGAAGGGGTAGTTTTGAGTAGGTGCATGTCATTACCCACGAGCCGATGGGTTGAATTTTTCATCCCCCCATCCCGTCCCGCAATTCCGTACCCGCTCCTCAAAATTTTCTTAGTTTTTATTTTTATTTCGAAAAGCACACGACACCCTTTCTCCCTCGTCCTCGCTCCCTCTCCTTCTCTTTCTCCTCGCCAATATGATTCTGGTGATATAGATATACTATGTGTTATTTCGTGGGACGATATATATAGCACAGTATATACGTGACTAGGTGCGTTAGCCCTCCAGGACACACGCGCACGCTGAATTACAACGGAGTACATCGTATTGATCTCGACGATTCAACAAACAGCGCCTAGTGCCTCTCGTTCCTTTGCTAACTCTCTCTCTGCTGCTGCTGCTGCTGCTGCTGCTGCTGCTGCTGCTGCTCCTGCTTACCCCTGAGCAACCCTCTTCTTTCTCTCTCCCTCTCTCTCGCTCTCCTAAGCTCGTGTCCTCTCTTATACTCTCAGTCGTACTGTACCACTTTTGCTTCCACTTGCGCGGTGTTCTTTACTCTTTCTCTTGTTTCTCTTTCTCTCTTCCTCCCCCCTCCCCTCTCTTTCTCTACTCTCTATTCCCTTTCCATTCGGTTGGTATCTACTCCACAGTGTATACGTATAGATATATAAAAGACTCGAAGCCAACCAACCAAACCTGCCGGACGGACAGCGCTGCGATGCTATTGTCAGGTTCCCGGTTCTCTTTACAGGGTAGTCAGAGAAAGGGGATGATATTTCAGGGAGAAAAGTTACTAGGAAATTTTGATGAGTTTGAGGGGATGTCTAGCGTCGGGAACGCAGTTGATGATCGTTACCGTGAAGTGTGCTGAACTTTTTTTTTAGGGGGTGGTAGAAGTCGCACCACCCCTGTCTACTGTAACCAGGAATGTCTGATTTTTGCGCTACTTGAAATCTACCGTAGGTTGTCTCACGGTGTATGGAGATTTATTCGATCCGTCATGTGGGTTGGTTGACAATACTGCGGATGTCTTAGGTTGGTAGTCTCGGTTTCGAAGAGAACTTCTCGCTGTTTAATTAATCTCTTAATTAGCCGCTTTGAAATTTTCTCCCTTTGTCCCTCCTTCGACCCCCCTCTCGCCCCCCCCCCCCCCTTCGTGCCTCTTCGTAGAGTCTCTTGAATTAATTCGGGTCGAATGGTTAATTGGGTGCCTTTGGATTTTCCCTGTACACTCTTTTTTTTATATCTTGGATTTCGTAACTACGTGTATGACGGAATACGGAAATAGATACGGGGAGAGAGACGTTCTTATTGGCAAGGGATGAATTCTGCGTCGAATTACATATCCGGAAGGGTTGGAGCACCGACTGCTTTTCTGGCGCCTGTCTTGTGACAAAACAAACCCTGCCGGCTTATCCAATCCCGCGGTGTTTCCTCGAATCTCTTCCATCTTCACCAACCACCCCCTCTCACCCCTCCCCCCCCCCCGCCGCGACTCCACTCAAGTCGACGTAATGGAGGCAGAGACTCGCATTTGTTCCATCTAACCCTTATACTCTGGCTCTCTATTCCATCTTGCTTCTTTCTACTCCCCCTTTCCTCCCTCTCTCTCTCTCTCTCTCTCTCTCACGCACACTCTTTCTCAAGTTACTCTCCACAACCCCTGTCCGATGAACCGCTGAGCCTCCTTTCTGACCACCCTTACTTTTGCCCTGACTTCCTTTTCCACCCTCTCCAAATCTTGTAACCGTCTTACCCTCCTTTACCGCCCTTGTCAACGTCGGCACTAGTGTCATCATGGCCCTGCGCCTTAAACTTTGTATCATCCGAAGGGTAGTCATTTTTATTAATATATCTGGCTAAGGGTGAAAAATGCCCTTCCAGCTTGGAATACACCTTTATTTTTTCTTTCGTGTTACAGAATTTTTTTTTCAATTCATGGGGTATTTCCATGTATTTGGATTTGTTTTGACTGGGGGTAGGGGGGCACTGTTGGAAATCTTGACTCGGTGATTCCGCTAATTTCAGACGGAATTCTTGTGACAGTCAGTGCCGTGACACTATTTCCAGGAACCCTGGTGGATTATATCTGCGTGTCGGGCCAGGGGGAAGAGGGTTGGCTTAGTCGCAACACCGGAATTGCCGTAATTCCGGGAAAGTTTTGGCGAGCGGCTTATGGGTACCCAAGTAGGCTGAGCACGGTGTATAGAGAACGACAGGGAAGAGTTTAAGGGATGAGAAAATGTCCAAGGGTTGCGTGTCCTAGTAACGACTAAGGCCCTTACTGTGTATGGTATATATAACACGGCACGCTACCAATTGTAGATAGGCAACAAGGTAGGTAATAACTACCCGAAATGCGAGCCCAGCTTGAATTTAACATATCCTGGAAGTTTTCGGCTGTCGGGTTGAAAGTGGATTTTGAAAATATCAACAGCAGCGAATACATCAGGCAACGCTTTATGTTTTCTCAGAGTCTCCCAAGAACTTTTGGATCGAAAACTGTAAATAAGGGCGGATGATAATTTACTTGAAAAAGTTGAACTAAATTAAATTGCCACGAGGTTTTAGTAAAGTTGCAGCTGTTTTCGTTCTTTACCCCCCCCCCCCCCCAAAGCACATTTCGTCAATACACGATCCACCTGATCGGCAATTCAATTCTCATATACTTTTCAAATTTGACAGCTGTCACGTGATAAATTCGATTATATAATAATTTAGTATTAATAAAATATTAATTACATCATATATATATATATATATATATATATATATACACGCTACACTTCTATCGAAAGATACGTATCTACCACAAGAACGCCTCTCGAAGAACAACAAAGTTAGGAAGAAATACGATAGCTTTTTTTTCAACTTTTTGTTTTCCTTACTTTCTTTATTTCCTCCCCCCTTTCCCTCCCTCTCACTCTCTTTCTGTTCTCAATGCGTGACAAGCACCAAATACTATCCCCCTCCCCCTTCCCTAGAGTATCGATCAGATTTTTCTCTCTCCCCACAATTCCGCACACACGTGTGCCCGTACCGAATTGCACGCAAGTTCAGAGAGACACGCACAGCGTGTCTCGTGGATGCTCAAATCCTCATTAGATTAATCCAAATGGTAAAAAGTAGATATTACAAATGAATCGAGCAAAGGTATATTAAATTTGTAGAATTTGAAAAAAAAATACTAGTCGCTACCTCTTCGCCGTCGAATACGTACCTACTGAAGTATTCCTACCGATACCAATTTCTTCGTCGGACCCTCGCCGGTTCCTCGAGAACTTTCGATTACATTTACGTTCGTAGATTAGAGGCCATCTATCACTCGGATCCGATCCGGATAAGGTTGCCTTTCCTTTGGTCTCAGTCAGATGCTTATCGTACGCGGCTATGGGTTTTCTACCATTTGGCCACCGCTGTGCTGACATGTCTGCAATAACCCAGGACATATGAGGTAAACGAGGGCGGGAGGTGCCGAGAGACTCGTAGAATAAGAGTGGCAGGGAGAGAGAGAGAGAGAGAGAGAGAGAGAGAGAGAGAGAGAGAGAGAGAGAGAGAGAGAGAGAGAGAGAGAGAGAGCTGAGACTGTTAGGAATCGTCAGAGGGAAACTAGAGAAAGTAGGAGGGAGGGGAGCGAGGGTATGTGCATATATATGTATATATATACCAAGTTGCGTGGGAGGTCAGAAGAGAATGCGTGTGCGTAATACACATTCGTATCTCCACGTACGCGTTTACGCGGCGGCACGCACTGCGTACCAAATTCAAGAGAGGAGAACGCACGCGGCACGTGTACGTCTTATTTCTTCGGATCCTCCCCCTACTCTCTGCTGGACCCAACCACCCTCTTGCCTCTTTCACTTCCATGTTCCTCTCAGTTCCTACCACTTTCCAGCATCTTCCCTTTTCTCTCTCCTTCTCTTCCACAGTTTACTACTTTTCGAGCATCGCCCTGTGCGTATATCATGTATTTCCTCATTCGCACCCTTATTCCCAGGACTATTTCTCTCTCTCTCGCTCTCGCTCTCTGTGTCTATCCCGGCGCCACTCGGGACCGTCAAATATTTAACGACCGAGTTTCACCGCGACTTCAAACGCACAGACAATTTCCTTGGGAGACTCATCCCTTAGCAGTTTCTTCTCTTTTTCTTTTATAAGGCCCTGTAGTTTTTTTTTGCCAGAGCGATCGGAGACGCGGAGGACGGAATATATGTGGCTCGACCAATTTGTATGAGATGCTCGTTCTCTTTCTTTTTTTTTTCCTGTCGCTCAGGGTATTACCGAGGGATGAGCGGGGATTGCGTGGGAAGGGCAAAACCAAAAAGACGTAAAGACGCATCCTGGCAATGATAGCAATATCCATGGCGATGCTAGCGTAGGGGTGGTAGTAGTAACAGCGCTACTAGTGGCGCTGTTGATGGGGTAGTAGTAATGGTAAAGATGGCAGGAGGGTTGAGGGGACGGGCATGGCTATTTGCCGAATCGGGTAGTGGTGGGTTAGGGGGGGGGGGGGGTGACTGGAATAAAAATAGGGGTTGCGCGATAAGCGAAGCATTCCGGGGATATAAGGCAAGGGCTGGCTGAGTGAGTAGATACTTTTTTCAGTGAGAAGGAGAGAGAGGGATGGCTTTAAGGGATGCATCCCTCCTCGCTACTCCCTCTCTCTATCTCTCTCGCTCCCTCCTAGTGAACTATTCCAGACGCTCCTTATCCTCCGGATTCCTCCTGGCGTTTCTTGCCTTCCTAATGTCCCGGCCTCTCCCGCCCCTTTGCGCGATCCTCACTCCGTCCTCGGGCACCCTCCACTAGAGCCAAGGGTTCGGGGACCTCCTGGAGGGTGGGTACCTATATTACCCTCGCGGACAAATGACAATTGTAATTCGCGTCTGATCCCATTCCATTAGTCTCCGACGTCACGGGATAAGCGTCCCGGCCAGTTTTGCTCCTTGGTTCCCTCTCACTTTTCTTTTTCCTTCTTCATCCCTCTTAGTTTTTTTTTTCTTTTCCCACCTCTTACTTTCCCCTCTCCTGCTTTACCTCCCGCTTCTTTATCCGTGTCCGGCAATCACGTCACCCTTGACCTCAAGCTGAACTTTCGAATTCACCGCACGCTGACCCAAAATAAAGTTTCGATGCCGAGGGCTCGCTTCCTGTATTTCGCTTGTTTGGGACTCGTACCCTCGTTTTTTTTTTTTCCTTTGGGTATTCGTTTTCCGACTTCCGGTCACCCGACCTTCGATGACCTGGGACGCGCCGGTGACGGAAAATGAAAAAAGTGATAAAATAGGCGTTACCAGTGGATCACGATGCGTGTCGGTGACAGATAAAATATTTCTCGGACACATGCAGTCCTTGAAGAGGATCGGGGTAAATTTGAAATACGGCGATAAACAGAAAAGGGGCGGCGGGGGGCGGCGAGGGGAGTTTCTGGAAGATTGATTAAGCCACCGGCGGGTATATTAAAGACGTGACCCCACATAAAGGATCCTCATCCTAAGACCTTCTCTTCCGCCGTTCTCTGACCACATCGATTTTCCAGTAGTGTTCTCATTCTCTTCGTTCCACTCCCTCCTCCTCCTCCTCCTCCTCCTCCACCTCCACCACCAATCCTCCTAGGGCAACTTATCAGCACCATTGCCGCACTCGCCATCAACGTCGACCCTCCCAAGTATGATCTTCAGCAACCACCTCCAGCATCATTACCAAGTGTACCAACCCTTCGCAAATACCTCCCCATAAATCCTGGTGGAATCGGAGAAAAAGAACTGCCCTATTGCTCGCTCTTATTTCTTCGTCTAAACGCGGCCTTATCGAATCCGCGACCTCGTAACGTCCCTCTTACTTTCACATCGACGCCAGGGATCATCCTATCCAAAGGTTGTCTGACCATTTCCCATAGGGAGTCGCGCAGAGACTAGGACGCTGGAATACGAAGTACAAGACAGTGATGGAGGTGGGAAGGAGGGGTGCGGAGAGGGGACGCATCGGTTGGCTTTCTTTACGAAAGCTTTGCAAGTTTGATTGAATTTCGAAAGGGTCGAAAATAGGGAATGGATAAGTTCCTTGCGGGCTGGGTGGGTCCTTACGCTCTCTTCAGGTCCCTTCAGACCCTTGCGTTAACGTTTTCAGGGTGGCTTCCAGTCCATCGCTTCACCTTCCCTCCTCCCTCTTCACCCTCTCCGTAACCTGGCCCCCTCCATTCCGCCGCTGCCAGACTCCTCAAAATTCAGGGTTTCACCTTACTCGTTACCAGTCTTTCCGCTAACGAAGGTACAACGAGAAAAAGAATTGCTTACACCGACGCAATCAAAGTAACGCAACCCGAAAGTCAAGAATGTAGAAAATGGGACTCTAAAATAAAAAGAATAAATCTTTGGATTAGCCTCGTTAGAAATTTTTCTCTTTTTATTTTAAAACAAAATACTCCCGACGCTCCTTTTTGCTCGAATTGGAAAACGAAAAAAATAAATAGACCAGGATCAATTTTTATCAATCGATTTTTTTTCATCGTTCTTTATCGACAGCACGTGTTTGTTCGTTCGTACCATCTGTCACTCTCGAAGCACGTGGAAAATTACTTCGCGCCAGGTGCTCCTAAACTTCTGCTAGACAGTCCGTAATTCCCTACAGCACTTCACCGACACTTCACGTGTATCTGCTATTTCCGACTGGGCGACCTTCATTAGTCCAGGAGTCCCGTATGGACCTATGTCTGTGTGTCGAAGCTTTTAACCTTTTTGCGTTAGCGACAAGCCGTGATACCTCGAGGGTTGGTCTTCCCGTTATCATTGGGGTAGATGGGGGAGGGCCCACCCTTCCTCGACGCGTTTTCATCTTGGACTTTCACCAAAGAAACTTCGTCCCGGGTTACTTTCTTCGCTCCTTCACTTTCGTTTCTTCATCCACTACAGATATTATCCGCTCGAATGTCACATCCCTTATTTGCAACTTCCGGTTCCTCTGACACTCTCTCCTTCTATATAACCTCTTTCGCACCCTGTCGTTGCTCAGCTGGTAACAGCTACGGATTCTCGAGACCTCGCGACGCCTCTGCATTCTTTATAAGGAGCCTGTTAAATATTCGCGCTAGGGATAACAAGCGAAGGCTTAGGGTAACGGATAGCTGTAACACGTAGTAGTCTGTATTTACTTTCAGTGATAATGATAAAACTACCACACAGTGTCCAGACCTTTGTTCCTTCGCAGCATCCCTTATCCCATATCTGGCCGTCATCAATTTCACGTGTCTGATTCAGACTGATCCTTGTGCTACGGACGATCTGTGAGTCCGGATGCTTTCCATCTCCTTTCTTAAAATTCCCTGAGGAGACGCTGTGCTGGACGTTGAGAGACAGGATATAGAGAAACGTAGGACGCGAGTCGGAAAGAATGGACCAAAAAGATGCTTCGTAGGCTCTAATGCAATACTTTGACCCGGGTCTTCCCGTGGAAAAGTCGAACAAGTTTTTTTTACCCTTCTTTGTGATAAGGAACGTAAGCCCCACTAAAAGGACCTAATGCTCGTGCGTTTGATTTCTTTTATAGGAAAAATCCTATTGCCGTAGTAAATAGCATAAGAGAGCGTTTTCGCTTCGGGTACATTATATCCTTAAGGTTATTGTTATAGATATGTACAGGCTGTTACGTAAACTTTGGCTCGACGATTTATATACGGATATACGCTGTTGGTGCCAGTATTAATCATCTTTTATAAAATGTCACTGACCCCCTTTCGCATTTCTTCTTCATCTCGACTTCCGGTTCTCGTAGAGACCGTCCAAGTCGCGACGTTTGAGAATTTACAGAAACAGGTATAGTCATCATCCCGTGGGATAAAGGGGTAGTGGGTGGCGAAAGTGAGAATACCCCCTCTCCCTCCCACTGTCCTCTCATAGATATGCGAAGCGAAAGTTCTTGGTGTCTTCTTGGCGCAATTCCCTGTAACGTCCCATATAAAAGTCATTCGCTTGACCCCTGCCGTTTGCCTCCAGGTAGCTCGAATGAGCCAACACGGAGCGCACGCATGCTACCGTCACGCACAAACACACACACGCACCCAGGTAGCACGAGCTCAGCACGCACCTCATCTTTCCTTCGTGTCCGTCAACCCGGTGGCCATCTATCTCTTTAAAGTCCCTGGAGTAGGGTCGCCATGGGGCTGGCGTACCTCAAGGATAGAGTGAGAGTGAGAGAGGGTTGTTTCAGGGGGTGGACCAGGTGGTGTTGGTAAAGTCAGTGGGCAACGCGTAAACCCACTCACACCGCGGTCGAATAGACTAAGGGTGGCTAAGGGAAAGACAGGCTGGTCTTGGGCGATGCTAGTGGATGGAGTAGGTTTAGGGTATAAGGGTAGGAGGGTGTAGGAGAGGCTAGAGAGAGGTTAGGGATGAGAGGGCGAGAGAGGAAGAGAGACCGAGCGGATGGGGTAGTAAGGGTAAGAGAGGGAGAGTGCCTCCTGAGGGTCCTGGGATCGATCCCTGTGCAATTCCCCGCACATGTCCGCATTGATCTGGTCTCACTTGCCCCCGGCGCCCATGAAGACCCACACCCTACGACACCCTTACACTCAACCGCCAGCCCTGCTTCTTCAACCCCTGGCGCCCACCGTTCCGCGACCCACCACCCAAGTCATTCCAACTACGTCAATTCACCCTCTATTTTTTTCCTAACGCCGCGCAGCAACCTCACGCTCTCGCACACGGTCTCTTTTCCTCGCACACACGCGTCCCAGTCCTCCCCCAACCTGAAGGAGCTTTCGGGTAAACAGAGAGCCCGACATGGTTTTTCAATCCGGGAAAAAACAGGAATCATCACTCCCACCATATACCTGGGCTTCGTTTCGCCTAGAACTGCCTTACACCCACGTGACGCGAAAGGACCGGGATGCCTTCGCTTATCCCGAGGGTAGTTTTCGAAGAGCGCTTCACTCTCGCCTTTCTTCCCTAATACCCAATTCCTTCTTAACCCTTATATCCCCGTCTACGTATACTTTCTTACACTCTTATATACCTTTCTGGCTATTTAATGTATATATGTCTGTTATCTAATACCTCTTAGACTGCCATTCCGTCGAACGTGGTACTGACTGATTTAACTCCCTGCTATACGGGGCTAAATTCTGTGCGGGTCGCAGCGCAAGGGTAGTTGCGTACGCACCGCCCAGTTTAAGGGATGCCAGAGAAAAGTTATTTTCCAGGGCGGCCTGGCACTCATCGCTGTTTTTCGCGAGTTTTAAAAGTGCTCGTAAAAACTTGTGCGCTCGAGCCCATCCAACCTACCCTTACATCCTGGCCTACCCCTCGTAGCTAACCAAGCCGCGCCTCGTGTGCCCACGATCAGCCCGCGAGCCACGTGGGCTAACGTGATTCCCCTATTCCCCCCTCCCTCCCCCTGGGGGGGGGGGGGTGAAATAAGGCTGCCCGAGCCCAAGGAGAGGTGTAAGGGTGCACGAGTAAGCTAGGGGATGGTTGGAGTCGCGGTAGGTTGGACGGTTTGAAGGGTATCGGTGGGCTTTCCGGGCAACGCTGTGCTACCTAAATTAAACTTTTCTCTCCCATATATCAAGTGGCCTGTCATAAACTAGAGCCGATGCCTTTGGCACACGCCGTAGCTATACCGACGCCCGGCGTCGCGTATACATATACTTATATACACTTTTGTCTATCCTTTTCTATCTATACCTTCGGTGTATCTCGTGTATCCTCGTGTCCTACCCAGTGGTAACGAACGCCTCAACATTTCCATTCAGTCGTGTTCTGAAATCTTTTACACGTAAAATTCAGACGCCGTTACGAACACGAGGAAACGGGGGTCGGAGAATCGCTTTTAAACTTCATCGAATGAAGGATCGCACTTCCGGATGACTTTACCGTCTATAGATACCGAAAGTTCTTGACACGTGGATCTTCACGTATTTTAGTAAAGTCTCACGTTAATAATTACCGAAGCGGGAGATGAACCAGGAAGTGGGTTTTACTATTTTTTTTAATTTCCTTATTCGTTTCAATATCCGGAATATCGATGGTGCTTTTTTCTATGGTCCTAGTCATTGCGTCATTCCTAAATCTTTTTGCACCAACGGCCTGACGTCTTTACCAGATGGACCAAACGGAAGCATCCCTTACCGATGCTCTCCCTCGCTTCTTGACATCCATTGACGCGACCAAGCATGCCCTGGCGGAGTAGGGGCAGGGTCCTTCCATTGTCCAACTTTTGGGGGGTATTTTTCCTGCTGGAGCGCGGATCACGATTTATCCGAGGAAAATATCATCCCTTCTTTTTCTTTCTTATATATTTACTTTCTTTCTCGGTCCAGCTCACTCTCGCTTCCTCTTTGCTATCCGCTCTTTTCTTCTTCCTTTCTCTCTTCTCCCTTAACTCCCACGACTGTCCAATGCGTTTACATCTACGACTCCTTTCCACCAGGAGGGACGACAATATGCTAGGAAACACGGCCTGCTATCAGATTGGAATCAAACTTTTCTCGGGCGAATAGGGAGGCGGCCTAGACTAGATAGCGAAAGGCGTAAGAGTGATACAGGAGGCAGGACGAAGGATAAAGAGGGAAGCGGGGGTCTGTGCAAGAAGGACACAACAAAATGGAAAAGAAAAAAAAGAAGGACCAAAATCTATCCCAGCCCTGCACGACAGTCATGGCAGACATTTTAAATTGCTATTGTAAGACGAGGATATTGGACTCTCGCTCTCACACGGGAAGATCCGTAACATTCAAAGCCAGAGGGTAAAAATCCCTTATTCTCTCCTATCCCTCACTCGATTTTTTTTTCTTTTTCATTCTATTCCACCTAGCCTTTCATCAAATTTCAATACCTTTCTCTCGGTGTTCTTACATACGCGTACAAAATTTTTGAATCGATATTTCGAGGGTATTAAAAAACATTATTTTTCAACGAAATCAAATTTATTCGACATTCGTAATTTATTCGATATACGACATTCGTATTTTTTTTTTATAACCCAGTGTGCCTGTCTTTTTTTTATTTACGTTTTTTCTGTCTCTCGTACTCGTACGACTAACAACGATCCTGGCTCCGTTAGCTCTCATCCACTAAGCCAACCATCAATTTTCGATTTCCTACTCATCCCCCCCCCCTCCCCCCTCTCTCTATATCCTCCTGCCCACCGACTCGTCAAGGAACAAGTTTCGTTAATGTAATGTAATACATCGGAGCCAGTACCGCTAATGGACTGGCGCAATCATCATGGTTTGCTGCCGAATTCTCCACTCTGCTATCACCACTACTATATACTTGCGCCATCCTTTCCTACTATTACTATCGGTACGACTAACACCAGTGCACCATCACTTCCCATTTTACTCCCTTGGCCCACACCCCTTTTACTTCCCCCATCCTCCCAGGATCTTCCTTTTCGTTGAGGCAGTGTAGCCACCCCTCTCCTCCCTGCCGCCACCCATCGGCAACCCCCCTCCACCCCCCATCCTCAGACGCCGCCTATTCCATTCAATCAAGTAACGGCCGAGGCCTTGCTTCTTCTGGCTCCTCTGGTTACTCCGGCCCCTCCGGCTCTTCTCTGGCCGGAAGACTTCGGCCCTGTGTAATCAAGCGCACATGTACCAATCTGCTTGCGAGTCGAGCGATTGCCAGCCCTTTTTTTTTCTTCTCCCTCAATCCCCCCTTCGACGTCTTCCGTAGTGTGTATATGTATATATGGGAAGGAAGTAGAGAAACGATAGGAAAATCGGAAGACTTCATTGTTAATTTTCATTATTTGGATTACGTACGTGTAGATTTTCGGATTTTTTTTATTTCTTTTTTTTCATTGAGAACTCGTGTCAAAAATACACCAGGTCTATTTTCAGGATGGACAGGACTCACGTTTCTCGTTGCTGATCTTTTTCGTGTCTCTCCTCCCCCCCCCCTACTCCCTCCTCTTTCTCTACACCTTCTAGCTCCCTTTTTTTTTCTCATACCACGTTCGACTCTCACGATACTTTACTGCGTTTTTACGGCCCGGTTTTACCGCTCTCGCGTTTTACTGCTTTCGAGTTTTCGGAGCCATTTTTCCAGGATGAAATACCTAGGAAACCCACCTCAGCCATCTACGCGGTTTGATTCCACGTCCTGGGAGGAGACGAATATATCTAGCCAACTCGTAAACTTTTCTTTTTCTTCATTCTGTTTGGTAATCCTTATTTCTTTTTTTTTTCTTCCTTGTCATTCTATATGGTATCTGCTCCCTGCACTTTCTTATGGAATTTCACTTACGATTCTGTATGTATCTCTGTAAAATTCGAAATTTTCGAATTTTCTGATTCCTACCGGAAGTTGCACATGTGTCCCAAGATTCTTCTTAAGTTCACGATAACGGATGGAATTTCCGTTGAAACTTGAAAGATTTCGTGTTGCAATTTCAATATATTTACTCACGTGAGATTTCTGATATCTGAAAACCAAATGTCTTCTTGCTCTATATACATAGGTATATATATATTTATTACATATTATCTTTGGACACTTCGGACACAGGAAAAGTAATTTTACCTAGGACCTCTCTATATACGTACATGTATATAGCTCTACATACATATGTCACAGAGTTTGCCTTTCAAACTACACGGTCGAGTAATTCTAATAGATTGGATCAATGTTTGCCATCCGCCATAAATCAGAAACATTTCTGTTTCCACTACCTTTCCCCTTGTGTTTATATCCTTTGGCAAGCGCTTGTACTTTCTATGTGTATTATTAACATGGATAGTTCCGTAACTAATGAAAGGTAAAAATGGACAAGAAAGAAATGTGTTATCAGTAATTTTTACAAATTTTCTTTTGAATTCTCATTCGTCACTCTCAATACTTTCTCGATGGCTCTTTGTCTCGTAGGCGGTTTTCTATACCTACCTACCTACCTACCTCCCTACCTTACCTGTCTACTGCTGTTCCCCCGTTACGTAATGAATACAGGCTGCGGAAGTGGGAGAGGCTTTTGCTTAGAGATTCGTAGAAAAGATAGTTGTAACGAGGCGTACAGGTTGGATCAATACTCGGTTCTTACGTAGATTCACACAGTTACTTGGTCTATTTCTTGATTATGTTCTTTTCTCTTCTTTTTTCTTCTAAATGTCTTTTTTCCCTACTTTCTTCGCTCTCTTTCTTTCTCGCTGGTTCCTGGTTCTCTTGATCATTTACATAATCCTCGGATTCTGTCACTCGAGATATTCTTCGAGGATCGATTGCTCCTCGCGGGGAACAAAGAAGAAGACGAAGGAAAGAGAAAGAGGAACAGTGAATTATTTTCCGCTCCACGAGACTATCAACAAACCGCGAAATGAGATGGTTGCGATGTCGAGAAAAATAAGAAAATAAAAATAAAAAGGAGCTGTCACACAGAAAGGAAGGCTACCTTTATTTTATCCAGTCGTCTCCGTCGTCGATTCCGACTGGATCTTCTCCTGTACCGGAAGTACTTAAAGACCCTGAACGGATGAAAGTAGAGATAAACAGAGCGATTCTCTCAAACAAAAACACCCTTCAAAAATGAACACCTCCCCCCCACCACCCCGTAACCCAGACCAAAACTAAGAATCGACGCTCGACGCACCCACCCTTCACGAAATCCTGAGAACATCCATCACACCCGGGACCCAGAGCAAGATCAGTGAGCTTACGTAACCGGCGTGTGAACCAAACCGAAAATACAAAGACAGAGCCTATCCAGGTATCGTGTACCTGGAGGGTGAATAACGAAGAGAAAAAAAAAGGAAATACGAATTTGTGATAAGAAACCATATTTTTAGTATATCATTGGAAACCATATTACACCATCCTACAACCGGGCATGCCCTGAGAGTACGAGAGTAGCCTGTGTGTGCGTGTGTGTAGCGTGTATGCCCATCCAGAGCAGAATGAGAGTAAAAGCGAGAGAGAGAGAGAGAGAGAGAAGGCAAGAGTGGTGGAAAGGGACACGACTCGCGTGCCAGCCACTCTCGCCTTCGAGAGCGAACGTAAGAATGAAAAGGAGAGTAAGTGAATGGCGAGAGTGCGTATGCCAGGGGGTACAAGAGAAGAAAGAGAGATAGAGAGAGTGTCTGTGGGTGGTTTGTCTGTAAGTGTGCGAGAGAGAGAGAGAGAGAGAGAGAAAGAGCGTGCCACAGGAAACAGAACTGACGGGCACGTCCTGGTTGTAGGATCGGTGATGCCGAAGAGGGAAGAGACGGCCGGCGCCTCAGAATCCCAGGCCGTCGAGAATTTCGCAAGGTTCTACACGGCCCTGAGGCACGAGGACACGAGGCCTCTCTGTCGCTACTGCGGCAGGAGCTACTCGTCGCCGAGCAACCTGCGCCAGCACGTGAAAAACGTCCACTCGAATTGGCCGCCGCCGGACACGTGGCCCCAGTGCAACGTGTGCGGGAAACGCTGCAAAACCAAACACTACCTGATTAATCATCAGCTCCAGGCGCACGGGATACATCAGCGGCCTAACCTCAACAATCCGAATCAGCATCAGTCGACGAATCTTCAGCCATGAGTCGGGGCCGACCAATGTCCTTCGACCCATGGGACTTGATCCGCGTTCTCTTATCACTGATACGGTACACGGTGGTCGATCTATCGCTCCTTTAGATACGAACTTATCAACAGTAATCAGCCGTTTCTTTTTTTCTTTTTCATTACGCAACTTTTGCGTCGGAACGTTGCGCCAGACACCCGGTCCATGTCGATTCCTCCCGATGGAAAATATACGTTAGGATCACTTCCGGTTTCAATTTTTGACATTAGCGCCCACGTGCTTATTGGAGCTTTTATTTTTTTATAGTCACTCCGACACAGCTGAGTGATAAAGCTAGACTTAGACTAGACCCAGAGACTGACAGAGAGAGCGTTATATATTTCATACGAGTAGATCTTCAATGAATTTAAGAAGGATCAATGAGGTCGGTCAGTGGGGTTCAGCGAGTGGAGGCCATCGGACGGGTTCGCTGCTGTTTCAAGTAATTTTGTATTATGTAGAGATAGTGGAGGGTGAGGGGTAGGAGGAGGAGGAGGAGGAGGGTGTGTTATAAAACGATAACAATGTATGAACCTAAAGAACACGTGGTGAATATCCATCGGGAGTGATTTTTGTAGAGGTTGGTTGTTGCTCGTGGGATTTTGGTGGTGGTGGCTGGTGGTAACGTTGGTGTGGTGGTGGTTGCAGATCCTGTGGTTGATGAGGCAGAGGGCGCGGCTTACCACCACCACCACAGCCAACGTCATCATCATCTTCATCCCACGGCCAAGTATCAACGGGCCCAATCGGACTTCCGGCATCAGAGGATGCTGCGTGAACATCACCGTCAACATGGCTATAGGTGTCCGCTGTGCTGCCGAACCTTACCGGACATCAGTGCGATGCGCGCGCATCTCGATCACCATTACCCACGTGACTCGCCCACGTGTCCAGTCAGCGCATGCGCAAAGACCTTCTCCCATCCTAACAGCGTGCGCAATCACATGCGTCTTAAACATCCTGTACAGTGGGATCAGATTAAGACGCTCAGATGGACATACGTGTGATCGGGAATACAAAATGGAGTCTC
Organism: Trachelus stipa; assembly: GCA_036026315.1. Classification (NCBI taxonomy): domain Eukaryota; kingdom Metazoa; phylum Arthropoda; class Insecta; order Hymenoptera; family Cephidae; genus Trachelus; species Trachelus stipa. The sequence goes on along the minus strand of JAYRCB010000336.1, from coordinate 237,066 downwards.
GGAGGTTTCCTTTCATTTTTCAAAAAGGAACGTAAAGGCTTTATAAATCAAACGGGATTGCTCGCGCAGATACGAAATTTATTAACGGGCTGCTTGAGACTTACGGAATGAGATTTGGGATGCTATACTTATTGAACATATGTACCTCAGACAAGGCGAATTAGCTGAGACGAGAAAAATTTCAAAGTGCCATTATGGTATTTTGAAAATTAGCTCACATGGCGGGCCCAGGCGGGACATGCGCACACTGTATATATATATATAACGTCGAGTAATATATATATGTATACATATATAAATATAAAAAGCATAACGTCGATTTGTATAAAGGAAACAAGGGGCAGTATTTCGTAGAAATGGAAAAGAGAAAAAAATGAATAATTATAAAAAATAAAGGATAAAATTTATAAAGACCCCCGATTTCCGTTTCAAATATGTCACGTTGTAGTAAACGGTATACAAGTAAGTGAGTAGGTATGTTTATCTATACTAGGCATGTATTATCGAGAAAACAATGTTCCTCCAAGCTGAGTAAGCCAGCCTTACGTTAAATTATAATAGTGCTAAGAGATTAATGATTAATGCTAAAGTAAAAAGAAAAAGAAGAACAAAGTAATAAGGTATATCAAAGTGAATTAAAGATATCGCCTGATCGTTTAGCGCATCGAAGAATTGTTTTTAACGCGCGCGAAATTATTCACTAGATTCTCTTAAGGCATCGAGAGGATATATCGAGATTTGCGAATCGATTAAGAGATTGACGTCATACTTCCGTCTGTTTGACGTTATAAATACATACATATGCTCGTGCGTAATTACACGCGATTCGCGAAACGTAATTATTACACGTACCAATGCATGGTGGTTTACACTTATGCAATTTATACACACGTATACTCGGGTGGCACTGACGAAAAAAAAAACCTAGAATTTTCGCGACCACTGAATATCCAAGTGTGTTGCGAAGTTTTTTTATTCCCTATTCTTTCTCGGTAGTCACTTTTCGTCCCACCCACAAGCGTGTGTGTTTTTCATGTATTCAAACGGAAAATGCACACACTTCTCAGTGGGTAAAAAGTGACTACCTTAAAAATTATAGGGAATAAACATACTCCGCTATAAATCTGGATCTGCAGTGCATTCAACATGGAAAGCGCTCAGTCTTATTTTTCTACAATTTTTTAAGTTCTTTTTGTCAGTAATTGCAAAACTCTTCGGGGGGAGGGGGGGGGGAGGAGTTGTATTACGTTGCAGCGACATAATATCTGATCGAGGCCCACGAGTATCATGTATCACGATAAATCACTAAATAAAAGAAAAAAGAAATTATAAACATTGAACAATGTATAGAGTACGATAAGCATTGACACGCATTCGGCAAATACACACGGGACACACATGCGCCAATTATTTTAGAAAAAAAACAATAGAGTATAGTATATCAAATGAAATATACTATTTAAGTAATGCTTTGTATAATAAAAAAAAAACGTATTCAGTGAAAAAAAATGTGGCACCTTTTTTTCGCACCCACAGTTTCCAAAATCCTTGTATACTTTTTTGAGCGATTCTATTCGAAAGGATGATTGAAATGATGTTTCTTTTATTTGCTCATTACAGTTGCCCGACGTGGATTGGACATGATGCGAGTGCGGGCCACGGATCCACGACCCTGTCCGAAGTGCGGCAAGATCTATAGATCGGCTCACACGCTGAGGACTCATCTGGAAGACAAGCACACGATCTGTCCAGGCTACCGTTGCGTGCTGTGCGGCACTGTTGCCAAATCACGTAATTCCCTGCATTCGCACATGTCGCGGCAGCATCGCGGAATAAGCACGAAGGATCTGCCAGTGCTGCCAATGCCGAGTCCCTTCGATCCGGAATTGGCGTCGCGTTTGTTGGCGAAGGCAGGCGTGAAGGTGAGTCCTGCGGAGTTGCGAGCCAGGGCAAGTCCCACGGGACCACGTAGGGGCGACATGCGTCTGGAATTGCCACGGGGCGCACCGTCCGAGGCCGGGAGTTCCGTGTGCGGTGGAGACGATCCTGAGGACCTGACGCTCCCCTTGAGCCTGAGGTACGGATCACCGACGCCGAACAACAACACGGTCATCACAAAAGTCAGCAAAACCGCGACGGCTATAGCTGCCAAGTCGATGGACACGATGCACGGGAGCCGAGAGCCAAATACAGCGCCGTTACATCCACCGGGACACCCTGGTCCAGGTCATCATAACAGCGCAACGGGTTCAGCTATTTTGGACACCTACCTACAGTTCATCGCTGAGAATTCTGGTCTCACGATGGGTCTCAGCCCCGAGCAGGCAGCAGCCGTGGCTGCTGCTCACGCGGCCAAGATGGCTCACATGAGCGCCATGGATAAGCTCGGCGGTCGCGGCATTGAGGACTACCCTATAATCGGTCGCGACGAGGGTCGAGGACCTGGTGTCGTTCACGAGGACAGACAGGAACTCCAGGGTCACACACCGATGGAGGAGGCCGAGTCGTCCGGCGGCGAGGAGGATGACTTCAGCGAGAACGAGGAACCGGAAGTCGTAAAGGCCGAGTAAAGGATGGCCCGTGAAACGTCAATTTTTGTTTCTTTCCTGTTAACGGAACTTAAACAATACCGGCGCCTTATCCTCGAGGGCGCGAGCGTCGCTCGAAGGGAACTGCAAGTGTCCACGGAATTTCTTTGGTTGAAGATGAAAACACAATCCTTGGATTCTCTTGAGCTTTCTCGATACGGTGTAGCCTGATAACGAGAGATTATAGAAAACGAAAATTACTTTTAAAAAAACATGCAGTAGGTACGTGAGAATTAGCGTTAAAGAGAAAAAGAGATAGAGTGTGTGAGAGAGAGGGGAGGGGGGAGTGCAAGAGAGTGTCTGAAAGAGAGAGAGAGAGAGAGAGAGAGAGAGAGAGAGAACGAGAGAGAGAAAAAGTGTGTGCAATCGTTGGGAATCTAAGGAATACGGCCATCTACGACGAGGTCCGAGCACGTTTTAGTTCCTATCGATCGACTCGCATAAGAAATGAGAGAGGAAGAGAGAGAAAGAGAGAGTAAGAGAGAGAGAGAGAGAGAGAGAGAGAGAGAGAAAGAGAGTAAGAAACAATCGTAAAGAAAAAAAAAACAGAATTCTTAATCTTCCGCGTCGGGACGCGCACCGACGATCTTCTCGCAATCCGAATGGAGAACAATCCACGACAGTACTTTCCGTCGGATATACGAAAACACTCGCGAACACGCTATATAAATATATATATATACATCATATGTATGCTGTATGAATGCATATTAATACACAAATGATAACACGTAACAAGCTCGAATCCTCGGTAAAAAGTTCCACGTAGATGATAAAAGACGCCTAAAACACAGGATATCAATGAAATGCGAATACAAGAGATCAATAGTAATAATAATAATATAGTAACACACAGGGTGAAACACATGGCATGGATTCCCCCATAAGATACATATAAAGGTCCATATAAATGCACCAAAGGCCGAGGTGTATCAGGGAGTCGAAAAGAAAGAAACCAGATAGTGAAACAAAGAAGAGTCCATCCACTACCTCAGATGATTCTATTTTTTTTTTGAGATCGGGAGTTGAGACGAATGACACATGTGGGTATAAGACGATGACGTACGGTGCGCATGCGTACTGACGGTCGTGCCACATGAATGTCGAAGACGTGTCATAAGCACGTGTAAGACGCAAGAGAAATTAACAAAAAAAAAGTGAAAACAGGAGTCTGTTAAGGAAGAGCAGTATGATCTCCAGTTCCCCGTATAGATTATTACGCGGGATTGAAATAAGAAAAAAAAATTGAACCCCATAAATAATTCCATCCGTCTACCTCAGTGCACATAATAAAACAATAGTTTAAGGGACAAATAATTAAAAAAAAATAACGATGGGAGCAGTGACGGGAGTGAGAGAGGACCGAATTTCCAGATATATATATATATATATATATATATACATATGTGATTTCTAACAATTGATCTGCCATCTGACGGACGACCGAAGAACCTGATTGCATTATGCGAGGAGAACTTAATATTGCGAGGGAACTAGAGTGAAGGAGAAATTAGGTTATCGAACGATCCTTGCTTTTGATGCTCGTCGAAAAAGCCTGGGAGAGAATGAAATTGAGAGTGTGCGTTAATGCGTGGTATGAGAGCGAAAGAGAGAGAGATGGAGGGTGGGAGAGAAAGTTTAGATAGAGCAAGCGACAACCCTCGTACGTGCTAGTCGCAACAATTTTGTTGCGAACTAATTACTATTAAGGTCTGTACACAAAACGAAAAAAACGTCGCGCGTACGAGGAAAATAAGTGGCCGGGCGCCTACGTTTATAATGTATACGGCGTATTATATATATATATATAAATGTATATATATGTATTACGCAATATGTGCATATACGTACATATAGTACATATATATGTATACATATATTTAAGTGAGGGTGTGGTGGGTGTGTGTGTGTGTACTGTAATACAGAGTAACTGTTTTTTTTTGTTCGAAGGTTTAAAGGCGGCGCTTTTTTGCGAACCGCGAGATCGACGAGAGAGATGATTATTAATTATATAATTATTATTAATTATTATATATATATGAATGTTGAGGAAAAAATATATATTGTCTAGATTTATAGTGAAATTAAGTGTACCATACACGCGCGACGTATAATACGTATATACATACATACACTGCAGCAGAGACGTACATATACATATAGTACATAGCAGATTAGGCGTATTAGAGTTTTAGGCTTTAGGGCTCGTTTTTAGATGCGTACATACGCGACCGATCGGATTTTATGCGGTCGGCGTTAAAGAAATCAACGGTACACAGTATGACACGATTGACACGCGTAGACACTCACCCGCACTTTGTTGGGCCACATGTGGATGTTATATACGCGAGCGACCAACGAGACGCGTAAAGTCGAGCACGCATGTGCGCGATAACGTATGGATGGGAGATTAGTGCGTGGCACGAATCGGCACGAAATAGGGAGACATAGGGTGTATCGGGTATACGGGAAGAGTTATAGGAGAAATTTTGAGCGGGGTAGGATACACGTTTTAAAAAAAAAATATGAACGACGTAAAATTTTGTCAGGATAATAAATTCGTGTGCGACCGGACGAATTCGGTCGATCTATTGCGCGCGCACCCTTAATTCTCTCGCGGGAAGGACGTAGTAAGGTTGGGGAAAGAGATTTTTTGAAAAAGAAAAATTTGAATCGCGACAATTATTACGACGTGGGGTCGGAACTAGCGTTCTCAAAATTCGTGTCCTGACGTTGTAACGTGAAAACAAAGAATATTGATCAAAGTTGACAAAATCAAAAATCTAAAAGGGATGTGAAAAAAAGAAAAGATCGAAGAGTAACGTTTTACACGTGCTTTCGTTTTTTTTAAATAGGGTTTTTTTAAGTTGATAAATCGCGTCCGCGACGGATCTCGTCTTCGCGACAAATTTTTTTTAACGCTTTCTTATTTCCCGTTTCCAACGAAAAATTCGCTCGTTCGAGGATATTGAAAAAATAAATCAAAATGGCGCCGCGTTTACTCGACTAGCCATGACGTATAGCTCTTAAGTTCACGATTTTACGAAATCTTCTCGTCGTCTTCGTGTTTCATTCATTATCGTCGCGTCGCGTCTTCTCGTGCGCGTAAGACTTAATCCTTGTATTCGCCGGCCATTTCCATCATCGATCAACTTCCATTTCTCTTCTCGTTCTCTTTCGACGTTCTCGAGTAACGTTCGTGGGGGCAATGGAATGATTTTTCTTTATCTTTTTTATTTCGAATCAGCAAGAATAAAAAAAGAAAAATTCCTTCCGTCTCTTGTGCAACAAAGCAATGTTCTGGGAGTGTGGGGGGAAGAGGGGGAGATCGCGCGCAAGCTTAATCGGCTCGGATAGTTGTAAAATGGTTCCTACTAATAATACATACATGATGATTAATGAATTGCATACTTAATAGGCTTTAGATACTTAGATAATTACCGTATAGGCCCTAGCAATACGAGGAGTCCATCCATATTATATATATACACATATATATACATATAGGTGGCGTACACACAACACATACACCAATCTAAGAATTTGATAATCGCGAGTAAAAAATTATCCGATTTCCAGGATACTGCAAAAAAATACCGTCGTTAATTTTTTTACTCGGGATTATTTCCAGAGACATTTTTTAATTTTTATAATTTTTTTTTCCCGGGCACCTCGGTATTGGGCGGCGAAACACGGGGAGAAATACGATTGACGTATGTGACAGTGAGAAAGAGAGAGTGGGTGTGTGAATGAGAGTGTCTGTGCGTGGACCCGTTTACGTGTTCCGAACCAGGGAGAGTCTGTGTACGCGTGTACGTACGTGTGTGTGTTTGCAAGGTATAAGTTAAATTGAAAAAAAAAATATGATAGAATCTAGGCTAGGTTGTACACAATACTCCGAGTATACTAACCGTAGATTTAATAAGCGTAACGACTATAGCGAGGCGGGAAAGAAGCGAATTTTGAAATAAAGAAAAAGGAAGAAAGGAAGGATGAAAATAACGAACCATTGAGCACGGAGGAAGAGAGAGAGAGAGAGAATGAAAGAAGTATAAATATAGACGTGTATGAATATATGAAAATTCAGAGAGAAAAAATGTGAAACGTTTAAGTGAAAAAAAAACGTACGGATAAGGATATCAAATCAACGAAAAAAAGTCCCCGGCTGTGGACGTAAAGGAAATCATACTGATTATTGCTAATTACGATTATTAACTTACTATACGAATAATTGATACTGCTACGTCCAATGAATACGGCGTCGCGCATGCGCGATGTCGCTTTGATAAAACTTTCAATATAATTGATAAAGAGAAAAAAATTATTATAAAATTCTCTTATAATATATACATAACATACGTCTGTATACGACTCTTATGGGAAACCATTATACGCGTGTATACGAATTCGGGTAACCGTCTTGTGGGTGGGGGGAGGGGTTACGCGAAATAGAATTTTTAGATGGGATATTTTTGCGTCCGCAATTTTCGTATACGTAGCAATATTGATATTTTTTTATCAATCTGATACCTTTTTTGTCATCTTTGAAATTGATGGAGGAGACAAAAAGGAACAAAATTTTGGTATTGGATATACCCACGTGTTTTTTTGGGTCCACGTGGTCACACACATACGTCCACAGCGCGCGGGTTCACACGGACTACGCACTTTGCTCGAATTGGGAGAGAAATTTTGACGACCGAACAAAAAAAAGGGATTATGGAATTTTGAAAATTCTGTAACAACGTCGGACGGACACATTGTGAAACGAGAATGGAACGACGTTACTGACTGGAGCGAGAGAGAGAGAGAGAGAGTGGAGGATGGAAACGAAGAGAAACAAAAAATGAATGAACAAAAGTGACATAGAAGATTCACGGGACGAAGAAAAATCGGGCTGACTGTTTTTTGAACTTTGGTGAATGAAATATTTTTAATGATTCAGGTCTACAATCGGTACAAATAAAAACCACTTCTTGCCTTGAAGCTCTCTATAATGTTAATGAAAAAAGAAATGAAAAAAAAGGAAGCATAACTATTACAAAAGCAAATTATAATTATTAACGCGAAGAATACGGAATAACATTAACGGGAAAACGTGGAGATAAAGCGAGAAAAAAATTTTTAAAACGAATATAAATAGAAAATTATTAACCGCACGAGTGTGAAATTGGTAACGTGAGAGAGAATAATAAAACATAAAAATGAAAAATTCATTTCAGAGTACAAATTTTCATCCGAAATTGAGAAATACGTGACACCGCGACAGAGAGAGAAAGTGGGAGAGCGCGCTATCTTGAATGAATGTATGAAAACTAGGAATGAATGGCTGCTAGAGAGTGAGAGAGAGAGAGAGAGAGAGAGTGAGCGAATGCGTGTGCACGATTAATAATGTACTGTTGTAGCTCGTAGTAATGTTTTAAGGACTCCATTTTTGTTGTTGTTTCTTTTAAAATCAACAACGATATATATATACATATATATAATATCAACAGGATCGTTTGGTGCCATAACGTTTTTCTACGTACCACTTATCGACGCAATGATGACGTAAGAGCATTTATTTTTTTCTAATTTTTATTTTTCGTATCACAACCTACGCATAAGTACGTCACAAGCGTGCATACAAGCATACATATACATACAGGAAGATTTAAGAAAAAAATCTTACAGTGCCAGTTTAACGTCATTATTACATTACATGTAAAATGATTAATATTTTGCTCGGCGACCAGTGGCGCCACCGTTGTAATTGAAATGATCTCGCTGATAGATTATTATTATTTTTATTATCTTAAAAAATCTTATATACGTCAGCAATATAAACGTATTGCAAGAGGATTATTAATGTCATAATCCTTGTCAGGCCAATGGCGAATTACGCGTTTACTGTTTGAGCCAAGAGGGTGGGTTTCTTTGATTTTTAATTTTTTTTTAACTCCAAACAATAATTCCAAACTTTTTCAATATTGGCCATCAAGTTACTGTAGTATTTATACCTATAACTTGATGTATACACGCTCCTACCACAAAGCCATATATCATATATATATATATATATATATATTATTTCATATGAAAAAAAAAATGAAAAACAAAAATCCCAAATCCGTCTTCGCTCATGGCAGATTACATGAAATTACGTCACTTTGTTAACTAAGCGTCGTCACTGTTTTGTCACAACCATAGTCCGCAATAGTCAAATCTATTTACACATTTACAGTATTGCAATAGTTAATTATTAGAGACAATCGTGTACGCAACGTGATCGGCGGTCTACACGGCGTTTCAAAATTGGGACGAATCGATTATCGCGATTTTTTTTTCGTCAATCTGAAAAATGAAATAATACTCGAATAAAAAATCGATCGCCCCAATTGGAACCGTCGGACCGACGTTGATATGCGTTCCTCAGGTACTTTATTAACAAGACACGATAAATACATAATATAAAAATAACAAACTCAGGAAAAATAAAGCAGGCAGGCCGTGATACTACTATAGAAAGTACTTACTACAGGTTTATAAAAACTGATTACGTTTTTCTTTTTTATTTTACCGTAACGATCCTTTTATCGTTTTTCTTTCTTTTTTCTCCCATATACACAACGAACGGGTTTTCCACGAAACAATGACTATTTTGTTTGATTGTTGCTAATTGTTTGTTATTCATACTTGTTCTCAGTGTACGAAAAGATTTTTAAATGTTACTTGCGGTATGTTATTATTATTATTAATTAATTAATTTTTTTTATCTTTGTCTTGTTATCAATAGACAAAAAATCCGTTCTTGATGACGCGAATGAACCTTCACACAGCTACCTCCATTTTATTGTACGTTTATATAATATCAGTCTTCTGTATACATATTTGCATTACACTGATAACCGAATCGCTCTAGGTAATTTGAGCATAATATGTGACATATGTATTTTACATGTCCGATTGACAAGCGGCGAACACGTTTTACTTCCACTGTTGTAGATTTTAAGTGTGTCACTCGGACGTTGCGGAACGGCTGCGTGATCCTTGAGAATCATTAAGAAAAAATTGAAGTACGTGCAAATCACGTAATACGCTGATTCCCTTGAATGACTTTTTTTTTCTCGGACACGTACGATGATGATAGGCTGTTTTGAATGATGAAGGAAATGATTTTTTTTTTAAGCGGGAAATACAAATCACTGCCAATCGTCAATCGCGCTCGGCCGTTCCGTTAAAGTGACAGTGCTGGATTCCAAATCGACAATGCAATACGATGTACTTACAGTCATTAAACGAAGTAAATCATTGAATCGTCAGTGATGATTTCTGGTAATTCAAAATAAAAGCGTTGAAGAATGACGAATGAATGGATAAGGTAGGAACAGCGGATAAGAGCGAATGATAATAATGATAAGAGCGTGATAGAATTTCGGTGTGAGATTTTTGATGGATAATGATGATTATGATGATTGTCATTATGACGATGATGATGAAAAGTGAACAAAAAAAAGAAAATGGAGAATGTGAGAGACCACGTGTTTCATGGGTGTGTTTGAATGATGCGCGCGAGTGCGAAATGACATAGTGATATATACAGAGAACATAATCAGGGATGCGTCATAACCATAGGCATAGATTTTTTCTAGTGATAATCCATTAAAAGAAAAATAATCATTAACTCCTAACTTATTGTTTCGTCGGATCTGAGATTTTGTCGGAGATTCATCACGAGGGCGCAATGACGTCACGCGGTGCGAGCGAAGTTTTCACGAATCTTTTTTTCTCCTTTTATTTGTGTACCTGTCACTCTTGCTTGATTTATTTTTTTTAATCATTTTGATGTTTTTTTTGTTGTTCCACGATCTATTTCAAAATATGACATTTTGGAAGAAAAAAAATAGTTGCGCAAACTTCGTTCGGGATCGATTCGACGAATCGTTTCTGTGCTTCGTTTTTGTTATTATTATTTTTTTCTTTTTACTCCAAACTCACAGTTACTATACGTTCTTTTTAAGGTGCTTTCTTTTTTTTCGAAATATCGTCGCGTTTACTTTAATTGCCGTGGGTCGTTGTGAGCTTGTTTGTATTTTTCGTGTTTCTCTTTTTTTTTTTAATATCGTTGCGTTTCTCCCTGGTGTTAATTATCACCTTGGAAATTATATTGTTCAAGAGAAAAATTAAGGTACGAGGAAAGACGGTGAGCTGAGCGTGTATCTTTTTTATTTTCAAAATTTTGGACGTCGCGTAAAATAAATTTTTTTCCTTTTTTTCTCTTTCCTTCGTTATTACGCGTACGACAGACATTGACGAGACGCACGATGTAACGAGGCAAATGAGCAAGTCGTGTACTGCTTGTTCCCGACAGCAAAAAAAAAGAAAAAAAATTTTTAAGGATCCAACGGGGCACGCTCCTTTATTCTTGCGAGAAGGAAAGAAAGGAAAAAACACACACACACCCTCGCTTGTCATCCTTTCTTATTATTTTGTAAATACCATAGTTTATTTATCTATTATTAATACTCCCGGTTCATGAACATGTCTCTATTACCCCCATCCCCCATACCCTCCCCGCCATTTTCCTTTGTCCACGACTTCTATTTTTTTTTAATTAATTTTATTATCGTTCACAACTACGTAGGTACTACGTTACGCACTACTTATGTTCTTTATTTTGCCATTTTTAGTATGTAAGCCATCCAACTTGCCAATACGATATAATAATAAACACATTTTAGAAGAAAAAAAAATCGAAAAAAGAAAGTATATCATTTTATGTTTATGAATTTATTTCATTTTTTTCCTTATTTGACATAATCGCGGTTCGCTGAATCACGGTAAGTTTCATTCGCGAATTTTTTTTACGACTGAAAAATAAATGCAAATAGTGGATTTCGCAGCTACCGCGACGACGCGTCGCCGTAAAATCCGACAGAATATTCGATCCGCAAGCAGTGCGCAAGCACGAAATTTCGGAAAAAGTACAAAAAAAAGAAACAAAATGAGAATTGACAAACAAAAAAAAATGTTACGAACGATTTCCAAAAATCTAGATATCGCTGTACGAAAAATTGGAAAAATAGTTCGCAAGATCCTTTATCGTGTTGTTAAAAGTCAAAAAAAAGATGTCTACCCGATGAATCAAAGAAGTGAGAAATTAAAAAAGAATCAAGTAAGGAGTATACGTCATTCGCAATATGTCAGGTTCCCAGAAGCAAACGTATTCCGGAATGCTGGGAGAAGTATACAAAATAAAAATTATAAAACAAGTAAATAAGATTAAAAAAGGAATAAAATTAATGGTCGAGGCGATTTCGAGCGGGACGATATGGGAATAGAGAGATCCCAAGCAAAACGTATACCTAACGATATACGACTAGTTCTTAAAGAAAAAAAAAAGAAAAATGAAGAAGGGCATTAGTCCAGCTAAAATAGCTGCGTAGCTAGCACGTATTGTACTGACGTTTATATAGGTATTAGAGAATGATTATTATATCGATGACTGATGACGCTAGTTGAGCGCCGGCGTAAATTCCAAGAGGTAACTGATAGAGTCAAATGGCGATTGATTAGAATGGAAGGTACGGATTGAGAAAAATTTAAAAAAAAACATTGAAAATCGAAAAAGAAGAAAGAACGAGAGCGAGAGAGAGAGAGAGAGAGAGACAGAGATGAACGAGAGAAACACATAAGTATACCGTGACACAATAAATTATAAGCCGTGCATCGAGCGTATTAGAAATATTTTTTCCCATTAAATTAATCGTAGACGTATAAAGATTAAATAAAAAAAGGGATAGCCGTAAGTACCGGTAGCGATGAGAATAATGAGAAGAGTAGAAGTGAAAAAAAAATTTTGCAAAAATTTCATTGCAAATTCCGTACGATAACGATTACAGATCGACCGTGAGGTGAAAGAGAAAAAAGAAAAAAGGTCGACGAGAAACAAGTGTATACTATTAAAAAAAAAGAGAAAAAAAGAAAAAAGGTTAGCGATGCATCTAAGGTATAAAATGTGGTACGTAGATAGATACTTAACGTAACGTTTAATGTTAAAAACGCATCGGATTGTGTGTGTGTGTGTTAATCGAAGAAACCAATCTAGATAAGAGAGTCCAAAAGCGAAGGGCGCGCTTGTAATGCGCGACGCGCCATTACGAGGCTTTTTCGTTTTAGATAAGAAACAATTAATCGCAACGTCACCGCGTCTCTCTCTTAACAACACGAGTACACACACATGCGCACGAATTACAAAAAAAGATCATTTTAAAAATTTTCACATAAAATTATTTATCTACAGAACGACTTGATGAGCTATAGCGTATCCAGCGTATACGCTATCGCATAGTCGTTCGATGACGAGAGAGACGCGGTAAATTCAAAAAAAGAAAATGTGAAAAAAGATAAAAGTTATCGATAAAATGTCCATGCGCCAAAACGGCGAAAAGCTTAAGCTTCTGTTAAGGGTGCGCGCGACGTCTGCATCGATTCGACGTCGTTACGCCTACTAGTTACGTTTGCCACGTACTTCCACTTACTGCGCGCTTGCAAAAGGAGCGAGAGAGAGAGAGAGAGGAATTGTCTAAGAAGACGTGGGAGAAGATAAGATAAAAGAAGTGAAAAAAGTGTGGAGAAAAAAAGCGCGCGGCATCCCCATATAGATCGCCATTAATGAAAGCGACTGTAAAATGCTTTATCGGAGCATGGCTTCTTGTTGTCGAAGCTATGAAAGGACGGCTTTCGATATAATTATAGAGACATTAACGTAATACTATACAATATATATATATATATATATATATATATAATGTACATATACATATATATATATATATAGAATTGGGGGCTCCTGTTTTTTCCTCATCGAGGCCATAGAGAACTTATCATCCCCATAGACATCTCTCTTTTGCATAAGCTCGTATATCGTTGTATTATCCCAATAAGGATTCGCTTCCGTTGATTTCCATTGAACGACAGTTACCCAACGGAAGGTCCTTACGAGATGCGTGCGCGTTACGATTGGCCTCGATTCAGTACGATCTATTTAGGAGCTCGTGTGTTGCGGGGCTCGGTGCCTTCTTGCGGCCTGTTTGTACGCAAAAACCGCACCAGAAGTTCGCCAGAGTGTCGGCTGCGCGATATTTGTCGGCTTTATAAACGCCGGACGGAAAGATACAGCAGCATCCGCGATTGGTCGTTTACGATAACAAAAAAAATATTGGCGCGATTCATATACGTAACATACGCGGTATACTCGACTCGCACGCTAATAATTTTTCGCGGCTAAGCATTTTGCCAATCGCACGACCATTTTCGCGAATCGCGCGACGACGTCGCCATTTTTTATAAATATTTTTATAAAGACTTCGTGATAAACGCGAATCTCTCATCCGATAACCAGTATCTCGCGAATCTGACAGGGATGCTGTTATGGACCGGCGAGGAGAGATGCTGAAGATTTAAGAAAATACGATTGGAGGGGAGGGGAGATACTCTTAATGGATTCGCGAGGATAACGATTGACATCCGATCTTCTTTTCGCCAGATTGATAATCGAATAATTCAATAATGAGATTAACGAGGCGAGTCGAGTGGAGCCGATGTTACACGAATATTCGCGAACTTAGCCGACCGGCGAACGGGGTACATCAGGCGATCACAGTTCCTATTTTGCTCCCCACATATACGATAAGTTATTACACGATTATACATACGTACATGCGTACATATATATATTTGAAATGGAGGGATGAAAAAATATATATAGTTATATATATATACATATAAATAACAGAAACCTGATAAGTATATAAATACGATAAGAGACTTAGAAATTTATGAAAACATTACGCCAGCATATTTAAGTAAAATATTATTATTATTATTATTATTATTATTAAGTATAAGATACCGGCAGAGTGACACAAACACCGATACACACATACGGATACCTTGAATAATACTTACACTGATTCGATCTTGTATGATCAAGCGCACTGACACACAGAGGACACACACACACGACTCTAATAATGGGGTGGTTAATTTTTATAGCGACTAGAAAACATGTACACGAATTAGCGCGGTTGGGGATGACTTTGACCTCCCGAGGATAATAAACGATTCGTTTCACGTGATACGATTAGTAAATTTGAAAATTGTTACGGTATCCATTGAACTGTCCGCGACAGCCTTGGCGACTGCAATGCCGACGACGCTGTGGGACAACCACTGGCGGATATCAATGTTTTCTCTCTGATTTTCATTCGATTTCTCTTCGCCTTCCTTTTAATCGTCATTCTTCGGCCATCATTGGTTTTGTTGATTCTTAAGATTGCCTCGGGATATACGAAGCGCATCCTTGCTTATTGTTACACGGTTACTTTTGTTGTTGAAACGCATTTAACTCTACTGTGCAGTTTTGTAGGCTGTCCTTTGTATATATATATTATTGTAGAACGACTAGCATAAACAATAAAAAGAAAATAGAACAGAATACGTCGCCGTGACCCTTGTTTTATTTGGTTTAGGTACTACTCATTGTTTCACCGCTGGGATTACAGATTTCTGCATTACCGACGGTTGGCTCTAGCTTAGTAGGAATTATTGCGGTGTGCTGCATTACCGACCTATGCCGATGGTAAGATTTTGTGCTGTCGGTATAACAGATACCTTGTTAACGACAGAGTTTGATGATAGTCGGTAAAGAAAATAGATTAGCGTACTCTTGAATTGTATCGCCTTTATTTTGAAACTCAAATGATAATTTCGTACCGAAGAATGATATATTTTTTACTTGATATATGTTTCCTCGTGTAACGCTTATCGTTGATGAGGACAGGAGACAGTAAAGAATTTTATATTCATCTTCGTATCTTTGAGTAGTTCGCGGAATTATCAACCAGGGTGAAAAACTTGTAATGTCTTAAGAGTCTCTACAAACAATTTGATAAATCGCACAAAGATTTTTCTCACTCAGTGACTCTTGCCCCAGTTAAGCGTATCAAGCACATGCAACACAATTACGGTGATTAATGAGCATGAAACTTATGCAATATCCCGCGGCACTGAAATACCAACGGAAAACCGTACAGCGCGCAATAGTTTTTTGTTGGGAAACGTATATTACTTTTTTTTCTCTTCCCTTTCTCCTTGCTCGTTTATCTTTTGTTTTTCTTCTCCCTTTCAGAAAGGCTGACGAGTAAACAGCCACACGTGACGTGCATACTAGAAATATTAAACTCGCCTGCAACACCTGGTCAATTCTGAACAGTCCTGGGTGTTCAAATGCTCCTCGGAGTGCATTGCCAAGCGAATTGGCGGGAAATTTAAAAATAAAAATAAATTTAATAATAAATTCAAGGCTCCTTGTGCGCTTAGCGTGCGAATCCACTTGAACACTTCTATATGGTTACGCATTGACTTACGCACTTTTCCTTCAGCAATAAAATGAATGCGCGTCTGGATATATTCTCCGCTCAAGAGGTACGCTACTAATGAACGCAACAAGAGTCAGGGACTCGACTAAGAAATACACCATGGCCACTCGAGAACGAGTAAGCTTAATATCTAAACAAACGTCCTCGTGAAAACTTGACCCGCGACAATGGGCCTTTAGCACGGAGCAACTGAGAAAAAGGGCCTCTTTTTTTGCCTCGGCTGGATCGCACGACATCTGGGCTACGACGCAAAGAGCGTCGCAACGTTCGGACGTCTAAAAAAGCTATCGAGTCATCTCGGATGGCCGTTTCTCCTCCTTTTCTACACTTTTTTTACCTCCTCTCCAGTTTCTCTTTTTTTTTTCTTTTTTCCTCCTCCAACGTTTTCTTAGCCTCTATGCACTTTTGTAATCGACACGGGATCTCCACGGCTTCTCAATGCGAATCTGACAAATGGGTCAAGCTTTGCCTACGTCACTAACTAATCACGTTACTCTAGTTTCTCGGGAGGACACGTTGTTTCCGGTGACAGGGGCGGAGGACAAAGGGTGCATCGCGAGCATGATGGTCCATTAGCGTAGTCCCTCATTCGGAAGAGCATTATTTACGATTCCCTTTTTTCCCCTTCCCCCACTATTTATCCCCCTCTTTGTTCTTTTTGTTCGCATCACTCAATGCGCCTAGCGAAATTCTATGGGTGTGTTTACGGAAAGAATAATATCCGCCGGAAGAGTTATGTGTCATTCGGTGATCCCGGTTTGGCTAATGAGCCACGATTGTACGTATCTATGAACTTCAATTGGCTAAAGAGACGCTTACGATTCATAGAGGAACGTCGACCTCGTAAAATCGACAGATAATAAATGAACTTTCTCCCATGACTCAGAGTACGCAACTATGAGTATACGTGTGTCAGATATTTTATGGGGGTCCTTGGTAGGTACGGCCATATAAAATTGCAGGGTGCGTTCACAGGGGTTAACACGCAGGCAAAATAATGACAATAATTCAAAAAGGGGCACAGCGCCATTACCAATCTAACCATAAGAAAGTCGACTTAATAGAAATAAATTCTGGACTTTCCCCCTCTACCTCACCTCAAATATCCCCCATAATAAGCGTCATAAATCCGTATACGCACTTCCGAAAGAAATCATTAGTACATGCTACCATACATAGTGTATGATACCGCAACCGGAAATCAGTTGATTATTTAATCGACACGACACAAAATTCCTTTTTTTTCACAGGATCCCATAAAACGGTTGTTAATAATCAATATAAATGACAGGTCAAAGGTCAATCTATCTTTGTAAGAATTTAACTCTGAAAAGAAATTTCGTATCTATATAATTATACCAATGAAATAAATTCAGTGCCATAGACAGTGGTGTGCACTATGCTTTCCTCTATAGGAAACGGTACACTTCCGGTGTAATGTATGGCATGCGAAATGTCCCATAGTCGTAAAACAGTTAGATTAGCACGCGTGAGTGAGTTCACATAGTCACATATTATACGCATCGCATATGTTAACACATCTAAACCCAACATCAGGAGGCACCATGATATCATAGAAGGTGTCACGTTTATTTGGATCCACGGTCACTGCGTGGGCTAAAGAGCACGCTGACCCCTTAATTTTATACAAATGAGATAAACACGGTCATTATTTCAGGATATGATTAAAGAATGATTTTAAAAAAAGTTACATGAATAAAATCATCAGATGACAGAATAGAAACGGGAAGTTTCTCTTTGTACAGGTTAATAACTTTATATTGACCTCAATGACCATGTAAAGTACTAAATAAGATGAGGAAGCCACCTTGGATCAGATTGGTTATTAACTATACAGGGTGATCTAGATCATCGATCCAGATCGAAATGGGCCTTACACACATATATATCTATAGTAATATTCGGTTATAGATTGGCATCCATGTTATTGTTCCGTGGGTGAATGTTCAATAGGCTGACTCATTCGTCTCCTATGTACCTGTGTGTACTTCGTGTGTAGAAAATCAAAATGTCCCTAGGATAATTCCGATCATCGAAATCCTGGTCCAGCTGAAAGGATTGACAGTCTGCAGTTTTCACTCTTTGGTCAGCTGCTAGCTCAGACATTTTGTAATGGATATGGATTGTTTTCACTTTGTCGCAACGTGGCTGCATGTAACGTCTGACCAATGCAATTGCTGAATCGTGTCTAAAATTTCGCTCCGTGACTCCATTGCTTCATCTAAAAAGTTAAACACGACGAACATTAAGTGACATCAATGACGAAGAGTCTAGCAATTCAAGAAAATCATTTCTAAATGTAAAGGGGATGACGCTACCAGAACCCATCCAGATGTCCGACCGGAAGTCCAGGTGTGAGCAATCGCGCACGTGTCCCTCCTCCTCCTAACGCGCATGCGCACCAAATCAATTGAACGCTCAAGCATTTTCGATCCCTCGAACAGAATGAATTTTGGGCCTTATGCTCTACTTAAAAATATAACTCACCAACTCCCACTCAAAATGTTTCCATTTCTCTCATTCACACTTTGTCGCTGCGTATACATTTGGCTTAAGCTTACATTTTCTTCGGTTCCTTTCACGAGTACCCGTAAGGCCCCCTGTTAGTGCGGCCCTGCTGAATGGGCATGACATCCAACCAGACCGGCATTTCTCGGTTCCTATGACCCGAAGAACATCTGTGCGAAACTGACACTCGACACTTAAAAGGATTGCACCATACACGTACAGACAGTTGTGCGCATACACACTGAATACACCATAGAATTACGGGCCCTTTGATGGCTGTGGCGCCATTGTCAATTTTCGGACCATTTCGAAGTAATTGGCACGCGTACATTTACATTGGCTGCTATTTTAACTGCAACGTTAAAACGTATATGTGCTCATGTGCACGTATGTTCATAGGTACATCATTAAAGTCACACGAATCGTACCAATTGCTAGCGCCTTAAGCTTAGTTCATAAATTCCCATAATGCACCTCACGCCCATTCTACCGAAGTACATTATGCTTCTGGGGCACATGCGTTCACCGCCAAGAATCGTTCTTTACGCTCGATTCATATGAGACCCGCTGCTACATAAATTTCAATCGCGTTCCCCTAGCCCAATTTTGGGCTAATAACTGTAGTTACGCGTGATACTGCGCAGTAGGATTCCCTGTAACATACAAAAAATTGACCTCGTTAATTAGGTCGTATCTATTATGTTATATGTATTGTTGCCTTGTACATACCATAATACACATATTTGGATAACATATGTGCCATGTGTTTTTCTATCGTGAAGCCAAGCGAGTACGATAACTACGATTGTATTTCGAAATCCTGTAGTACTTTTGACATGTTTACGAGCGGCGACGAAACACTGGCGAACCCTATAAAAATTATCAGAACGAAAAATAATGAATTTTGACGCGATAATGTGAATACCAGGGAAACAAATAAGGAACGTACAGATTTATGTTCAAATAGCGATAGAAAAAATGTATCGGATATCATGTGGGAAATATATTATAAGGTCGTTTGGATGACTGGTTACTGAATCTGAGGAAGTCGATAGTTTTAATGACGTTTACACTCATTTTATATACGAATTTTGTAATTCTGTGGAATCTGGTATAACAGGTATTAAGATACACCTGCGTTCTTTCTGGTATTTCAGGAACTTTGAGTTTATCCAGAAGTTCTGTAATTAAAAAAAATAATAGTTATTGACATCCACTGATTACTGTTATTAATAAATATTCTTATCGCTTATCATTCATTAATCAAACAAATAGTAAACTAATAAATCATATATACAATAAAATAAAAATTATCAAAAACAAACACCACACGAACCAACCCTTGGTACTTTACTTCAATACTAGCTACTCAACTAACCAAACAATGATAAAATTAAGCTCTGACGGATTTCCCAAGAATCTGGCAAAAAAGTAGAAAAAGATGAAAAAATATATCTACCAAATAGCCATGTCTGCAATGGGTGCACAAGCATCGGTAGACGCACAGATTAAATTCCATAGGAGGATTATCCCTGAGGGTGGTAGATGATGATGGGCATCGTGCCCAAGAGAGCGGATTAGACTAGCACGTAGACTACCTGGTACTAGTAGCATGGTAGTCAGCGACGCTTTAGAAACGGCCCTGAGGAACATTACGGAAGCTCGTAACCTGGCATAACCTTAACGCGATGTGTGGCCTCCAGGTCGATTCGTGTATTCTCTTGCGATACGGCTCTATATTGTTGTACATACGACTACACTTAGTACGTACCTGAAAGGTAAGAGCATACGCACATGTATAAACATACGTAACGAAAACACACGTGTAAATGCATACACAGATACAAAAAATAAACGTGGGTGGAACGGAGTCTAGACGTGGATATTACGTTTTCTTCAAGGATCGAATAAGGTTACGTCACGATTCCCAGTGTTGTGTCCAACTACAATAGATGTTTATCTACCGTTAAAAAAATTCTAGTGAAATACATCGACGCGTGAGAAAAATATTACGTTAGGTTATCCCAAAGCATTACTTACGTTTCCGTTCTGATTATTAAAGACTTCATTGCAGTTCAGCACTCATTTACCTATTCCGTTCGTTAACGACGTGTAAACTTAATTAGCGAGTATCAGCTGTCACGGTAAAGACTTCGAGCCAGGCTAATTTAAAAATGTTCGTCTACGGTAAAAAGATCGTTCGAGAAGCGTAGTGATTCTTGGGAATTCAAGATGGCGCCTACGTCGAGTGACAGTTTTACGCTTGTAAAGTTGAGTGCAGTGGGTAATCGTGAAACTGGAGAGGAATCGTCCTAAATGAGATGCCGCATTGTGGAGCATAGAAGAGATTGAGTGAACTAGTGTATACAGTGGGGAATTCCTGACGCAGTGGCTCGTTGTGGATGGTTGCTTCTTTCTATCCTTCCGTCCGGAGGCCATGCTTGCTTCTCTTTGGCTCGCCGGTATTTTCTGTCAGTCGACGGCAGACCGCGGGACGAGCTGGTCGAATCCGTTGGAGAAAAGTCGAGTTTGAAAATATATCGGGCGAGGCGTGTGACGTTTGTACGATAAATTGATCGTTATGAAATTAGTGTATGACAGCTCGTTTGTCGATGCACTTTTTTTCTATAATTTTCTTTAATTCAGAAACGGTGGATTGAAAAACGAAATCGGTATAGATTCTGTAAACGCAGCTGGTAGACACGAATGAATGAACGGTGGAAGAGGAGAAAAAGGAAGAAAAGACAGAAATAATTAACACGTGGATGTACGTCTCTTTGTTTATATGGTTTCTGTTTGTTTTTATCCCATTGGAATAAAATTTTTCACATTTCTCTTTTATATTGCACTATGATCGGGACAGGGTCTAATAAATTTTGATCGTGCTCGTGATTAGAGGATTCGAATATAGTATTGGTAGGAGAAAACGATCGAATCGGTTTGATCTAACGATCAAGAACTTTATTCAAGCCGTAAATAAAGCAACCGCGATATGGCTTTCGTGTTTCGTTTTAATTGAAACGTCCCTATCGCTTGAGCATTAATAACCATGAAGTAATAGTGCTAGTGGCACAAGTAGTTGTACTAGAACGATAATAATAATAATAAAAGATTTTCTTTTGATATTCACTAGGAAGAGTCCAGTGAATTAAAAAGAAGAATACATTCAGTTTCTCTATAGTCTCATTTTATCAAACTTTTAATTAACTGCTTTACATCAATCAAGACTCCAGTCCCTTTAATAAAGATTGATATCTCTTATTCGATTATATTTATTTGTCTTGTGCATTTTACGTTACATTTTTTTTACTCAAACTTATATAAAGATCGGTACACTTATAACGGTTACCATTTCTAGTTTTCAAGTCGCGATAACAACAGTCACATAATGACAGCGCACAAAGTCGTTATCAATAATAATTATTAAAATTCTCAACTAGATAGACATTTCAAGGCGCCGGCACAATTCAATCGGTGACGAAACATTGTTTGAAAAAAAATGTAACGAATTTGTGCGAAGGACGAACGGCTTGATAAAAAGTCTTTTTTTTTTCTTGAAAAATAAAACAGAAATCAGGAAGCTGAAACTACATCGTACAAGACCACAATAAATTAAGAGAATTCGAATACCACCTACGCGATCGGATAAGTCTCTAATGAGAGGCCTAAATATTGGGATTGACTGTCTACTCGCATAACCAGTTTATCTTCCTCGAGGGAATCTGAAGGATTTTTTTTAATACGATGAAAGTATTGCCTTACCAGTGACTCTGATGAAAATCATTTTGAACCAAACAACGCTGATAGTGCTGACGATTTTCTACTCGAAACTGTTCCCTGGGCGATTCAAGAGCAAAGAGAAAACAGGATTTTCTTGTCTATCGGTATAAAGCAAGAGAGCGTATTCAACTTGACCGACTTACCAAAGGTTTTTGCTGTTTTCAAAAAAAAAAAAAAAAAAAAAGACGAAAAGTGAAACACGCCGAAATTTGGTGAACGAAGAATTCGAGGAAAAGAGGAAGCAACCGCAATAAAGGAAACGTAGCAGAAGAAAGGCTAAAGAAGGGTCAGGGATTTCTTTGAAAAACTCAAGCATGGAATTTCAAATGCATAGATTTTGAAGATCACGAAGAAAATTTTTTTTTAAATTCAAGCAAGTCCAGTATTCAAATTGATATTAGAAAGAAAAAATGGTGATTCTGATGAATAAAATAAAAGTGGATATCGTCGTAGCACCTTAGTGAAATAGAGGAAGAGAAATCTTTTTGGCAGGGCTGGTGAGACTGGCGAATCGATAATAGACCAAAGAAGAGGGAAAGAAACTGAGGAATGCCGTGGATAAAGTGTTTGGGTGGCGGGGGCGGCAAGGCCAGGAGAGGAAAACCACTTACAGTCAGTCAGCCTATTCATCTGCTCGTCAAGGTAAGTTCCACGGTAAATATCTTGCAAAGTAGGAGGAGATGCCTTGTAGCCAAGAGCAAGAGAAAACAAGATAAAGAGCAGCTGTACTGTGCTGATTATGCAGAATAAGCGAAATCGAAGAAAGCATCCGTATACCGGGACAATAATTGCCCATATAAAAATATATTTTTTTTCCTGTGGACAGACTCCAAAAAATTATTAAAAAAAAAGTCATGTAAAAACATCATAAAAATATTCTCTCAATTCCGTGCCGCCTAATGACTTCATATTATATAAGCAATAATAAATAATAGCAGCGATCGACGCACCACTAATAAGCAGTGGTGTGGTATAAAATTTCATGGCCTGTCCCAGTTATTAAGTTTCTTTCGTTTCACATGGAATGTCGTAAACCCATAGAGATATGAAATCAAGTATAAAAGGGCCCCGCCGGGCATTATAAGAAACAATGAGATGGGACGGTCCACATTGGTACCGTATACAGCATCCAGACTAATTTATTAATTCCCACAAGTATTCCAGGAACCGCCCAAATTATTCGACTCTTGTTCCGTTTACACCCTTTCCAAAATTTATAATTAAATTACAAATTAAATTCCATCAGAACGTCACAAAATAAATTTCTTTTAACGTGACTACATCCCGGTGTGAATTCAAATTTTTTTTTTCAAAACTCAAACCATCTCACAGTGCACTCTACCGTTTCAGCTTCACAGGCTAATCGATTTTCACGTTATTATCTGAACATAGTGTTCAACTTCTGCGTTCACTATGTTCGCCAGGAAATTATGGTACCGCGTAAGAGATCTGTTATTATAACCGTACCTACTATTAGCGATAGGCGCGAGCGCACCTGTGTTCGCCACATTGCCGATATAAGCGATTAAATTAATGCAATTGGGAGCGACAGTGAAATCTTTAATTTCTTTTCAATGGAATAACAACGAGTAGCCCAATAAACGATAGGAGAAAAAAATTGTGTAGAATTTGAAGTATTAAGAAAGAAATTAAATAAAAGCCGTAAGGAACGCAAAGTCTGGAGAAAACGAGATGGCAAACACTGCGCGGTACGTGCTAACCAAACTGACGTGTAAACATTCTTATGCCGGTAAGCGACCCGCCGCAAGTTTACGTGCTGTAGCGTCTTTGGTTAATATATTGAGTATATGTGTAGGTGTTAAGAAAATGAAAAATAAAAAAATAAATAAAAAACGAGTCACGTGTTTTTACGTTCTCTACACTGTGGTTGTATATTATACTGCATTGACGTGACATATGTCTGTATATATGTCGGACTGATCGTTAGCATCGAAGATGCTTCTAATTCGGTGCAACATTAGTACCATATAAACACGTGTTATTGACGCTAATCGCAAGCAAATTCAGAGCGAATCGCACTAACGAGGTTAGTAGCTTATAGCCAATTATCGATGACACTTACCCTTGTCCTATTTTCGTGAGCCGGGAACGACGGCAAACGAGCGTTACCAAGGGGATGAACTTGCACTGGAATGCAGTTAAAAATAGGACACTTTTTCTTTCCCCGGTTAATTCAACTGGTACACCCGATACGTTCGATTGAAGTCTTAAACGTTGACGGTTAGGAATGCCAGTCCTTCTAAGAGAATCATCTGTGAATGTTAGGGTCTCTAAAAAAAACTTGAAAAAATTACCAGATGTGACTGGTACTGTCTGTGGAGTCTGTAGAAGGTAGTAGAAAGATTCGTTTTGGATTTCTTTAATTTACCGGTATGAGGTGTGCAATAAAATTTTTGTTTAATTGATCAAATCTCATTTAAATAGTCTACTCATTTAAATTTTTGATATAAGTATTATTCACGTGACGGGATAGCATGAATTTTTAATTGGTATAATTATGTTTTGAAAATCAAATTAAAATTGTATCTTTATACGTGTCATCGGGATACGAGTGGAAATGCTAAGAGATTTGAACTTCGTGAACCCTGTGAACCTAGTCTGAACTGTTCATTGGTGAACGTTGAGTGATGGCAATGAGGAAATGCTGGATGAATAGGAATCTTTACCTGGAGAAATTTCATGGCGTTCTACTCGCCGTTCATTGTTTTGAATAATTGATGCGCCAGTCAACAGCGAACAGCGAACAGTCAACGAGTTAGAGTCGGAGTCCAGGATGGGCAATGACGTCTGGCACTGGGCGACTGATTTACGAGCATCCGTGGCCTTTCTTATCGAGATCAAGCCGGTAGATCGGATTAGTATGTAGATGGTTCAGGATTGGCTGATAACCTCGGCCGAATTACTTTTCAGTCAGAGATACAAAAAAAATCCTAATCTCCTGAGGTTAGATCAAAGAGGAGGCGTCTGACTGCTATAGTTCCCCCATATACATATATTATTATAGTGATATATTCACACGTGTTATTACCTACACCCTAACCGAGACGTGGGCTCTAATACGCGTCTTGTTTATTATAGAATTTGGGAATAGAGTGAAAATGACAAATGGATGCTGCGTGGACCGAAGGTGAGAGAGAAAGATTAAAATAAAATATAAATAAATAAGACCGAAGTGGGACATAGGAAAAAAAATTCGAAACCTTCTACATAACAAGTAATAAATAGACACCCACTTCACGTGTAATTAACAGCATTCAACAATGCCGGAAGTGTATCCAAGAGTTGTCAGTTTTGATTTTGACCTTTTTTTTTTTAATTATTCAATGGGTACTTCACACCCCCGCATTTAATATTTGACTTCATTTTTTTATGAGGTTTCATCCCACTACTCCTTCCCCTATGGTCTTTGTAACCCTCTAGACTTTTTCTGTCAGGAATCCAACTTGACCATTAGACTTTGGCTGTTTCTGTGGGAGAGTATATCTTTGGTTGCTGCACCCTCTATGGTCATTCTTATGGGGGCCCCATAACTAAACATCAGTTAAGCGTGATTTACTGATGCCGTTTAGTTAAACTGATCAGATAGTCACTGGATGACTGGAGTCCGTAAATTTCTTCGAATTTGCTACGCGCCATTTTACCCGGACTATTTACTATGGGGTCCCATCGATAATCAGATAATATCTCTCGCTCTGTCTCTCCGATGTATTTACCTCGTGTCAAGGAAAACGTTTTCTGTTCGACGTTTGTCGCACTTCGTATACGTTACATATAGCATATGCATTTTAGTGCTACGATCCCTCGTGTGTACATCTCGATCCCTTCACGCGCCTCTCGATGGGGTTTCTATGGGGCATAAATAATTTTATGGGACCCGTAACACTGGGAAATTACTAGCGCCGCCCCGGGGGTCACTGGGTGGGACTGCTCGGTTAGTCTCGAACTTACCCGGTGGTAAAACACCAATCTTTCATGGTAAAACATTTGCTTTTCATTCAGTCGGTCCCTTTCGCTTCTAGCGATGCTCCTCCTTTTGGACTTATGGTTGCCATGGATGCGGGGCCTTATCTCATAAATGACGTATACACTTCCGAAAAAACTCCTCGGGATCCAATTAAATTGACGCGGGAATACTTCGTTTGACAGGACCACGTGTTATTTCATTTGAGAAAAATGAACGCACGTGTTACGCAATTCGTGGAGCCAACAGTCACATGTGACAAACGTTTCGATCGGTTTGATATACGATATACCGTATATCTATTAGCTTCTCTATCAAAGAATCGATCGATCCTCGATTTGCCGAAAATATTTTGACTCTTTGAAAAATGTAATTTTTTAAAAAGTTTTTATGATTTTTTGAAAAAAGTCAAATTTTTAAATACGTGCTAATTGGGGGGAGGGTTAGTTTGTCTATGTCATCATGGTATTTCAATGAGATAGTGTGACGGATGAGTGATGAACGAATTAAATAGACCGTAAGATCGATGATAATTAATGATAAATAAACGTTATCCATCGATCGGTTCAAGAATGTGTCTCCGGCGATCGGACGTGGTTCTTACACATCACTGAGTCAACGGCGTCGTGCTGCGGACGTAATTGAGGCATCCTACCGGCCCTTCGCCCCTGGCACTCACTCCAGCATCTGAACTGCTATTCCTATCTGGCAACCCTCGAGTTGGCGAGACGGCTAATATCCGTTCCACCCTTAACTATCCAAACCATGAACAACCCTCGCTAACGATGCTTTATTATA
>JAYRCB010000336.1:143402-209868 GCA_036026315.1 Trachelus stipa | reverse complement strand
TGGCGAGACGGCTAATATCCGTTCCACCCTTAACTATCCAAACCATGAACAACCCTCGCTAACGATGCTTTATTATATATGGCGCAGCTACACCCTGGCTCACCCTTATGCATATTACAATGCATCGCACACACCATTCCCGGCACAAATTTATGTCACCCCTTGCCGCGAAGGGGATGCTCAAGTACTTCCGCCAGTCGCCACACCAACACATCCTTAAAAATGAAAATATTTCAGAAATACACGTCCAGTGGCCTTTGACAAAAATTCAAAAATTTTCTTCCACTTAAAAAAATTTTTTTATCTTTTTACCTGAAAACTAAAAAAAATCTATGTTGTCCTACATTATACCTAGTCCATACGGAAACGTATATCAGTAACGCGCGTAGTGGCTATTGAAAATAGATTCATCTAACGGAGTTATATTTATCGACGGAAGAGTTCGAGAAAAATGGCGCCAGGGTAACAATACTAATTTCGTCCTAACGAACGGTAAAGGCCAACGAGAACGCATCGGATATATTCATGGGGTCTAACGAAGAGTCATCGGTCAGACGGAAATCAGTCTGAGTCACGTTTCTGACTCGCGAAACCGATTACCGGTCTTTGGGGTTAGGGTTCGGCAAGTGATAAGATGGAATGAGAAAGAAGGATCAGGTATAATGGGTGTGTGCACACTGTATAAAGTGCAGAGTGCACGTATAGTGACAGCATCGAAACTTTGTCAGACGGATGGAGCGAAGTCTCTGACAAAACGAGGTGACACAATGGAAGCGGACAACGGTGTAATCGGCGCCCTGGAAAAGGTTCCTTTAAAAAACGAGGCTAACGCACCTCCCGCAGGAATGACGCTGGGCAAATATTTGTCCGTGGGAAATTACATGGTTGTGAGCCACGTCATTTCACTGGCAATGTTTTATATATGGGCACTTACGTTACACACGTATGGAGACCAACGATTGTCATAGCAAATAAACGAAAACGAGCTATGATGTTGAGCGGCACGAAATGGACCAGTCGAGACTATGGAGAATGATTATTTCACATTGTCCCAAGTCCAGGCGATGTATATAAAAATGGACAGTTCAAAGACGGGTCCCATTAATGGTATATCGATCAGTCATCAGGACCAGGTATCTATGGGCCCAAATCATCCTTCAGCTTACATATACCCCAAAGCGTGTCTTGTCTGTTCCTTACGTGCGTTAAACCTTAGAACGGTATTGCTTTGACTCTATCGGTTTCTCTTTATTCCACTTATGATAAAGTTACTAGGAATTCACTAGGCTCGCGGCACTCTTAGCTCGGGTCAATAAGTGGTGTTTAACGGCTCTAGGGACTTTTCACCTGGACCCACGGAGCGACGTCGAACGAGTTCAAGATTGGAATCAGGTCCTCTCGGCCATACCTTAGGTGCTCTTGTCTGGCTCTGACACGTGTGATCGTACGTGAGTATGTGGCCATACGCGAGATGAGAGACACTCTAGGGAATATTGTGCCTATAGACTAGATTGGACCAGGTCGGGATTCCTCTATTATTCCTAGACCTTGAAGATACGTGCGCGTATGGGTATACTCCTGGGACACCCGTTGGATTCCAAGGGCCCAGGACTTCACAATGGGCCCCGCGCAATCTGAATAAGGCCCTTTCCACGATGCTCGGTGCATATCTAAATACTTCGAATGCTGCACTAATGTGTCGTCGTATCGTCTGAGCACGTTCAGCGGCCATTGGACGCTAGAGAGAGTTGAGCTATATTTACTCGTAAGGCCCAGAAATCACGCATTCGATCATACGTGCTCCTTTTATCGATATCCGCTGGGAAAGGATCGGACGTGATGCTGTGTAAAAGCATTATATATACATAAATATATATATATATATTTATTAGGGTATATATAGATATATAACCCACACTTTATTCCCCGTTACACCAAGATGAAGCACGATTAATAAATCCGTCTCTAGAAATGAACGAGACACACGGTGATGCATGTCGGCTCGTTTAAGGATTCCATCTTATTTATGGGACTCGAAATGGTTACGACGTCCCGCCGCCACCATGCTGGATTTTCTCATGCCGGGATTAACTGAAAAATCCAAACTCCAATCCATTTCTAAGAAATTCCTGCGAACGCTTTACCTACCTTGGTATTACGGATACTAGTGGGCTATAGTGCGTGCGAGCTTACTTTCTTCGAGGATTTTCTCTTGGGTACCCATTTCCATGTGGCTTCGCACTCGCACGACATGGCTGGACGTTAATCGCCGCTGCGGGTGTTCCTTTTGAGACTTTACTCTCCGCCATTATTCTACACGTGTGAACGTTTCACGCGGAACAATGGTCGCTAGTTGGGTCCTACGAGATGAAGGAAAAAGAAGAGGAGGATCCCGGACTGCGGCTGGACCGTACAGGATTGCTCTCGACGTATTCCTGGAACGGCTCCTTTTGCTAGGCTCTTAGAATAATGCGTCAAGGGCGCCGAAAGAGGCTGGACCGAAAAATGGTCACTCACCTTTTTTTTTCTTTTTAATTAATATACTCGAGTTAATTAACAACGGGTAATCATTGGGAATTTTTTACGTGTCTCTAATAATATACGTCATTATTTAGTCACTGAGATTCATCTTAAAAGATGTATATAGTATAGTGGGTGGATCAATCACTGTAAGGATAATTTCGTGATTACACCCACATACTCAGGACACCCAGGCAGCAAAAGTGGGGACTGAGGTTCATGTAGGTTCAAGTACTGACCAATACGTAACTATACATGCTCCCATGAGAGTGAGTTCACATATGACCACCCGGGGATACGTTTTACATAATCAGTCTCCCCCTCTACCACCACTTCTTCACTTTATTCCCCAGAGGCTGTTTTACACTGGAGTCAAACGTACGTTCACAACTTTATTACATCGGGGAAACGTGAGTTTGCGACATTCCTTGTATGATTATTTGAAAATTCACCTTGCTCTTATAATACTTCTCCATAGTAGTCTCAATGCTCTTTCCGGTGTGTAAAAGATATACGTAGGGTAATCTTGGCAAACCTCATCCGAGAATTCTATGGATGGTCTTTACCACCCAGGACGATGATTCGCCGTGGGAAGCATCTCTGTCTTCTTGATCCCGAAGCACCCTAAGTCCCTTGGGTTTCGATAATCTCCACTGGTCCGGACAACCTGTCGCGCTTCCTGGCCGCTCATGTTACGCGGCTCTCTCACCAGGAGTGGCTTGTTTACGCGGAACCACCAAAATACCTTGTACGAGTATTCCCAAGCCGAAATTTCTGTCACGTGACCATGGACCCTTCTGGACGTTAAGGCGAGTTCTCAAGAGCGTGGATTAACCTGGCATCTCGAGTGGGAGCCACTTTGAGATTGGTGTCAAAACATTTTCAAGTCACTCGGAAGCTGCTTAATGGTCCTCTATAGACGTCGATCAAAGATCTCTTTATTATTATGGATATTCAATACGCGTCTTTGTGCTGGACTCGTAGCTTACGCTACGTCGCTGAGGTTGCAAATTGGACTAGCGGCTATCTCTCGTATAAAAATATACGACTTCCGTGTTACGCGTCATCTCGACGGCCACGGCCTACGTGTCGGCACTCTTCAAAGGGACGCCAAACCTCTGTCACGAGGTGGAATGGACGAGGCTACGATATAACAGTGTAGCCGACCATGAGACTTCGTTCCCTGTGCTGACGAGGAGACAAGGACGCCGACGGCCTGGGTGCGAGAGAGAGAGAGAAGAAGTTTTAAGGGATGAAAGGATAATTACCTGCCGCCCAAAAGGTACCGGGAAATTTCTGATAATATTTCTCCTCCCGATGGACCACGGATGCTGCGATCGTTAAGCTCCTGTTAAAGCCTTCACTTTTCACCCCAAGGTCTCTTCCAGAGATTCCCTCGGGGAGATTATAGCTAAGCGTCTCGGCAGACCAAACTGTAGGACCTTCATCTTCTTCAGCCAATTCATCAGCAGCATCTCCATCTCGTTACGCGACTCGGCAGACAAACGGGAATAGGCAATCGAGCGGCTATTGTCTGTCGGCAGACGAGTGCATTATGTGGTACCAGCTTAAAAGAAAAGCAGGTACCTCGCGGGAGGGGCGGGACGAGGAATACCAATAGGGGGAGAAAGAGTAAAGAAAGGGACCAAGACAAAGAGGAAGCGGCGAACGACAAAGAATTTCCAATATTCTGAACATTCAGGTCGGTTTACATTGCACGTGGGTGACGGACTTGTTAAACGTCAAAGGGGATGTTCGCACGTGGGTGGATCATTGTTCTTACGAGCCCCATAGATTATTTACGTTAACGCCCATATACCACCCTAAACGTACCACGGGACCCTGTAACCTCGAGATTCTCAATGATTTAAGGTCCTATAGATACATCGGAGCGAAGGTGTCTGGGAAGAGGTTAGTAAAGGGTTCGGGGGATGGTGTTCAACAATGGTGGTACGAAGATAAAAAAATTTCTCACCCCCCTCCCCCGCCTGCATACCGTGTGTGCGTTCGTCTCTCTTGAATTTAAAAGTAAAATCACACATGCTTAACCCTCTCTCTCTCTCTCTCACTCACTCTCTCTGGCTTCATACGCGTTACTCGTACGATCTTGATTATTGGTGCAGGCTATGTTTCCCTGCGTAGTAACATAGGCGTTGCATAAATTTACATGAGTTATCGGCTGCCTGTGAGCGACCAGGATGAATTTCAAAGTAGAATCCTCAGTCGGGTTCATTCATCGATTCGACTGGGATTTACAGAGTGCTCAGGAGAGTGTACACGAAGAGAGTATATGTGTGTAGTATAGGAGTACGTTATATATAAACATGACGCGGTGCGTATGTACCCTAAGCGAGTGGAGGGGGGGTATGTGAAGCCGATACACGGTTATATGCATGCGCTGCAATGCGGTCGCGTACTGGTTCATCCTTTTTACCTATTTGACCGCAAACCACCCTGATCTTTCTTGTCGACCTTACTTCGCGGTAGATTCCCTATCGATAACGGTTCGCCATGGTTGCACTTATCCATGAAACATTACGTGGCAAACTGGTCTATATATACAGTCTGCCAGCTGCATTCTCTCTGGCAATGAACATTGGAATGATGCACTTCGATAGCGTAACGGTCATTTGGACGGATCTGGATTTGAACGTTGCAGCCGAGTCTGGACCAGCTGATGCACTATGCAGTTTAGATAGGAGTGCATCGTATGTGCAGCTGAAATTATTTTCTATGTAATTTTTCGTCCATGTGAGATCAAGAGACTATTGTTGAAATTTCAGTCATGCGAAATATTTCTATGCCGATATTTGAACGCTCGCTAAAAATTTTGGCATGTTCGAGATGTATCTTTGGTAGACGCACAGCATCCGATGGTACAGCGGACGAATAGACGCTGGATCTTTTGGTCAACGTACCATTCATGAGTATCCATTCCGTTAGGGCAGCCGATTCTTCACGAAGAGATACCCTTTAGAATCGTGTAGGAGTTTCTTTCTTTTCTCAGGTTTTCTATTTATTAAAAAAAAATACGGGCAGCTGAAAAAGCTCCTCTTTCCTCTCTTTAACGTGAACGGAGATTCGGGTTAATTGGCGAAAAAAGCAGGGATAATCTCACGATCATCCTGCGTAAGCTTATACTGGATAAACAAGCCTTAGCTATAGGATAATAATCCCACAGTGGGAAATTTCGTGATGAAAAAAAAATGTTCGAAAGTAACAGTCATTCCTTGCTGGTCTCCCTTATTCCTAAACGCGTTTTGTGTTTTTACAAACAGCAAAGACAAACTGCAACGCGAGCCTTCCGAGGACCATCGCGTTAATCATTTTACCATGGTGGCCTCCAGGCCTGTTCAAACACCATATCGGATATTATGGGCAGGAATAGACGTTCTCACGCGTACTCACGTCTCTTGCATTCCGTCTCTCTCTCTCTCTCTCTCTCTCTCTCGCTCGTTCACTCAGTCCGTCCTTTCTCAGAGACAGGGTGCGCCTGGGTCAACAAACAACCAGCCACCTTACGCATCGTTCCTCGTGCGTTATACGCGTCACGCGCGTTGCAAAAACCACCCACGTGTTTGCTTATACATTGGATTTCGGTATCGTTCATATTTTATACGTTATATTATAATATATTGATCCACTTGTATACCGTAGTCTACCTATAGGACTGTATTTTTTATATTGGTATTATTGATTGATTCTGAAGATGCAAAAGACGTAAAATGATACGGGTTAATCCTGGTATACATAAATATGTACGTAGGACGTGAGGATGTCGAGCTTGTGGTTTTCTAGGGACTTTTTTTTTCAGCTCTGTCTAGTAACCATCGGGAACATCGACAAGTGAATGCACTTTGTCGGTAGGATGATGTCAGGTGCTTAGGGCGCTTTCGCAAGAGCGGAATCGCTTTGTTAAAGCGATGGCGCCGTCAGATTCTGTGGCCTACATTCTCTCGGTAATCCCGATGAGAGCGCGTGGGCGTCGGTTTTTAAAAGGACGCCTCCGTCCTGCCACTTGCCGCATCCCTTTCCGCCAATCTGCACTCGTTGATCGTTGCGAATGGCAATGAGGATGCTCCGTGAAATTTCACAATTAACTGGCGACTCTTCAAAATGATTTTTTGCAAATTTTTTTTCAAGAACAAGTAGCAGAACCAATGGAGCTCCTTAGACTTTACTGCTAATTGCTTATCGATATTCTTATTTCCATCGACTAAAGTTACGCCTGAATGATCGCATCGGTACTAAGGCTGGGGACTCCAAATTATTTGACGACAGGAAGGACCTTTGTACTCAGTCGACATGACAGCACTGGAGCGCGTAATTAACTTGACAATGAGTCAATTAGAACTCGTTTCCATTATAATAATTCTTAAAAATTACAGCCAGTCATGGAATCATTAATAAAATAACAAAAAATGTTCTCAGTAGTTAAGATAAATTTATTATAAAAACTTTGGAAATTTCGTTATTTCAAAAATCATGTAAAATCACTTAGGCAGGATGTGTCAATTTTATTCCAGGTCGCTGCAGGCTGTGCAGTCTTGTAAAATTCCCTAGTACACTGTACACAAGACCTAGAATATCCCTATAAGAAAATTACACTAGCAAGTAGCAAGGCGGTAGTGAAGAGCAAGCAAAGTGGCTTCGGAGGTGGTCGGATTCTACGAAGGATCACGATCTCTATTCACGATCCCAGTATCGTTATCGATCTCTATCGATCAGTATCGATCCAGGATCTACGAATTCCCATGAATTACACCGTGAGTAATCAGGACAGTGTAAACCGTAAAATTCAGCTACCCGCAGCTCCGTGAATACACTGCAGAGATAGGTGGAAGCTGATTGTTAAATTGCTGATTGGCTGGTGAGTGTAGCGAATGAACGAAGTACGAAACGTGTGTGAGAGTCGGGTGGGAGGGCGCAGGCAGTATAGGTACGTAGAGAAATACCCTTAAGTGGCAAATTCCCGTCATTAAGTCGTTAGACAGACACAAGAAGAACGACAGCAGGGCTTAACTGCCAGCCTGTTAACTGGCTGCTGAACTTGATCGGCAATCGTTGACCCAGACCGGTCAATCGTAATCCGCCATGTGTTAACCGTCCTAGGCCCTTCGTAATTTACGTAAATTACCATCACGATCAATAATCCATACCCTAGGTAATTCATATCTCCCTATCTCGATCCCCTTGCTCTACTCTCGAGACACCCTGTAGACGTTAGGTAAACGTGTAGCCTGTATAGGGATCCTTGTGAATTGATAAAATATTATCGAGTGCATAGAATCAATTAATTTTTTTGCCTTTCAAAAAATCTTTGCTAGGTTAGAAACAGTCACGTCCTTTGTTTCGAGTGACATAAATTTTTCTTTTTTTTTATCTCCAAGACATATTCTTCGGCATCGAATAATAATGTCGAGTCATTCATTATAATTTTGTTCGCCCTAAGCACCTGGTCTTATAAAATATATTACAGGTCTACCAGACCTATTCGGTCCTTGTCCGATCTTCTGCGACGTCAAATTCTCAATCTACATTATACCACGTACTAATCCTGAACAATGGCTGCAGTTCATAGAGACAAATGTATAAACGACGTAGACGCCATGTTTTATACGGATAAGTGAGCAATGATAAGAGAGCGTTATCCGCGCTCTGGAATCATGGTTGTTAACCGGTAAGTTTTTCTATGTACGGATAAAGCGGTACCAAAATTCTTGGTACGTGGTCCAGCGCAGCATCCACATACCCAAAGACTAATACTACTGAGACCAGAATCTACTGTCTTCGTGTAAACCGATCTTGTCGCCCTCGTTGTGTATCGAACCTTTTAACGGCTACGTTTTACGCGGCATGTTAATTAGACGGGGTCCATCAGCATCCCTCGGGATCCTCGAGGATCTTCAGTTTGTTTAACTTGCTTCGACAGGGCCGTACCAAAGTAGGCGCTCACAGGGAGCGTTGAAAAGACGAACAAATAAATCGGCCACTGAACGCTCCTATCTCACTCGAGGAATACCTTAACACCATCCACCGTCTTAGGCTCAGTTTTCATGAATTTTAAGTTCATTGTCATTAGGTAGATTTTAAAAAAAAATTTCAAAATTACGTGTCCGAGCTATTTTTGTGCAGCCTATCTAACATTCAGTATTTATGGCAATGCTGCCGATAATAAAAGAGACACTAACTAGGCGTTGGCTATTCAGGCCGTGTTTCCATGACGCGACAATATAAATCTTTTGGCTCCATTCTTCTACTGTCGTTCCAATACATATATCCTATGCGATCCTATTGTCGCTCCGCGACACCGTTACTTCCTATTAATATTGAACGACGTGACTGCCGTGTATGGTGATCAATCGATTTGCATGTGACGATTGTCAATTGCGCTCGTGCCAGTTAGATTTGACCTATGGAAATTCGCCTTATCGATCTTAAAATCCTCATTCGGTACCTTAACGACGCGCTAATAGACCCGTGTAAATCATTAGCACGATCGAGATCAAGATCGTCGTTACCATTGAGATTTACATACGTATATACAGTGTGTGTTCTCTTACCGGATTCATTTACTGGCGCACTACCTTTATCAAAGTAACATCTGTTGCACGCCAAATCTCTTTCCTACCATCGTTCATTCACAGCTTAAAAAATATTACTAATTAATTTTAAACGGATATTGCGTCAGTTGCGCTACCATAACCTCAAGAAAAAGTTCTCACTAATGGATCTTTTTCTTTGGCTTAATGATTCATCATCGCGTGACCCAAACCAGCCACGCGACTCGTAGGACCCACCGTCACTGCTATTGCCATTCGCTTCTGCAAAACACGCTAATTGAACCAGCAGATGTGTATATATATGTATACACTATAAAGCTATACTCTACACAGTAGATAATATACAAGAAACCCAAAAAAAATCCGCCATGCGATTCGTTTTGGATTGTTCTTGCACAAGCAGAGTTCAAGTACGGCCATATTTTTTTTCCTTTTTCATCAACCACCACGGGATTTTCCATTTCAAGGATGAATGCGCCATTCGACGTGGTATCTCCTGTCACGTGATATCATAATAAGTTTTTCTTTCCCGGCATCGCGTATACGCGTGCACTCATTTACACCCGACCTGTACCGTTAATTATCTTTATTATGACATTAGGCGTCAGACGTTGTAAAACGTCGGTCTATGTAATTTAGAATTAATACCCGCCATTTCCGATCCTACACGTTGTCGTCCTTGCGAAAAGGAGGCAACTTATCGCTTCGCGTGTGCACTCGCTCTTAAAATACGGTGGTATCATATGTTTCAACTTATATACATATATATACGTGTGTATATATATATATATGTATATATGTACTGGGAGAACGCGAGTTACGCAACGATGCGGGCGTGTCGGCAAATGCGAGTCTGTTAGTTTAGTTAATGAAGTGTAACGCTCGACAGTTTTTCGGTGTTCCCCTAATGCCTTGCGGATCCATGAAAATGCGGCCGAACGTCGTCTCGACGTACAGTGTAAATACGGTGAGAGTTTGGAACGTAATGATTTAAAAAAATATGTAAAAAATTGTAGCGTTAATAAAGTCAAAAAGGATAAACTAATACTTATGCGCTCTTTTCCTTTAATTTTACGATTGCGAAGTACTTCGGCACTCAATAACTTGTAACCTGGTACTTTTTTTTCGACGTATTCGTATTCGAGTATTCGAGTTCAATTTACCGCCGCGGTACCATCTGTCATCTATCGCAGTGCCATCTCGCGTACCAATATGCAATTTTTTCATAGAGACATGTCAACTTGTCTCATTCGTCTACTGAACTCCAAGCGGGTTGGACGTACCCGGACTAGCTTAGTAGGCAACCGCATATCTCAATTCGACTATCAGTATTGTATAAGGATATATGCTTTATCAAATTATTTTTTTTTAGCACCAGGGGATAGGGAACATTGTTTAAACGGACCAAAGTTGTTACTTTGGCATATTGACGGTTTGTCGTGTGCGTCCTTTTCGAATGAGGTTTGATTCTGTGTAATATAGTAACAATACACCGAATTACGAGAGCGCTAAGACAGTATCGAGAGTGATTCTATTTTTTGGAATTTTTGCGGACCGTCAATATGCAAAACTGCGAATAGCAAAAACGTCGATGATGAGGGATTTCCGTTTTTTTTTTATGTATAATGACATTGGATTGGTTATACGAAATTATATCATTCACTGACAGAGACTATTATCTACGAGGAAACCGGTAAAAGAGTAATATCAGGCACGTGTATAATTTTTTCATAATTAGACCCGGTCGTACATATGTGTTGCCGAAGGGAAGTCAAAATTCTATATGTTAGCTTACAATAAGTTAGTTTTTTCTACTTTTTAAATCAATGGAACCACGTAATAGCTTTTAAAAAGAAACGCTCAATGTATTTATGAATGAATTGATGAATGTGAGTGTTATGCAATTATCTTTGTATCCCGGAATTACGTAATATAAGAACAGGTAGTCGCATGGTATGGACTGTTTGTTATTTTTGCGATGAAACTTCCTCCTATATGGAGTTGTATGGTTTCATTATTTTTCTTATTTCAATAGACTCTTGAGATGCTAATTAAAAAAAATTCATAAATCATTATGGTTATAATATTCCTAATTGTGGTCATTTGATTTTAACTCCTTAACTAATAAGTCTTGAAACGAATACCTCATATTTACAAGCTGAAGAAAAAGACCATTCACTTAATTTTTTCTTTTTAGTTTCCTTAAGTTTTTTTTATTTCGTTAAATTTTCTTTTCGGAATCGCGATTTTTATTATTTTGCATTAATTACTTTCTTTTATTATTTTTCGCAAAGCGTTTGTAAAACTGTTAGATAGCCAAATGATTAATACTGTAACCTACACTTTAGTGACCTCTTAGACGTTCTGATCCCCCACGCATAGCAGTGGAGGCTTCCCGTCTCGACGCACGAATCCAGACACCACATATTCGAAGCGCAACCGAGTGGTTCCAGGAAAGAAAAACTATGAACGCTACTCAGACTTTAAGGATCATCATTTTTATTTGGTCAAAATTGATTGCGTAGTTCAGGTTAAAAATGGTAACAAACACACATACAATACAAATATTAAAGTCAACCGCATTACCCGTCTCCTTCTCTGGTCTAATAATAAAAAGAGACGACGTACGATGTTCTGTGCTTTACAGTGCACGTGCACGTGAACGACGTTACCTATACGACGTTACCACGTGGATAAATAGACGTCCGCGATCTTTATTTTCGAGCTGAAAGTCTAAAGTCCCTTTCTTGGCACGTGGCGACATAGCATTTGAGTGACAAGTGTCGCACCCTCGTGGTACGTCGCCCTTGTCAAATAACCTAACCATGTATACACGTGTATATGGTTTCTCCTTTATATGGAAAACTTTATAAAAAAATAAGAAATAATCAAATCGAGTAAAAAATTTGTTATATCTATGTTAAAAAAATAATCGCATTTTATACATCGATGGGTACACGCGACAAAATATTTCGTCGTATAATCCTTAAGCCTCGTTTAGCATACATTATAAGAGTCTGGATTTGTTATTCGACTCCCACTTCAGAATCTGTCGTTTGCAATGGAAACGCGCCCTCTCATTGTTTTACTACGGAAAGTACGACGACGTTGGCTGTCAATGTCCAGTTCAATCGAATCATCATATATACACGTGCCTTAAACTCAATGGAAACAAAGGTTGAACTTCGTAGTTTCTATGGCACGACTGTCGCTCGTTCAGCCAATAAAAATTCCGTTGAATAATTTCGTAATCCGTCATTAAAAAACTGCCACGTGACCACTTAACAGTACCCATTAAGGCATTGTTTACAATACGAAATGATTTGGTGCAGACGCACTTTATATGGTTAGAACACTTTCATGGGGTAGAGGGGGGCTCCCTCGTTGGTCCCTTGATTTTTGTCAATTGATGCAAGGAAATGGTCCATTATTCAAAATGGCCGTTCGCCCTATAATTTCGACTGTTTACTGCCCCACCTACGTGTAAACTAACTCTAAAGAACGTACCATAAGAGTCGATATCTCAGTCTCTGCTACTGCTCGGTGTACCAATGGCAATACGTGGGGACGCAATTACATGAAAACATCGTCTCAGTGCGTGCGTGTTACGTGACTTACGCAATGCCGAG
Source organism: Trachelus stipa (assembly GCA_036026315.1). Classification (NCBI taxonomy): domain Eukaryota; kingdom Metazoa; phylum Arthropoda; class Insecta; order Hymenoptera; family Cephidae; genus Trachelus; species Trachelus stipa. The sequence goes on along the minus strand of JAYRCB010000336.1, from coordinate 197,156 downwards.
TAAGACGAAGGAAGTCACGTAGGTTAGAACGTATTTCAATAACGTGCAGTGCTACCTGGGACGAATCACGACAATGCATTTGCAAAGACGGTATTAGATATTTCTCAGAAAGGGATCGGGTATGCGTGCAGTTGCAGTATGCAATGTGCGTTCACTTTGAATGACTACATACAGGCTGATACAGAACGAGCGATACCAAAAATTTAAGCCGTTCTGAGACGCATTGACAGAAGAGAAAATACGAGAAACGAAGAGGGGGTAGTAGTCACAATTTTGCTCAGCGATATGTACGTCCTTGTCTTATTCAGGTAAACTCCCATAAATCCATCTCTCTCGCACTCACGACAGGTATAGGAAGTATGAAAATTTTCAAGGATTTCTTTATGATTTTCATCAGTCAATATTATCGCGTCCGATGACGATCACTGCATTCGATCTGAATGATTCTATCGGATTAATCTCAAGGAGCATTTGCAAGTAAAAGTAAACAGCGGCAAAAAAAAATTGCGACCGATCGGAAAATAAGCAACTCTGCGAGTAATTGTGTCAAATTAAATTAGACACGGATCGCGTATAAATAAATGACACAAGGTTATCAATGATCCTTATGTCTCTGTACCAGGTACGCTGCTCTCGCGCAATCTCATTAGATAATATTCAATTGTAAAATCCGAGCTATACGTAACAAAACGAGCCTAGAAATTTACCTTGTATCGAGAGATTCCAGATATTCGTTTCATACTCTTAGTAATTCAATTCTTTTTTTTAACTCACTCCAACTAAACCACCATACGTGCATCCATTGTCCGTGCGAGCCAGTAGATAATATCTGAGCATTATTTATCCCTTTATCTCAATGGCTTATCTTCGATTATACGCATTCTCACCTACGCAACATATATCCCATGTGTTATCTCACATGCGTACACGCATGGGCCTCGGGCGCTCTTTACTATTGGGCTTCGACATTACCAACGCGTATACCTACTCGGCATTGCGTATGGGATACGTACTCCGTGTAATTATCCATAAATCATGTGGCTATTCCAGACGTCATACATATGAGTAAAAACATATGTGGATGACACATATACATATATGCAAGCAATATAGTAATTCGCAATTGCGATCTCGTCGCGAATCGCCGCTACTGATTCTATTGATTAAATTTTAATTTCTTTTACGGATATACGTGTTACCGATACCAACGCCTTCGTATGTGGTCATATGTGGAGGACTTCGGGGGGTGGTACCGACGCTTAACGATCATTTATATTGGAATTCCGCCGGCAAAGGCACTTACAATAAATTCCGATACCACGTTATATATATATGCTTCGATCTAGTATAACCTCGTATGTGCATATGTGTTATGTGGGTACTTATATGTGGTATCTGTTACTAGATACGGAGGTCACGAACCGGCCGGTGGTCATTATACGTAACAATTAGTCCCATATAACCGTTCCCATTATCGCGCCGCTCAACAATCAACGATTAAGCTCCCTCGAGCTTAAGTCTCGTTCACATGTAGCTGCCTCGGTATCCAAACATTGTTTATCACATATGCAATGTACTTTATGTGATATATGTATATGACAATACTACCAACGCGTGACGTCCGTCCTTACGTATTATGATCGGCCATATAACCCACTGTGAACAATGAGCCACATAGGATCAGATTACGTAAATTGGTCAGGAGACCCCCATATGTGATTATTGTGACTCGAGTCGGTACCGACGAAAAAAAATCCGATTTAGGCATGCGGTTATGGTTTTGAATTTTCTCGTATGGTGAATTTACGATGTTTTTTTTTTAACGGTACTCGAATTCAACGATTCTATGTAATGAGGACCCATGGGATGCTGATAGGAGGGTTGCTTATAACGGTTGTCTGCTTGGTCAGATTTATATCCAGCATCCCATACATATGGGAGAAGGATTATGACGTTTCCAAGTAACGCCCCCATGGTTAGACGTACGTGTCTTCATATGGTTTTACCGTGTATACACATGTAGTACGTTGCGGTTTGTAAGGCTTGTATCATTCTGTCTTCTTTTCACGAATATTTTACCCACAAATCTTAAGAGCCTTTGGCCGTGTATGTATACCTTAAAGATTTAGGGATGCTGGACAGATGGTTTTACGTGTGTTTTATGGGTTTTCCAGTGGTTAGACATTAGTTTGGCTTTTACCCTTGTTTTTTAGTCTTATACGTACAAGCTTACAGATACGGATATAATTTTAATATATCACGTCACATATGGTCCAGCGTCGGGTTATCTTTAAATTTCACAGAATTCTTCTACCGACCTGATCTCTATTTTAAAAAGAAGCAAAATAATTTTGAACAAAAGCAAAGCTGCCCACAAGCGTTGCCTTCTAACGAAAGACGATGAGTCACGTGTGAACGGTCAAATTAGCGTCGCGACGCCTCTCAGGCCGATTATTCATAGTCACTCGAACTGGCGTCTCGCGAGGGACCCTGGGACCTTAGTCGGGATAGGCGCCGCGGCGCGCGACTTTTTCACGCTATAGTAGAGTGAGCATCGCCAAGCATGAAACGTCGTCTGTGTAACGCGGCTACCCCATTTGTCACTTTCTCCCGTGAGATTGTGTGTTTTTCTTGCTTTATGCTCCACTCAACCGACCACCGGGAAACCAGGGTGTTTTCTAACCATCGGAAACATTTAACTGTACTAGACGTCAAAACTCTTTGGAGATCGTTTACTAAGGCTTTCCTGTACCTTGTACGGTAACGTAATGCTAAATCTTTCGTTTACGGTCGTGTCTCTTGGCTGTGATTTTATTTATGCAAAGCCTATTGAATGCTGATTTTCATCATGGCTGTCGAGCTAATGGCGAGGAGACGGAGTTGACTTAAGTCAAAATAAATAATGAAATTATGAAAATTTTTAGTATCTGTATGTCTATGTTTGTGGGGTATAAATTATATACAAGTATACGTTTATGCATATATGTATATATAATAAACATAAATGACATGTGTGACATACAGATATAACAGAAAAAATTGAAAATATGTCAATCTTACGTTAAGTCAATGGTTTCACATAAGAAATTTAAGGGTGAATGTGAAAAGTATATATATATATATTTGAATGGTGAATTATTCACCATTTGGTTGGCATGCTTACGCGTATAATGGTATGTTGAAAAAAGACATAAATAGGGGCAGGGCACTGATTGGTAATCCTGTCGCGGTAAATCCTCAAATAAATCCGAAAGAAAAAGGAAGACGATTGAGCAAGAGAAAACACATGAATCCACCATAGAGATTATGGATACGCATTTAACGTGGTTGTATTCAGACCCCATGCATGCTGGTGGCGATACAGTCCGCCCCCGCGTACCCCGGCGCATGTCCAGCCACGAAAATAATATGCAAACGAGACCGGATTCTCAAATCGTTCTGGAATAAATTTCCATTCGGAGAGTACTGGCGCTCGTGCGTTCCGGAATATTAAAGGCAAATACCACAACAACAGCAACAACAACGGTACACACGGCCGGTATCGCCGGTATTACGTGGTACGGTTGAAACGGTCTGTTATTGGAATTTCTACGCAATGACAAACACCATGATTTTCTTCTCTCAATAAAGATTCCGGTACAGTGGTACAGTACTGGAAGAAAGTAGGGATTTTCGTAGAAGCTGTAACCTTCGCTTGATAAATACGTGAAAAAAGTGTATTGCGAGAGAATGACGACAGGCTGGTTATATACAGAAGTTAGACCGAGGGGATAGTGTCGGGGACCCATTTAGATATAAGGCCCTGGCTGTCTAAGTCCCACCAAGCGCACGGAGATCTTGTCATTAGAGAAGCAATAACCTCGATTCTACTGGTATGCTTTTTTTATTAATTTTTTTTACTCGTATTCTATACGTGGTCTTAGATTATTATTATTATGATGATAGACAGAGACGCAATCGACTGTCTGACGAATCCTGATGCATCTGTTAATCCCTGCGTTTAAAGCTGCTAGGGGATTTATAAATGAGTCAACGATATCAAAGGAACTTTAAACGAGTCGAGATTAAAAGCTCAGTCGGTAAGGTAGAGTAATATCCAAAGTATAAAGAGATACGAGCAAAGTGCAGTAAAGAGAAAAAGGAAAAAATCAAATACAGTCTAAGGGATAGAGTAATCCAAAAGAAAAAAGTCAGATAAAGATTAACGAGTGAATTCTCTTTGTATCATCGAGCTTGATGCAAGTCAAAGTGGACCGAATGCAAAGCGCAAACATAACCTCACAAAGCCAGTACTGTTTAAGAGTGGAACGTACTTTTTGCTTTTGCACTAGAAACTCCGTAAGACGTGAAGTCGGGCACTTGACGCCACTCGAAGTTGTTTAACAGTTGGCAGTTGGCAGTACCTTGAACCCATCATTCAATGTAACGCAGATCGGACCCAATAAGGCCCCAAGATCTTATTCAATGACTCGTAGCTAAAGAGGCGTTACAATTTCTACTAGATTATTCATAGTCGGCTACTCTGATCTTGACACGGCAGTCTTTCGATCTGTCGGTTAGGAGGAACCGATCCAGGACCGATCCACTCCGTATAGAGTGGATCTATAGATCGTTATGGGAGGGCCCCTTGTGGGTAGTACGAATCGTTACCGATTAGATGATCCTCTTCTCTGGAACTAAAGATCAATTAGCTGATGCACCCGGTTACTTCATCAAGATATCATTTGTATTCGTTCCTTTACCAGCTAGTCTGACTTTCATGTAAATGATGATGATTTGAGGTTCGATGAACTTTGAGATCTTCACGGGGCTGGTCCAGTTTCACGTGAATTCTGTGGAACCTTAGTGGAATTGGGTCCACATGGAAGCTGGCCAGAGCTGATGATTTAGCGACGTTCCAAATTCTCCAAACTACAAGATTTTGTTGAGCAGCCAATTGGTAGTACTTACGTTTACTGGAGTTTGGCGTCTGTTCTCATTCACAGGCGTCGCGACGCGTCCGTAATACCGATTTCATGAAAATTGGTATGGGTACGCTTCCACCAATGAGCGGGCGGTATTGAATTCGTGAGATTCAAACTGGAGAAACGGAATCGCGTGCTCGTAATCGGAGTCGTGCATCTCCGGATCACGTACATATATGTACAGTAAGGTAAAACGTATACAACATACAACGAATAGTGGCCTTAGGCATTCCTTGGTAAATTCCTTTCAGGTTGCATCGACATTTCGCGCAATAATGCGTGCGTTCACGTGTTCGTTCGTCTTACGGTTACTCTGGTTGGTCGGCTCGCTCACTTGCTGGATGGTTTATTGGTTGGCTAGTTCCGTTTAAGAAAGCCAAGGGTTACGACGGTCCGCGACGCAGTTGATTTTAACGACGGCGATATCGTCGCCAGGAATAAAACTTCGGCTTCGTTAGAACGGCCCTGGAGCAATCTGTGTTTATTTATGATCCCCTTGGGAAAAAATTAGACGAATGGAAGGAAGAACGTGCTTGTTACAATTTTATGCTTCAAAATGTCACATTTTTACAACAGTTCGATGCATATCTTAAAACGAATATCTTTTTTTATTTTCAGAGTGATTTTGAGCCACAGTGTCATGTTTTTCGCGTGAAACAATTGAGAAAGCAACGACTCTGTCATTTGTGTCATCAGCCGATAGTAAAGCAGGCATCGTGCTGCAGAGGTAAGTGTCTGTGCTAAGCAGCGTATATAACCCACGATCGGTAAAGTAGGTAACCGCGCGTGTGCTTTTACCGTGCGGGATGCTACTTTACCGACATTTTCAAATAGATTGCGTTACCTACAGCTGTAGGTTATACCCTATAGGGTATAGATGCAATTTAAAATGCCCTGCGCAAAGCATATCGGCTTACTTGAAGCTTTGAATTCTTCATAGCACACTCAGATACATTCAACCTGATAATCACCGGGAGGAATTCAATAGTCATGACCTTTTATTTTCTCGTTTGTTACAGTATGCAAATACATCTGCCACAAGGCGTGCGAGGACAAGGTAAGTCCACACGAGGTCTACCAAGCAAGTACTCAGTCCCCTCGCAAGCAACCTCATGGAATACATTGAGAGTCAATGACAGTACTCATCTGCGACTCTAGTTTCTTAATCTATTTCTCAACGTATGAATTATCCATTACTCGAATGCCAACAAGGCAGAACCGACATCGTTCTCGATATGTTCTCTATGATTGCGCCACGCACTGCCAGGTAGCACATGCTACCGGATCAAAGGCACTCCTTTTGTTTGAATTCCAACGAATCTCCTATTGTCTTATCAGGTGAGTAGCGACTACAGTTGGGAGATAGAGGAGGGACGAGGATGCAGAGCCCAAAGGTATACTACCATCCCATGAGCCTGACTTTCGTAAACCTGCCTTCGTAGTACGCATCAGTACCAACGAATCGGAACGAAGGTATCCTTCCCTTGTCCAAAAACGACAGTACAAGATCCGATTCTTGCGGACCCTGATCGTTAAATCAATTTTGAAATTCGACAAGTTCCAGATCTCCCATCTCTTTAAGAGTTACGCAAGCCTCGTACATTTAAATACAAGACATAAAAATTCTTCGACGATCTTAAACTCTTCTAATTTTACACGAAACTAAATAATTTTAGTCAATCTCATTTACGAGGCCCAACAATTTGCATCTTAACGTTCACAGCTCCCGGTTCCCTTATCTACTGGGTCCAGACGCTCCAGCCGCGCAGGACATTTACGAGAAAGAAAATGAGCATAGGTCCCATCGTTCCTACTTCTCACAGAATGTTCCTTAAGTAGCAAGAGTACATCCTTATCCAAGACATTAGGTGTTTCAGAGTGGAATGAAAAATTGGAAAAATCTAGTGTCACTCTGTGACTTCAAAAAAAAAAAACGCATGGAAACGATACGAAAGATGGTCACTAGGGATTCTTGTTGCTTCGGAACAATATCCATACAACACACCGTCTTGGCAAGACACCGCGATGCTCCTTCGTATGTAATGCGGTGTGGGTTCAGTCACCGGGCAGGGCACGAGCCTTACTTGCTCACTTGGCTTATACCTACCTACCTTTACCATCTCTTCTACCTGGAGTAGGTACCCCGTGTCACGTACGTAATCCCCCTCTTGGGTGCAAATACACTCCAGCCCAAGAAACGTAGTACCTACTGCGGCAGGACGAATGTCGGACTTCGGGAACAACACGAGGCAGAAAAAGATAATAAAATTGAAAAAGTTACAAATATTAAAATTAACATTCGAATACGTCGAGACACATTGCCAACGACTCGAAAACCATTGAATCGGCAATGTACATTCCAGACAGTCCATTGTCTAAAATAGAAAAGCGTGACAATTGAAATTTTCTATTTCCTTGAATTCACTCCGTAAACTTGTCATACTGGTATCTGACGTACGTCGGATTAAAATACGAATACGCCATTCGTATGGCATCTTAATACCCAAATGGCACAGGACGTTGGTACCATAGATATATGACATATCGATGTCATCGCGAAACTATGTGGGCTCGGTCATAGGTTTTGTTCGCAAGGTTGAGAACCTCGATAAAAGACCTCAACCTTCTCTCCCTGCCATTCTGAACGTCGTGTGCAGGTTCTCTCGGAGAGACTGAAGGAGAGAAAGGGAGAGAGAAAATCCATCCAGAATCTCGATGGCTAACGCAGAGAGAACGGTACTTCCTCACGCGGAGCATCCTCCGGGAATGGCCATCCGAAGTGGACACCGGTTCGCTGACGCGTGTGAGCCAACTTCACGTCGGTAGGAAGTTGGCTCCAGGCGAGGAGACACGAGCCTGCACGAAGATCGAAATCCGGCGCGTCCTTGTTTCCCGAAGATGGTCTTGCGCCTCGCTGACTGGTAACTACCTTCTTGAGAGACGTCTTCTGCCCCTGGACCAACAGCGTCCAAAAGAGACGGCAGATGCTGAAGGACTGAAGGAACGAGTGAGACAGGCTCGGGCTGTGGAGGAGCAAGCGAGACGAGTGAAGTTGCAGCAAGTAAGGATGTGAGCAATGTACCTTCCAAGGAGAGACTCTCAATACTCGTCTATCTGCAGCACCACGAGGCACGTAAACTCCCGGTGCACTGACCGTCGACTTAACCTCTAACGTATATAGACTGACGTGAACTTGCAGCCAGTCCTTGCCAAGTACGAAACTCCCGGTTGCCATAGGCGGGTTCCTTGTCTCTTTCGTGCCTATTGGCCACGTCCAGGACTGTAAACAGGCCGCAAGAACCGGACGGTGAAGAGGATGCTACTGGAGTCAGCTACCCAGGTGTGCCAGACGATATTAAACTGTTCTCGGTTGGCCAGCCTGGAACGAGGTATAATGTGTGGAGTTTAGAAAAAAATTAAAAATGAACAAAAAACATTACCAGACTGGAATACAAATAACGCAGCAGTGCCATGGATACTCCATAAAGATTAATGGGAATATTATTCCTTTGAAAAAATACGACTGTTCTTTTTTTCGCTTATTATGAATTAATTTTTTTTCTCTCTCTTGGCAACCTTTACTGCCTCTTCACGGTTCTCATAGAGTTTCTACTGCCTTGGGTTCGCCTTGGGTACAAGGGTTATACCCACTGTACTTGCCTACGTTACTAATATTCTGTCTGCTTAGTAATGTACTCTACCCGTAGTACTACACTTTGTTCTTAGTACTTTAGGTAGTACGTACTAGTTTCGTGTCTCGGTTATACTTGTAGCTGGTACCAGACCGTTGCTTTAGCCACTCTGTACTCGCGTTTCACTTCTAGAGGGTGACGCTACTACCCGCTGCTACCAACGGTTGACAGAGTGACAGACTGACAGTCTCGCACTGTTCTATACTCGCGGTAGTTGGTGCCTATGGTGATAGCGATGGTACCCCTGCACCGGCGCTACACTACCGAGCCAGCGGATCCAGTCCGCGAAGCGCGCTCCGACACGGAGGACGTTCACGAAAACGATCCGGACGCTCAGTAATACTTTATCGCGGAGAATCGATTAGCCATTAATCCATCAAGTGCACGATTATCGTAATATTAAATTAGTGACGGTGAAAATTAAACTTTTTTTTAATAGCGACGATCGATTAAATATTCAGAATGTAAACTCAATTCTCAGTCTGATCAGTGTGCTATGCTGGTTTGAGACTTTGAATGTTTGGTGCTTCTTTTATAGTTTTTTTTTTTAATTTGAATTCACCTGAAATTTATAACACTTGAAATCGGTTATGGGATACCCTGGATAACGGCAGAATGAATGGTCATATATCTACTAGCGAGGTATTGTTATTTTTTGAATAATTTTTTATTTATTTTATCTAACTCGGACTTGAGTACCGGTGAATTTATTTTGCGATTTCAGGCGATACCTGTTTAGGGGGATCTAGGTATGTTTTAGGTATGGGAGGGGTATAGGGGGACGGGGAACTGTGATAAGAAATCCCTCTCTTCCACCCTTGAGCACGATTAGATAACGCTTGGTTGTAACTGCGCTACTTTTTATGTATTTTCAAACGTATGACTGCGAGACTTTGCACCAGGTATTTCACCTGGTGAATATTTCTTATGAGAAAAGTTACTTGAGAAAAAAAATAAAAATCGCTTTGATTTATCTATTTTTGCGCGCTGGCATGTATACTATATGCGTGGAAAATGTGTGTAAAAATATACATGAGCAAAAAATGAAAATATCGTCCAAGTCTGAATTATTTAGATACGATCTCAAGCGATACGATGCCCTGGAGTCATGCAAATAAATCGATACTCGCACTTCCGGGATTTGACGGAAGTACTCGCACGAACCGTCTTGCGGCTTCGTATTACTTCCAGTGTGCAGGGTTACGTAAAAGGTATCCATGTGAATTATCATCCATTGCGAAAGCTCGTGACTGGACTATTAAAAAGTAGCTAGTAAAAAGATCTTTACGATTATTGGCAAGAAAATTGGCATAAGTCAGTATCAAATTACTGTATTACCATATGTGTATACAGATTCTCAGATTATGGTTAAAAGTGACTGTTTACATGGTAAGAGAATAATGTGACATGCAGTTACTATGTGTATGAGATATACGTACATATATAGGGTCTATACATATATCGTATGGTATACTATAAAATATGCGTATAAATACGTCACAATAAATCACGTGTAATTGCGTTGAATTAATCGGCCTATTAATGAAGTGAAATTCAAATCACTGTTAAGCTATAGGATCCTTTATTACGTCAAGTCACTCCTGCTTGTTAGTCAGTCTAGTTTACCCCGTCTCGAAGATGACGCGAGCACGATTAAAACTTAGGTTAAGTCACTCGTTACTTCGTAGCGGCACCGTCAGGCTCTCATGGCCAATAGAAATTGTAATTGACTGGATCGCCCAAGAATTCAGCCAATCAAATTGAGGAAACTAGCGAAATCAAATTATACGAACATTCCACGATTTATGGCCACCGGATCGCCCTGAGGTTCTACGTTAACCTTCGTCTCTATGTTAAATCAGATTTCTTTAAAAGTATATATAAAATGCATCCTTAAGCTTGGTTCACATTCGCGGTATTTCCTAGATATAAATATCCCTACGCGATGGCTATGAAAATATATGAATTTGTTAAAAGAGAAGAAATAAAAAATTACGTAACAATAACATTCGTCACTAGATCCTCGTTCGAGTCCATGCATAATTTTTCATACGTGCACATACGATAACATGCATATGAGTCGGGGTCGGCATCGGTAGAATTATCAGTGTGTAGTTATACGGCCACGTACGTCTAACAGACGTAACGTCGTCGGTATCTACTTCAGTTTTACAATGGCCGTAAGAGTGCACAAGCGTGTGCTAATTCCAGGTAAATCTCGTATCAGTACCCACGAGACTAGATTGAACCTCGACCGGCTTTAAAGGTGCGTGTAAACTCGAGTAATCATGCATAGCGTTATACGCCACAGGTTATAACATATCGTATCACACACGCGTTACCCAGCCTTGGGCTTTGTGGGTTGCGATCAACACATGCGAAATTATTCGGTATAACGAAGCGTTAATGAATATTGATGTACCGCAGGTATGCGATTCGAGGTCAGTCCATTAGCATTAATTAACCCTTTGGGACGCTTTCGAGGACCCTGGAGATAATACGGATAAAAAAAGCCGAGGTGATTTTTGGAAATTTTTTTCCACTTTGACCTTCGCTACTCGGGACACGTGTTAGTAGTGCATGGTGAAAGATATGTTTATATTAGGTAAGGTGAATTAGGATGGATGTCGCTCTTAGTCAATCTGCCATATACTGGATGCGTGTGAATTGAATACTTTTAAATTGGTCCCCGATCTTGGTTATGCGACAAGTGCGTTGCGTTTTGGGCCTTATGGGACTACTACGTACGTGTGTACCGGGCCCCCTATTAACCGGTCGAAATTTGACAGCCGACAGACAGTACCCGCTTCTGAACCCCAGGCTACTCCTAATCGCATTAAATTGTTTTGCTGTCCGCCGATCGGTCACGTATGGTCTGCGACGCTTGGCGTCGCTTTATACACTTGTCCGTGGAACGTCGTACCAGGATCAATCTGTCTATACGTTTACATGATTAAATATAAAATTCAACTATAGAGGAAAATTTAACTTCACTCCATCTCCCGATTAAAATCAAAGCTCATAAAATCGGTTGAATGACTTTTTATCAATTCCAACGAAGACGCGGAGCCTCGCGACGTCTGTTGCGATAATTTTTTTTCGCTGCAAAAATTCACTAATTAACGATCTTTGTATAAATCAAACGTCTATCAGGCGTATCTTTAATTGAACCGATTAGTCTGGTCCGGCTGGTGGTTCGCGCACGCATTAATTAGTGCCGCGGTCGTGAGAGTTGCGTGGGCGGTTTGAAGAAATTCAAAGAAAGAGGAAAGAAGATACTCCTTGGGTGAGAGTTAGAGTGAGATGGAAAATGGTGACTCAGAATCGGAGGGCGCACGCTGTGTATGACAAAACCGGTACCGGGTGACTTAACATGTAAGCCAGACACTTTGTACCTTAAAAGAGAAAGAATATATATATACATATATACATATAAGTACATATATACACGTATAGTCGAGGTTTGTAGCTTCGTGCCTTCCTAAGCTGCTACACGTTTGTTTCGCTCGTGCGTGGTCACACATGTGGTCTCTTATCGGGCGACACGGAAGAGAAAGTTGGTTGAAGAAAGAAAGAAAAAATTTTGTTTTCCTTTTTTTCACGTAAAATCACACTCGCCTTATCTCATCAGACGAATCGGAGCCGTGCGTCGCTTTCGTAACAGGAAACTGGAACAGATGGCTAGATCTTGAAACGTGATAGGTAAAAATTGGCAAAAATTCAATTATTCTGATTGTTATAACAATCGCGTCAAGGAGAACTAGCGAGAGTTTAAGATTCGTAAATAATTCATGGTATCAATTAAGAAGGTAAAAACTCTCGAGTAGAAACATATTTATTCCGACTGGGAGAGCATCACGGAAATCCGCCATTCCCTTCCACAATCCACTTTACTTTCATTTTCACCGACTCTTTGCTAGTTATGTTAATTTCTCTAGTTTACCAATAATAATGGCCGCTCACCCAGACTATACCGCCTTGTTACCTATAGCCATGGTTTTTCTTCCTATTCGATCTTCTGTGCATGTTTTTGCAACCGATATACATATATATATATATATATGTATATATAATTATATTGTAAAATGGACAGTCAAGCATGTTAAGTAATTCTTCTAGCATCATTCTCGTTACGCTTCTAAGCACTTTTGAAACTGTGTGTATAATGTACACGTACGTTAAAAAGTGTCGGGCATAAATGAAGTCCGTGGGAAAGTCGAAGGACATTCATGTATCAAGGACTGTGTGTATATTATGTATGTATATATAGTTATACACGGACATAATAGAAGAATCACGTACAGAGAAACCCGTTAAAGATCGATGATACCGATCCTGTAACGGACTCATCCTGGCCTTTGTTCTTGAGCGATAGGATCGGATAGGATCGGCTTTGGCAAAATGATCGGACCCCATTGGACAATGGCCAATATGTTTTATCGAATCAGATCGTTATCGCGAGACTCAACGATCTTACACCTGACACACGTGACATCGTACAAGCGTCAACATCGCACGATAGAGATCGTCCGGCCACGTACCATCCGATCCCTTGACAAATTTATCGAATGTTAAGGCACCGCTTGGAAATGGGCCCTAAGGCCCTTCGAACGATAATCCTGCACGAAGTCATTGAGGATGGATCGTGTCTGGGTCTATGTCTCTCAAGATGGATGCCGTGGAACGACTTTTGGGATTAGAGAAAAATTGTTGTTTCTTTGGGTTGGTAGACCTTGAAGAAAAAATTATGCACGCTGATTGCGTGGTCTGTGTAGATTTTATATTTTTTTCGGGGAGATTTTTTTTCTTCGGTCAAATATTTGCATGGCAACCTGACTTCGTCCCAACGTCTTCTGTCTGGATAACCTTGGGCTACCGCAACATTGGAGAACGACTGTTCCCATTCTCATTCGGATCCTGCGGGTTGAGGACTCTGAGCTTGAAGCTTCGTTCACACTGACTCTTTTTAAATTTTAATCGCCGGCGATGGAGGATGATTTGGGAGGGAGCTAGATCTGAGCTAGGGCAATCTGGGTCAGTGTGGCAGCTGGTATCGATGTTTACGTAAAGACCTTATCGATCGTTGTTATCGTGTATAAATATATAAAAAGACTTCGTAGTACTACGGAACGATAAGAAGCCCATGCGAAGCATAGTGAAAGACCCATTGACTTCTCGTTAAGTCGTTATTTATACTAATTAATGACGAAAGACTTGATAACGTTTCATGTGGAATTTAATATTGTGAAATTTCAGAATTGGGCTATCGGCATCTTTTTATAGGGATTTATCTCATTTGATTTTTCTTTTCAATCGACTTTATTCACGCTGCAATCCACTTGAGATACCGATAAATATTTTTAACCTCGTTTTACAATAAAACTGCCTTTATTTTATATCCTAACAGACTGTTTCATCCTTCGAGGTCTTCCGAGTGGCCAAAAGGTTAAAAAAAAACGAATTATTCTTTATTCTTATTCTAACGCAGTCCTTAAGCCGGGTTCTCAAGCGTTCAGAACTCTACCCACTTAGCCAGCCACCCACGTGGGTCTCCAGTGCATACACTGCCTTTATGTTTGCATTCCATCCTTTCGATAGGAGCACCTCACTCGATACCTTAAGGCACGCACACATCGAGCGACAGCACGCACGACGCAGAACTTTGAGAATCGAATAAACACTCGTCCGGCATATATACGAATATATCTACTAGCTTCTTTTTATTTACTGGCTGAAGGTTCAAGATGGCAAAAAAAGAGACGTCGTTCTATACGATAATTACTCTGGGCAATAATGCCTGATCATAGATCAGACATCGATCTATTCATTCGCATGTCCTATGCGGTTGACGTCTAACGAATTAATTTGTCGTCGGGCCCAATCGGTTATCTTCGCGTCTCACTGGCAGCGCTACGATTCGAGATCGCTTCCAAGTATTAGAGACTTGATTAGAAATCTTAATGGAGCACTTTTAGTTGTTTATTTATTAATCAAACTTTTATTTGACATCCGCTATGCCAATGGCTATCGCATTCCTTTAGGGATTCGAATAACAGAACGTCAGTTTGACAGAGAAATAGATTCATACTTATGTTTATTACGTATCAGACTCGACTAACCTATGTTATTTCTATGTAGCGTCTAACCTTACGTTCGCTAAAAGCTTAGCGCGTACATATTTTTCTGTGCCATTACGATTTACCTTAACAGACACGAGCGCTGAACTCCGAGCCATAACATTCACACCTACAGTGACACCCACACGGATCGCCGGCTAATTCAGCTGCACACGCAGCAACGAGAAGGCTTAACGATAACGCACATGGAAACGACTGGCCGACTTTACGACTTGAGCCAAGCCTGCCAACCATATTCGGCATAACTTTCACGATGATCAGTCTAATCGCTTGATCTTTCAAAAGTCTCAATATTTACCCTCTGGCGGACAAACTGGGTAGTATGCCACCCAGTGCAATGTTTGAAGGAATTACGTTTCTAAGCGATCAAATGTACGCAGTGGCCACGTGTCTGCAAAATTAGGAGAATTGTTTGGAGTACGTGTAACACGGATTTTTAATGCAAGTCGTACACTATGAGTCGAGCAAGAGGCATTCAAGAGCACTCTGGGTAATATATTTAATCAGAGTGTACGGGAGTGATCGAAAAACTGTGTTTTCATAAAGTATAGAATTTTTCGAATTTTTTGGTTCTTTGAGAGCTGAAGGAGAGTTTAGTTGTGGAAAAAAGTTCAGCGATTTTCAGTGTACGTAGCTTTTATTTGGAGAAAGTAAACGTGTGAGAAACATGTAAAATTGTCACGTGTTTTTTTATTATGTGGTAATTGTGTCGCTCCTCTGACACACACGCACTTCAATTTTACTTACATAAGACTATTTTGTTGTACTAGGTAATCAACACCGTGTAGACGTTATCTCGTCCAAGCGACGTTCCTTTTAAGCCTCTCCTAAATTTTCACGAATTCTACACTTGGAACCAAGATCATTGTCACAATTTAAAAGCAGAGACTTTTAGCTTTTAATTTCACTGTTTTAATTTAAAAAAAAAACAATTTTGTACCAAGTTGCAGCAAAAGTATGTAGGCTTCGAAAAAACTGATGACGCACTTTCACTGTGTGATATAAATATACCTTTTTGCAGAGATAAACAAAACTAGTGAAATCGTATTTTAAAAGGATGTTTTTAGTTTGCGAAATCGCTCGACTCTTTTTTTGTGTATCTTGTAATAAAATAAAAATCCGATGAGAAATAAAAAACACTACTTTTTCCGATTTTTTCCAGACATATTTGCATTTTACTTAATAATCTTGCGCAAATTTATTCTATCGTAAACGAAGTTTGTGAATAATTTGTATACTACCCAGTTGTCCAAGAGGAGGACGCCAGAATATTATCCGCTAAGGTTTTAAACACCGACGTCACACTGACAATATTAATAAATATTTGATTATATATATGCACCATACACTATTCCAATCTTTATATTCGTTTAGTTTACAAATCAGTGACACAATCATAGCTAAATATATATAGGGTGTTCCATTTTAACTTAGACAGTGGAATATCTCGAAAACAGGGAGTTTTCGTAAAAAATGTTTGAGACAAATGTTGTCAGGCTCGAAGGGGGTCATCTAGTGAGATACCTGAATTTTTAGCTTGGAGCCTGTGAGGTCCAAGTCCATCTTTTTAAGTGGGAACGCCTATTTTTTATTGCAGATTCGTATTGTATGAAAAAAAATAAAAAAGTTTTGTTCTAGATCATTTTTTGATAAACCCCCTGCAACAGTAGTGAAAAGGTCCGTCAAGTTGAATTTTGACATTTTGATAATCTGACTATATTGAAGCTACAAAATGCTACTCCAGCCAATCAAGGCAAGATCAACGCATAATTTTGGCAGGTTAAGACAAGATCTACTCAAAGATTTGGTCACTCTAGCACTAATTCAAATTACTTCGTTTGTCGCCGGCCATTGAGCGATACTTTGCGCACGACACCAGTGTGGTGTCACCGGAAGGCATAGTGTTAAGACAGTTCCTTTGCCGAAAAAAAAATAGAAGTAATCTTGCCTAGAGTGACCAAATCTTTTAATAGATCTTGTCTTAACCTACCAAAATTATGCGTTGATCTTGCCTTGATTGACTGGAGTAACATTCTGTAACTTCAATGTAGTCAGATTATCAAAACGTCAAAATTCAACTTCATGGACCTTTTCACTACTGTTGCAGGGGGTTTATCGGAAAATGATCAAGAACAAAACTCTTTATTTTTTTTCATAAAACACGAATCTGCAATAAAAAATAGGCGTTCCCATTTAAAAAAATGGACTTGGGCCTCACAGGGCCCAACACAGGCCCCAGGCTAAAAATTCAGGTATCTCACTAGATGGCCCCCTTCGAGCCCGACAACTTTTGTCTCAAACATTTTTTACGAAAACTCCCTGTTTTCGAGATATTCCACTGTCAAAGTTAAAATGGGACACCCTGTATATATTAATTAGTCAGTTTTTTAGTACGGTGGAACGCTGTTCGAAGTGAAATAAAGTAAATACATATGTACATATATCTACCACGTTATAATGCTTGTCATAAGATCCACCTCTATTAAATCAACAGTGAAATTGGGATTTCTCGTGATTTCACGTGTGTCTCTACGTCGTCCTGTAAAGTTGCACGCAATACCGGCATTGTGTATCCCCACGTAGCGATCGGTTACGCAATAAGAAACACTTCGAGTCGTATACTCAGCGTATACCGATATCCATTGCATTTACTATAGCATTAAACAACAGTTCCCCTCCTTTAGGATCCTGAGATACGCGACCCGCGACCCTCCTGATGTCTATAACGACGCCGACCGTCAACCGTCGTCGTAGCTCCTGGCACATGCGACGTACTGCCTGTCTCGTCCGTCTGTCCTTCGACTCTCGTACCAGCAGCGCTGCCGTATTTTGTCTACAGTCGACTAGTGCACCCGTATTCGACCGCTGCTCTCCGAAGGAACCGGTAACGAGACAGAAACCGAGCTAGATATACCAACCGGCGTACCTAACCTATAACTACGAAGCCAAGTCAACGCAAGAGTGGCGAGTAGAACGCGAGGTCATCAAGGAATGCTGAATCATTGAGAAGATCGGATATTTCATTCATCCGACGGATACATAACCCACGTGTCTTGATCGTTTATGGACTACCGGTTGGATTCACCGCTGGATCGATATTTATTGATGGAATATTCACGCGATCGATACTGTAGTTAGTAGAGATTTAATATTGTGGTAAAGTGTCGGTGCTGTGTTTTGAACAATGTCGTAACTTCTTGCGTCAGTGATCGAAAAAAATGGAGACTCGATTAGATACGGACGCTTGACTTTGCTACCGATCTAGGAGACGTTTATCTTATAGTGAACTAGTGCAGTAAAGAGACCGATAAAGAAAGAGAGAAAGAGAGAGATCAGTCTGGAAGTCACGTTCCGATCGTGAAGTCGTTCCGTACGAGTTGTGCTGTATTCGTGTTCATCGATTCGGTTGGTACGGCTGATTTTTGTGGCCGTCGGAACGTCTTTTGAAAAATGGCTGGATGGCAGGCGTCTCGTTTGAAACGAAGGAGTGAAAAGTTGGATGGCCGGAAGTGTCTTTGAAGACGTGGGCGGGAAACCAGTTGGATAGTGTATCGTGGATAAGTGTACCAGTGCTGTAGGAAGAGAATTCTTCATCTTTATAAATGAGTTACGTGTATAAAATATGGCGACTTAGTGAACGGCCGATTTCATTTATTCTCACGGAATAACCTTGCGAGTGTCACTTCTTGAACAGATTCATCGCGTCCCTCAGGATATCGCTTGGCAAAGATCCTGAAGATCAAACCCGTGGATCTTTTGTGTATTTACGTATTCGTGACTCACGCGAATTCCTATGGGAATGGTGTGTCTTCGTGTTTCTTAGTGTTTTTTTACTTTTTTGTTTTTCTTTACTTCTCTTCGTGTCGTGCACGGGTGGCTGCCTGGTGCTGTTTACGCATCATGAACCAAAGTGCAGTTCTATTTACAGTGCATTAGTGCGTCGCGTAACTTATAGCAAAATTTTAATGGATGCTTCTCGTAATCATAACGGTATCCATCATGGCGGATGATGATACAATACCCCAGCTTCCAACAGGAACATCATGATTCTCGCTAGAGTGTTAATCGAGCATATGATGCTGGAAGCTGTACGACCTTCACTCGTGCGTTACGTGCCGCGTCATGGACTATTTATATATATATATCCAAAAAGCCGGTAGTAACCAAGAAACTGAAACTGAAAGATGGCGGGTGAAAGAAAAAGTAAACGAGAATAAAAGGACTGAGACTGTACGAAAGAAAAGGTCCGGCATATTTTTTATGAGTCTATATATACACGCATATATATGTATACAAAGTACAGGATTGATGTTAAATTCTTATATATACAATATATATACAATTTTTCCACTAATTTCCTGTGGTATAAGTAACAGGAACAACGTGATGTCAGGATGAAGGCGAAAATCGCTCCTAAAGAGCTGGAAGAACTTTTCAGTGAGGTAATACGTCATTTTATGGATAATCAAGTCACCGACTATATAAGACACATCATTGTCATTGTTTATAACCGCCTACCATGACGCATGGAGACTGTTGTTATCGCGAAACTGCAAATATTTTATTAATACGCTGAATAATTTCCTGGATTTTATTCCAATCATTACGCCACTGTTACGTTACAGCTATTTCACATCGATAAATATAGGTCGTCGATCTATCCATGAACAATTTCACTAGCAGCACGTGGTATTCCTATTAATTCTCCCTCGTATGACACGTGTTATCCAGACAACTCTACTACGAAATTTCTTCGAGCATCAAGTACGTCGCCATGTGTGTTTCTAGTCGTTTTGTCCGGTTTTATAAATAGCTTCTTGTAATATAATGCATCACGGCTCTGATGATACGTACTTACATATGTACACACATTGTGCTTCGCGTATGGTATGCTCCCTCTGTTATATATCTTACCGACTGCCACGCGACATACCTAAACATTTGTGTATATAAATATAATATGACTCGTGCAGGTAAATTTTTAAAATTCTTTTTTTTTTTAATTTTAAAATAACGGCCGTAGCCTCAGCTTCTTTTATCGTTCTTATTTCTGTCATTATTCAACCACGATGCTAATTATCAACGTGATGGATCGTTGCGTAAGTGCCAATTACCGAGCCCGAGGCTTCTAAGTCTTTCTTAGAGAATATTCGCACGCGATTCGTATGTTTTTCATATAGTTACTACGTAGGCTTTACGTATTAGAAAGTTCATTTTTTATTCGCTTTCGTTCAATTTAGTAACGTAAAAAAAAATTTTCACGATTGACGGTTGTACCCTTCAGCCTGCATTTTCCGGTTCAATATTCGTTATTCCAATCTGTCGTTATCAACGTCCAGCTCGAGTTGGATACTGCTATCTTATCTAATCCTATCTTCGTGAATTACTCAAGTATTTACATTGAGAATATTCGCTGATCTGTCTCCAGTCAAGGACGCAGATGGTTTAATAACGGAAATGACTGTACTCCATGACACCAGAGTCACTTTCAGAGTCTTCTTTTTTTCCACAAAGTGGAATGCGGGGCGTGTCTAGTGCCAATTGACCTTTGCCAAGGCAGTGACTCAATTAATTTTTACGTGGATACGTAATTCTTCGTTTTTTTTAAATTTAATCTTATAAATTTTTGAATTAAAAAAATTTTTAATTTATTACATTTATTTACAGGGCGCAAGATTTCGCGATACCTCGCAGCAGATACACAAGCAATGGCAAGCGGATCCTGCACGAGCATTTCCGACTGTGGGAAGTGTAGTGGGTGGTTCAACCTCGCCCAGTGGTATACTGGGCCCGGGGGATGCGTCTACGCCGAATTCAACCCCTAGCCCAAGTCCCAGTCCGACAAACAGTCAACAAGTCACGGTGAGTGTTTTGAAAACATTCAAGCAAAGAAATTCCAATAGGGTGAATTTATGTCGAGTTGATTTTCAAAGTTGTTCATCCCTTAGTGGCTTGCCTTAGGAATATTTTCCACGTAGGGGTCGCGCATTGTATGGAGGGGTTGTAGGTAGGTCAGGAGGTCAGAGATTGTACGCGACTTTATCCAGGGGTGCACGTGCTGCTGTTCCCGGGTCCATCGGCATGCATACCAACCCCTTATATCCAATTGAAGGTTTCTACCCTTGTTTCTTTTTTTTCGTCCCCCATATAATTTTGCCGCTTCGTACCCTTCCCGGCGGAACATTGTACTTCTCTATTTCTCTTCTTGCTTCTGGGTCAGCAGGTTGCGCAGCTTAATGAAAATCCATCAACAAAATCCTATTTCGATTCCTGCTTTCCATTACGGCTGCCGAGCCTCCGTAACTAACGATTCCCCGACACGAACACCATTCCGCTTTGAGAATTTCTACCCTTAGCCACTCGTGCGCAATGGCCCATACGTTTTCGGGCTTCCTTGACTCCACTAACGTATGTATACGTTCCTTTACAGTCTATATTTCGTACTGGCTGGGTGGCCCGACTAAAATCTTTAAGACCCTGTATCCCATGTTTAGGGTTGCCCCATCTTACTCCAAACAAATAAACATCTCACGGGCGCTACTCGTAGGAACTTTTGAAACTGTGTTTTACGCCTTTGAGCTACGGTCCTGGAAATAGAAAGAAATTTGCAAAATTTTCCAAAATATTGCATTCTCTGTGACTATCAGAGATAGGGGTGAAAATTCGAATTTCTCCGGTCGAATTTAACCGGGACCTCTGGAAGTGTAAAATTTTTGGTAATAGTAGTTGACAGGTCCTAACCGACCCCAGCTGTCAGTTGTCAATGGGCATTCGCCAGTAAGCTGTTCCGTACGCGTGTTCGACTCGTAAAACAAGGGTGAAAACCAAGGGGTTAGGTTAGGCAGAAAAGGGGCTGATATATACGCACGTACAATACGCCGGCATTCCTGCGTAGCGTGTCTGTCGTCATTTGTCAATATTTGTCTTACTAAAGTATGACATGCGACCCAGTTAGACCTCAGGAAATCTCTTGTAACGCCATAAGCAATCATTTTTGATTCCCAAAGGGAATAAGGGAACGATTGGTTGGAGGCTCGTTTGCGAAAAAGAAAAGAAAAATTGCCAATATCGATGACGCGACTTCTCGCGCAGATTCACGCAAGGTCGTCGGATCAAATCAACCTGGAGCAAAATTTATTTTGAAATCCTTCAGCACGCGGCATCTGCACTGCAGCGTTTAGATTTATTTAGGATACACCAAAGAGGATTGGTGGGGGTCTCTGTTCAATCTCCCAAGGGTTGCTTACCCCTTATACACGCATATACACAACTGCTCACCCCTTATAGAAGTTTACACACAACTGCACCAGTAAAACCACAGAAGCAGAAACCATTCAGTTACCCGGCTGTATTTAAATCTAAATTTAAACACGTGGATACTGTCACTCAGGAGTTACTCCGATCTCGGTAGCGTAACAACCCTTTCCGCTATTTGAGAAGGGGTGGACGAAAAAAAACAGAACTGGGGGAGGGGGGACGACAGAGAGTACGAGAAAAGAGGAGCAGGAACCGTTCGGCAATTTGAGAAATCTCAAGTGTCGACGATGGATTTAAGGGTCGGCTCTTATATTTTGGGGCGGATGGTTCGTTATCGGCTACCGTTAACCACATTCAACAGAAATGCATATACCGGCCTCTCTTGGTTTCCTCTTCTTGACGGCCAAGCTAAGTGCATCGAAATTTATGAACTCCTTTTCTTCCACTTAACCACCACTAACCACCTCGGGCTGGGCCCAACCAATGGCGAGGACGGATCGTTTGATTTATGATACTCTATCGTTTTCGCGCGAATTCGCAGTCTCATCCTGGGGTGGTGTTCGACTTTTGGTATTGGCGAGAGGGGGGGGGGGGTGTGGTGAGAGAAGGAGGGAGATGAAGTGAGGGAATGGGGAATAGCGTCTTCCGGCGTCGCGAGTCCCGTACCTCGAGAGTCAGGGCCGTAAATAGCAGCGGGGGCACCGTTCGGGAGTCGGAACGTACCCTTTTTAATAGGAGCATCATTTATTATAAACAGTACTAGGAGAACCTTGGCTATTAATATACCAGGAAAAACGAAATGGCTCGGAACGAACCGCGTGTTATTATTATACGGTACAGTAAAGTTCCGCTTCCGGTATCTTGGGGCTTAAACGGTTCCCGTATATCTCAATAACGACGATGCTTCGTTTGTTCACCTGTAACGAAATTTTCGTCGACACCTGCGCCATTTTGGTACACAGGGTAGAGACGCCGAGTAAGATAACGCGTATACGTTTGATGTAATTGAAAACGCCTTAAGGAATTGCGTCACGAAAAGACGCGACCGTCCTATTTTCCAAATTGAACCGGGGGGAGCCTATTAACCAATCGTGGCCAATCAAAAAGCAATCGAGGATCAAGGACGCGATAAATGGCCTCGGGATTATTTACGAATGTATCCAGACAAATAAGATTTTATCTCGTACATCTGATACGAGATATAAAGAATTGCGCATCTCCATTTTTAAACGTTACCGACGTTCCTGGTTTCTTTTTTTAACGTCAGGCAAATCACGGCAGGACCAATGAAATGGCACGGGAATCGATAAGGGTGCGCGAGGGAAAAAAAAGGTTGGCGGTGGGTAAAAAAAAGTTTGGAAGGGAAAAATAAGGTTGGTGGCTTCAAATCGTGGCGGGAGGTCTTCTTTCTTTCCTTCGTTTTCTTCGTCAGGAGCAATCGCGGTGCTGCAATTGCGATTACAGACTCGACCGGTAACCATTTGTTAGGAGATCATGAAAAGAGACGTCCGTGGCAAACGAGTGGTTCGGCAAAAAGAGGCTAGGAGGCAAAAAGGAGGAAGTTGATGCAGAGCGAGAAGGACGACGCTATACGAAGGATAGTGATGGAACTACCCGCAGGGGGCGCTTCTATTGGGACACTGCGCATGCGCAGACTCGATTCCCCTAACCTCTCCTGCTCGTCGACTACTAAACGCGCTCTATCCGAGTTCTGTCGGCTTTTGCCTTCGACACGTTCTAGTTGTTTTATACCCACCGGGTGACTTGGTTATGTAGTCATTGCGAAATGATATCTCCTCGTGGCAGTCATCGCGATCTTGATTCTCGATGACGTAGAGAATCAGTTCTAGATGACGGGGATCAAAGATGAATCAGGGAACGGTAATACGACATTGGCTTAATATTCGAAGGTCGTTGATGTTTCTGTGAAATTTAAATGACACGAATGATTTACGTGAAACGTAAAAAAAAAATTTGTTAACGATCGTCAAATCCTATCGAACACAAACAAGATGTTGTCGACTGTTCAGTGCGACGGAAATTTCTACAATTATTACGGGAGACCGTTGGTGAGTCTTTTTCTTTTCTTTTACGGTTATTATTCTTATATGGTCAATTCATATGGAATTTCATTGAAGCTATACGCTTTTTGTTCATTAACGGTCTTGGCTATTCCAAGCGTTTGTGTAGTCGAACGTATCGCTCCATTCGTCGCCGCTTTTGCGTCATTCGCTATTCTCGTCATTTATCGCATAAACATTCACGATTAACGACGCCGAGCGGAATTTTTGAACGGACTTCGCTTAGCCACTTTCCATATAATCGCCGAGTCTTTATCCAACGATTCGTATTATTTTATTGTGACCGTACTGTAGATGGGCGTCGATCCCTGTAATCGTAACTGTATGTAGAAAATTACCAAAAAAAAAACATAGCGTACGTCAAATATCGCCAGTGTCACGCGATGCCAGCAAGCGAATTAATCGCAAGCCACGCAAGGCGATCCGCAAGACGCGACGAGAAACGGGAGAACCAGGAAGCGTACCGGGAACTTTGCCGAGCAAAAGCGGCGACAATGCAGCCCACGAGTAACACTAACTAAGACCATAGAGTGTTCGCGGAAGCGGAATAGCCGCAGTTGTTATTCCCGTTGCGAGTCTTCGCGCGCGAATACGTGCTATCCGTGTCTTTGCCGGTTTTTCATCTCGAGTGTTTTCGAAAATATGCAGAGAAAAAAGTGGTGAAAAATTTTATAGCAATTCATAGTGGCTTCGAACGATCTTCGCGTAGCAGCTATTATACACGAGTAGCAGCGTAATTCTATCGTGAGCGGAAACAATAAAATTCCTCATCGCGATACAAGTCCAATTTTGAAACATAAAAAAAATATAGGCATTGTGTAGATTAGAAGAATTGTTTTTGTTTAATAATAAAGTCTCTAATCAGACTCTCGCTTCAATGTGTATACGTATAAACAGCCTTTAAAAACGCGGTCCTTATCAACCGAGGCTCTTAGCGTGGGATCTAAATATTTTTTTTTCACGGAACGAAAGATACGCGAACTCGATTAAACATGGCCACCTCGAACTCTTGGGTATCGATTACCCAGAATATCGATAGTGGCCCAGGGTTCGACCCACTTTGACATTTCGGCGAAGCCTTCCTTCCTCCTGTGACCGGAGTTGATATCGTAAACTGGCAGTCGTAAAGCAACGAGGGGGCGAAAGGCGAAGCTAGGTTGTTTAGGGTGCGAGGGAGAAAGATAAAAGACAAGGATGAATCCTGGTTGAAATTAGTACTGAAATTTAGGACGCACGGTACATACCACCACGACAGTGCTGACCTAATAAGATCGCAGAGTGACAGCTGTACTACAATATAGATTGGTTTATTTAGTCGCGCGTTGCAAACCGGCCCTATGGCCATTGACGCTAATTGACGCTCCCGAGAGTGAAACTTGAGACAACAGAGAGATACGACGTACCAACGTCCTGACGCCTCCATTTTCTCTGTGGTATAAAATGATGGACGGTAAAGATACAAACAAAGAGGAAAAAAAAGTCTACGACTCGGTAGCAGGTCAATTGACAGAAACTATAACGAAAAGTCTTTTAGCTATTTTATGACGTAAGAAAATCGTGTACGTCATTTGTCTATCGAAACGTCAGTTGGCGAACTTTTCTAGCAGACGATAAATCAACAATTTTTCCCCCCCCTGTCTCTCAGTTCCTTTCATCGATACGGCCCTATGTTTCTTTATATCGCCGCGTGCGGATGATATTTTCAGGTTGAATTTTGAAAAGGGACAAACAAAACGTGAAACGCCCTGTAGCCTCTGGAACGAAGCCAAACCAGAATCAAAACCACCACTGGTTCGTACACGGGGAAAAACGAGGGTCGAAGATTTTAGTTAGGAGTTACAGGCATCTCTATGCACAGGGCTGGAGCATCTAGAACGTATAGTATTTTATAGCCAGCTTGGATTTCTGCCACTGTTTATAATCCTCGTATCAACGTTACGATGCCGCATTGAAATTCATATCTTCCTCTCGATACTTCTTCGCGTGTTGATGGAATATTTTAAAGCAGGACAGTATTCATTAATTATCCCACCGGGCTCCCGCTCTCTCTACGTGTGGCTTTGTTATTTCTTCTCAGGCAATTTTAACTGCCGCAACCTCGCAAATCGTCATATCGTTTTCATTATCGAACTCCGCAATTCGATTATCGATACACGATAATTCAATAATCGATTATATAATTTAAATTAAAATATCTGTCCCTATACGCGATTAACCTTGACGATACTTTAATTAAAATACTAATTGATCTCACGTATTTCCCCATCGGTTATTCTTCTTTCCCGTAATACTTCCTCACCTCTATTTATAATACAACTTCGATTCATTCCAAACGTAATCGCTTCCCATGAGATCAGATCACGTTCAACGTGTAAAAAGCAGCCCCTTACGTAATTGGAAACGACAGGAGTTACGACTAACGCACTATTGCAGTGCGTCCAAGGTTTCTGCGTATAAAGTCAAGGTTTACGTCTTTACATTAAAGATCAGGCATTCTCACTTTAATGGAGGTAATAACTGTGACGTCATAAAAAGCAAAGTACGATTACTTTATATTCATATACACACACATATACCGGGTCATTCAGTCCAAACGGACCACCCGTTAACCCGTTCGTTTCATTTCTCTGGTATCTATGGTACCTTCGAACGGTGTGTTTTTCTTGAATAACCCTGTATACATATATAGACACTAAAGTAGATTCCACCATCCAAATTTTCACTGTTACACAATAAAGGCATCTGCGACGCCTGTCGCGCGCCTTCCACCGATTTACGTTAGACAAGCAGCATCGTAAGCGGTTTATTGACTAAGCGTCGGGACGCCTACGCGTGCCAATGAACCGATTTGAATGGAACAGGCCCATTCATAAATTCCATAGCGGTAAACCACGACGAAAATCCCGCTAGATATACTTCATCTCGCCCCCCCCCTCCTCCCCCCTCCCCTACTCCCCCCTCCCCTACTCCTCCTCTCATCACCTATCACTGTGGCAACTATTACGTCCACTATATATACTTAACATGGATACAGTATATCCATACTCCTTCGAGATGATACCGTGATATGCTATACTTCCTGGAGAGGTGTCAGGGATCCTGGAGGGACCTTCCTGCGGGCACAATATCAGACCTGCGTGTTACTCCTACACGCCCGTTCGTCTCCATGGCTACCGGCTGATCCCATCTCTCTCGCTCTCCCGGTAAACCCCCTTGTACTCTATCTTGCTCCCTCTTACGTTCCCTCTCTGACACTCTCCCGCACTCTCTCTCTCTCTCTCTCTCTCTCTCGACCCGGGATGCTGCGGGGCTTCATCCGTCTATCCACCCGCAGCGTCGGGGCGGCTCCCGTAAAGCGTAGTCGACTGATCCCGGTTGACCCAGGTCGCGAAATCATTTAATGAAATCGTACGTGCGTTTGGGTCCGAATGACTTTTGAACTCCTTGTGAATTGAACTGCGAAGGCTGATGTGTGAGAATTTCGTGAATAAATTTTTATTGCGGACGTCTGGCCGGTGAGGCGGCTCGTGACTGTTACTACTAGATGACTGGTGCGATTTTGTGTTTTGTTTGTTGAGGATGCGTCGTAGATACTTTTTTTTTCTTTTCTTATCTCGAGAGATAACAGTGATTTGGAGAGTTAGGATTATTTGGAAAAACTACCAGTGCTTTATAATGCCGTTGTTGTAGTCGATAGAGATACGTGGTCGAGAGATGATGAGATGAGCCTGTGGGTGGATGTTCTTGATAGGTGATCAGGAGATGAAATCTTATATGTCGACGTATGCTACACGCACGGATCCGTGACACGTGCTATCTCGTATCTACTTATGGAATTACCTGCGATTAAGATACGAGGAGATTAAGGGAAACGCGCTGCGGTTTAACGACTGAGAAATACGACCGCATTCCTCATTGCGTCTCCGCATGACGCGACGTCGTTCTTACCTACTTACGTCGTAGGCTCGGAATTCAAAGAGAAATTTAGTATTGGGACTGTGTACGCGTATAGCAAATTTTTATGCAAACGTTTTCTTTTTCTCTCTCTATTTTTTTTTTGGTATCCGTATACATCGTATGTATGTATGTATGTATTTCTTAAATTCTTTATTCGCGTCGCGTGCATTGTAAACGACGAAAATTCTACGATACCCCATGGAATAAATGTATTCCGCACAGGAATTTCCGTAGCGGATCGAGTGCGGCGATTGCGGTCGCTCGAAAGTCACGACGCCTGCCTCGTGCTTTATTTTGTCGCGGTCGCCAACCGTGCGACAGGAACAACCGGTCCATTCGGACGTTTCGACAAGTGAGGACTCACGTGGAAGAGAGAGAGAGACACGTGTATACCCGGGTCGGACGGTTGAAAGAGTAATAAAGATTTATCGGTAAAAGAAAAGGGAAAGAAGGAATATTATGGACAGAGAATCGAGAGATGGAATTATGAAAAATTCAAATAGTTCTTTGTCGCGCGGTTGGCTACGCGCACGTTGCTGTCGCTATGGCGAAATGCGTCAGGATAACATTAACAATAATAATAATAATGACGTGGAAATGAGATACCTCAAGCCGCCCTTACAAGAGGAGACTGAAACTCTCTTGCACCGTATAGCCTTTACAGTATGGCACACTGCGCTACACATTGAGAGTGAGGTGGGTTCATCCTTTGAGATCGTTAAGATTGAAATATTCTATTGGCCGACCGAAATATCCTATGACCGATTTCCTATTTTTTTTTTCTTTCGAGGTGAAAAGTTTAGTCCGATCGACAGAGATAAGCGTTATCGTTAATTTTTGGGTTAATCTTTATTTCTTCTATTCATATGTTGCAGCACAACAGCTGTGACTCCCAGTCGAAGAATTCCAATACGATGGCCAGAGGGAAGCAGGTGAGTCGGACGAATGTATCTTTTTTTTTAAAATTTTATTTCTCGCGATGATCTTTCACGTGGTTATCGTTAAGGATAAAATCCGGAAGATTCGGTTTAGATTTATAGGAGAGATCGCAGCCTCCGGGTGTGACCCTCGTACAGGCGAGTGACGGCTGGTATAACTTTATATCGTCTTAGATAAGAGGTTCGCAGTTTGTCTTCTTTCCCAACCTCGTCTCTAAATATTTAATATTGAAGTAATCGGACCGCGACGACCAGCGCCGCGACGTTCGAAACGCTCCGTTGTCGTATAGCTACCACGGCGATTGCGTCAGCTGGGCCTTCATTTATTCACTGAGAAAACATGTCGTCGCGGTTATTTACATTTGAAACGGCGACTCCGATACGTAGCGTGTATGGCGCGCGGGAAGCACGTTTCGCAAGCCAGAGCCTTTATGCAAAAATATTCGCTGCCTGTTCGGGTACCGGGTGAACCGTCGGCCGGTTCCAGGTCTGCCGACGCCGACGATAGTCCGACCGTCGCGGCGTATTAGCGAATTTTAAAGCGAGGACTCTTGACATTTCGTACTTGGTCCAAGAGAATGTCTGGGAGATTGTTCCTTGTTTCTTCTTCGTTTTTTTCTCTCTTGACTTTCGCAAATTTCTTTTCCGTTTTTTTTCTTTTTTTTTTTTCTTTTCTGCACCGATCCTACGAAAGGAGGCGACATCGCTAAGAGCGCGAACCGAAGAGAGCCGATCCCGTTCGTTCGTGCGTCTTCGTCGAGAGGACGTTTTCGGTCGCAATTAGAATTAACCATTAGTAATTACGATTGTTAACGACAATTGGCATTACGGTAGCGCCATTTTTCGCTCGTGCGAACGTGACGTCACTCCCCCGTTCCCTGACCTCCCTCGTCCATCTGCAAACAATTGCGCGATTAATTTCACAATGTATTCGCGTCCTCTGCGAATTCACGCGAATGCTCAATGTCACATTCGCAGAATTTATTTTGGACACGCACTCACGCGAATTCATGATGTCTGCCCTAATAAATTTCCATGGGTTATGTGTTCGTGTATATATTTCTCGTGTACCGCGCGTACCCTAAAATCGCAAGAGACAAGGAGGTTCCTGACGAAATTATAAAATTTCTTAACAATGGCTGCTGGCAAATTGAAAACTTAACGATATAGCATAACGGTCACGGTGCTTTTGCCGTGTCTAAAAATACGTTTATGGGGTCATGACGCGTCGGGTTCCATCGCGGCTGCAGCCAGCCCAGCCAGCCGTGCTCCTCTTACACTTGCACCCTTCGTGTTCGCGCGATCCTCCAGTCTCTCGTATGCGAGCGTAAAACAAAAATAATCATAACTCCATCTCACTTGTATAAGTTCGCGCACGAAATGACTATTGCGTCGCGTGCTGGTCGAGCAGCTGTCCTAGGTATTTTGCTTTCTTGCACTACGTGATCCCAAGACCCATAACCTTCGTGGCACTAATATACGAGTGTACCTTCATACATGTATATATATATATATATATATATATATATATACACACATAGACAGGGGGTTCCAGTCCTCTTCCTCCCCCTGATCGGTAAAAAGACTAAGTCACGTATATTCAACACTTTTTATAGTGGCGGTGAATAAAAAAAAATTAGAGTAATTTCATCCATAACGTATCGTATCTCCACGCATCGTCGCCGAGGCTACGTTTCTTTTGCTCTTCACTCGTTTTTCACAATGAGCAGCGGTCCACTCGAGATTCTCTTCTTTATTGGGTTCGAGAGTGTGCCCTTGAAAGATATACCGATGCACGAGCAACCCCTTCGTAGTTTCTTTTTCAAGTATCCGCCGAAGGGTATGCACCGGGTTAATTCACTGGCAACTACGTACCTGAACTGCAACACTGGTATGCGTGCTGTGTTGGATAGATCTGAAGTTAGCTGCGTTCCAAGTTACGTGACGTTACGTAAGCGCAGGTAGGGAATAAAAGCGGAAGGAAAATATGCATTAAACGGTGGCACAGCAAGGCTACCGGGCACTGGGATGATCCCGTGTCCAAGAGACAATAGAAGCCAGTGTCATTGTAGAGCGACGGACGAACGCAGGGCGTACGAGAGCTTCTGGACGAATGAGAGGCGGCGTCTTCTTGCGGTGACGGGATTAGATTTAGATTGTTTGGCGATTAATTCGATAGCAGCGATAACGTCATGAAGGAGACTTTTGTGATAAGAATTTTGTATATGCCGAGAATAGAGAGGGTGAAAATTTTGAATTAAAAATTTTATGTTAATCCTTGTGAATTAACACCCACGTGTACGTTTTCAGACCCAACCGATGAGCACGACGCCGCCGCGGACGCCTGGCGTCGGTGGTGACGCTACCGGCACCGGAAGCAGTAAGGGCGGATGTGTCAGTGAAGTTATGGAATTGTGTTACGTGACGGAAAGGATCATTGCTCTTTGGTACCGGGAAGATGCTCAGGGTGTCCTGGAGCATGCGACGAACCTTCTTCGAGGGAAGCACGCTAATAATTACATGGTGAGTTCGTGACCCTCGGACTGTCATTACTTTGTAACTTCCTGGTCGTGAGACGTATCTTGGTAGTGTTGCTTTTGCTGGTGTACTTGGTCGTTCTGATGTTTGACTATTTGGTGTCTTTTAGATCTTCAATCTGTCATCTCCTGGGAGAACATCTGAACCTAACACTAGGGAGGCAGGATGGCCTCAGGGTCTTGCACCAAGTCTGGAGAGACTCTGCGCTCTCTGCAAGGAATTGGACTCCTGGTTGAACGCTGCACCCAATCGGGTGGTCGTCCTGCATGCTAGGTAGGATAATTAATTTTTTTGGAAATCATATCTGTTTGTGGAAATCTTTAATATATATATATTTTTCAATATTATTTTAGAGGCAGCAAAGAACGTCTTGGGGTCGCCGTGTCGGCTTACATGAACTACAGCAGCATCTGCGGAGGTCGTGATCAGGCTCTGGATAGATTCGCCATGAGAAGGTTCCTGGACGATAAAATCGGTCCGCTGCACGTTCCGTCCCATCGGAGGTAAAGCTTACTTGTGAACGGACCTTTACGAATGATTATGAATTTTTACTGATTTCTTCATATTAGTAATATTCATTAGAACCAATGTAAATCTTTATCACCAAACTCAATCAACGTCAAGTAGATACTGCAATCATAGTCAGACGCAAGATCAAAAGGCATTCGGGGCCTGATATTAAGTATAGGTGGAATAAATTAAGGTCCTACTACTGAAATATCCACTTTCTGTTAACATCCGGTCGATCTCGTTTCCTTAAAAAGTTGTCGTCAATCAAGCTCCCACGGTGAGCCTTATTAAGCGCGAAGCTGTTCGAATATAGGGGGGGCCCCATTTAAAGGGCCTTATTCCCACCGGCTGTCATCATCGCACGGAATACGCGTGCATCGACTGGCTACGATACTGATTACGAGACCCCATAAGCTTCTCGAGATGCACGACACGTAGCTGGCATCGGTTCCAACGAAGAATCGGTCTATACTTCATGGGACTCAGGGCCCATTTACTACGTCACATTACGATACCTCCAGGCATTAGCATTTCATTAGCGTATAGTTATGCACGGTCGCTCGTGAATTTATTACCAAGATGACACCTTACAGCCGTGATGCATATTTTTATTTCAGTGACCCTCGTGTCAGCCAATCACAATCGTCCATGCCTTCGTGCAGACACATACGTTCCATAACCATTATCGTTACTTCTTACCTATACGATAACTGCCTCAGTAGTCTCTTATCAGGATCCTTAAGGATCATTATTCCAATAACGCCACGTGTCTAGCCAATAATAGTTCAGTATTCGTACAATGATCTATAGGTTTCATTGTCATTGTTGTTATTATTATTTACAGATACATCGAATACTTCAGTGGTCTCTTATCGGGTTCCCTGAGGATCAGCCCTTCTCCACTCTATCTCACGCATCTCACTGTACTGGGCGTTCCATTGTTCGAGCCTACAGGCTGTCGAGCCTTCCTTAAGGTTTACGAGGGACTCACGCCCGTCTACACCTCCGATCTATATTCCGTGACGAATGCACGCGAATTCACAGTCAATCTCGGCGGTTTGAGATTACGCGGTGACATTCTTGTCAAGTGTTATCATCGGGTCTACTCCAAGCAGAGTCGAGAGGTTATGTTTTCCCTGCAGGTGAGTCTTTTGAATTTTCAATCACTAATGATATTTATAGGTTACGATTGATTTCGTTTTTTTTTCTACTTGTCACTTTTCAATCCTGCGCAGTTTCACACCTGCGTTATCACTGAGAACGTGGTATCATTCCCGCGATCTGAATTGGACGTGGCCTGTGACGATCCACGGTGTCCATCGGACAGCGTCGTTACCTTGTACTTTGCTACCGACGCCAGGCGTCAGGACGGTCCGGTACCAGCACCTACGCCAGCAGTGCCTCACGCCTCTGCCCATCACGATCCTATACTCCATTGGGATAGTTACACGAATCTCGAGATAAGCGACGACGGTGAGTCATATTAATATAGCAATATATATATACGTATATGTATTTAATTAAGTCCGGTTATTATGAAATTCCTCAGTGGACGCGTAAAGAAACGAGCCATAAAGTCAGTATAAAATTATGGTTTATCCGTATAGGATAATGTACACAGGAAACTGATAAGATTTTTCCAATCGATTTAATGGACGATAATATAAGGTAACGGGCGAGTGCGGGGGAGGGGAAGGGGGTTGCCGGTAAATTCGGAATAGGTCCGCCCGATGAATTTAGACGGGTGACTAACGTCGCCGGAAATACATCCTGCAAAATAGAGGTGAACAGTTTGGACGAGGAGAAGAAGGTGAAGGAGGCAGAAGGAAGATGAAGAAAACGAAGAAGACGAGGAGAGGAGGAAGAGAAATGGAGAGGATAAAAAAATATATGAAGACCCCAGAGCGAATGTGTGCTCGCCACGTATCGTTCTCTTGGTATATATGCGAGGTCTCGAAATAGATCAAAGGTCAGACCCAACGATGCACAAGGTCTGCGACGGCCAGTACTTGGAAGGCGCAACGACAATCCTAGATCACAGATCGGTGGCCATCTTGTGGCGAGTCCGAGGATGAGATCGTGAGAATAATTGAAGACAGTCCGTAGGTTAGGTTGATAATTTATGTTCGGTCAATTTGTCACTTGCTATGGTCGGTGCTAAGTGGATGACTTCTCGAAGTCATTCATCCTCGAATGGCGGGAATTTTGAATCCGACCAGTGCCTCCTCGAGTTGCGGCTACGTTCGGACGGGACCGGGGTCAAGGCATCGATGCCAATCTGCGAACTTGCTTCCGTGTGCGACAGTTATTGGAAACGCTGACGCCAAAATCGAGATCGGAAAAAGGTCGTACCGATTTGCCGCGAAAGCACCTACCTATAGATAGATATTAAGCTGCCAGTGGGAAATTCGTTCGGGTCGAACGATGCGGTCCAATAAAGCTCTGACCCAAATTGGCGTCGATGCTAAATCGACGTCGTTCGTTACGGGGGAGGTATCGGGGACGTCGTTTCGAAGTACGACGTCAGGTTCGAGCAGATTGGATGGCGTTCAGCTACAGAGTATATATGCATACACACATATATATAAACCTATATATCGATATACAGGGTTATTTAGTTTAAACGCATTGTCACAGATTTGAATCTTGACCTGCCTTGACCTCGTTCTATGAATATTTATTTTAGTTGCCTCACACGAAATTTATTTTCTAGCTCGATGTTAACCAGCGCATAATCTCTGTGATTTTCACATGTGAATCACCTATCAAGAAACTGGTCCCTTTTAAGCATTCATATCCTGGCAACTGATCGTCCCTCGATGACATCTCACGAAATGGCTTCATACCTCCTACGTGCCTCCATTACCTCTTCGCTGTTCTAATGTACTTGGTTACGCCGACATGTATTTTCTAATCGGGCCAATAATCGGCGCTAATGCCTTCCAGCGTCGCGACGTATCTAGAAGGCATCGCAGTCTCTCATGGATTAACTCTCTGGTAGCATGTGCTTGGTTGTGTATCTCTTTATGTAGTTCGATAAATATATAGTCTGACTGTTATATATATATATTTGTATATATATTGATACATATATATTGATAAGCATCGATACTTAAGCATATCTAATTAGTGTATCAAAACTACACAGTGCTTCGTGCGGTGCTTGATAACTGGTACTCTGTACCTTAACTACGTAAATGGGACTTGTGTATTGATCCCACGTAGGGTCCCGCCTACGTTCATAGGAAGTCGTCGGGCATTATAGACTCTATGGGAAACGAGGACCCGTGTTTATGGGACGTTTAAATGATCGTGCGGTTGGGAAATTACGAGATGACGGGGTGTGTACGTCTGAAAGATATGCGAGTGCTTCCATCAGTGAAGGACAATCGCAGGATATCAGGTACGTTCGTGGCAGTTTTCAATGATTTTTTTTTTCGACGATTGCGTACGCGGCTTTATTCGCATTATTTTAATATCTCATGGGAGATCGCACGGATCTTTTGGATCTTTCTTAACACCTTCTCGGTGGCAGTAGGCCGCCATGCGTGAATCGTGGAGGAATGCAGGAATCTAAAATTAAGAGCGCGCCCTCTCGAGTTCCAGAGACAGCAGGGAAGGCTTGAAATGCCTTAATTTTTTTAACTTCCATCTTTCAAGTCAACCGAACTCCTCGTTACCGACTTGTTCGATTTTTTTTGTAACGCGTGCTCGGCTGGTAGCTTTTTGAATTTTTCTTTGCTTGAAAATTAATCTTATCTCGCAAGGTATCGAGGCGAGGCTACGTTATGGATTAGAATGGGAATTTATTCGAGAGCAGATCAGAAATATTTTTTTATTTCGAGTCTGTACTGCTCGTGCATGATACTGACTCCGTGGCTACCGAATGATAACTCCGATAAGGGCTTGACGTAATTCATCGTGAAATCCACGAACTATGATAACGTACTGATAACGACTTCGATTTGCTTCGACCCTGCGTGTCCTTGGCTTGTAAAAAAAAAATAGGAGGGTTATCGTAAAAAAGACTCTGGTCGTCCTTTCACACTGGCATGATTTTGCCTTGGACTATGTGGCAACATAGATGAACCAGCGACAGATGACTCGATGACAAGGATGCCCTTTGTCATGATTCTCTATACCGCGTGTACGCTAACTTTACCGTGTGAATAGTTCACACGGCGATATTTCACTTACGTGTTTCGTAACGCGTACGCCACGAGACGATCGGATCATAATCGGAAATGAAGATCGATGGAGAATCAATGAATGATTTTGTAGACAGATGTTCAGTAGTCATTGCTCCGTCTTCGTGAACGCGAATATCGTTGGACACAGGGTGTCGGGCTCATTTTAAAAAGTAACGAAGACAGGAGCTCCGGAGGTAAAAATAAATAATTATACGTTCAGTGAAGATGCGCAAAGTCAAGTGTTAGTGGCGGCCATATTTGTTATTGTTGAGAAAAAAATGGCGTCGTGCATCGAAACCAATGTTGACAGAGAAACAATAGGCAGAAGTGGTGGAAGGTGCACGCAAGGGAATTACCTCAAACAGTGGTGGGGTACTGCCAGGTTATTCCTGGCGTTGGGACGCCGCGGATGGGGATCGGGCTTAAGCTTTCACGCGATTCTTCGACGCCACGACTATACGGACAACCTCAGTTCGATCTGCGATCCACTCACGGACGCCCTGGTCTACGTTCTCGTGAGAGGTCTGATCGTACGTGCCGTGGGTTGGCTATCGTTTTTTTCAACTTCCGGTACCGGTCAGGATCGAGATCGGTCTGGACCGTGCGACAAGACAGAAGATCATTTTCGAGAGTTGATAGAAGTGTCTTATCAGGAAGATTCGAGTGAGTAAAATATATTGACAGAGGGGGGATGCCAAGGAAAGTACGGTAAGAAAAATGGTTTTTAAGGAATTCGAAAAATTATTATTTTCGATTAACCGTCTGGTTAACTCTGCGTGAGTTTCGCGATCGAAACAGGAAGATTATCGCTGCTGATAACGGCAGATAGATCGATCGCTAATAGGTACGTTCGTTGTAATAGATTATTCGGCTTATCGCGATCAAATTGGATTTATATACACCGCGACGCACTATGCGGATTCCTCGTGCCGAATACGAAAACAGTTTTGGCGATAAGGGAAAGTACCTAGAAAGTCGTAGGAACTCTTTCTGTCTCTACTGTAAATGGATTTAAAAGCGGTCGCGAGACATCAGATTTCCGGGATCGATGAAAGCCGGTATACTACCGTGTTGGGTTTTCTTGCCTTTATTGGTCGGCTTGGACCTCTAAGCAATTTATGGTACAGTAATTACACTCTTAGGTATACCGATCACTGATTAGTAGTAGGAGATGACGACGAAAGGGACAAATTCTTCGAAAAAAAAAATATCCCTGATGGTTGGGAACAATAAAAAAACAAAGAGAGGAAGGAAATACTAAACAAGCATAAGAAGCGACTTGTACAATGGGACTCGTTTTGAGTGCCGGAGTAAAACGGCGAGAGGAGCAAAAAAATGTTGAAGGAAAAAAAAATAAGGAGGAGGTTGGGGCATGAGTAAATAATGGTGACGTAACTGCAGGAAGACGTATTACCGAAGAACGACAAGACAATAGAACGTCCTTCTTCTCTCTTTCTCTTATATATTTATCTTTCCTCGTCCCCACCGTTCCCCCCTTGCTTGTCACGAAACAAAAAGATATTTCTTAAACTGTGTGAAAAAAAAATGAAAAAAAAAATGAAAAAAATCTCTACACCTTTTTCACGTTTTTCTTTTTTGAACGTTTTTACGTGATCGACAAAATTTTTTTTCCATTCCTAACTGTATTTTGAAACTCGCTGTAGTCACGGTATAAGTACCTTCGTCACAGGTCAGCTCGTTCTATGGCTTTACGCACGATTCGCACGTGTCCTTGTCCCAGATTACGTCGCTAGGAATATAATACTACAAGTTGCCAGTTGGTCTGACCAACTTTGTACTATCCTCATTAAGTACCGGCAGTGGAAATAGCAAACTTACATTAGCCAGAGGTAGTAGCAAGTGGTGACAGTAGGTAACGGCTAGACGGTACCAGTAGTTGATACCAGGGCCAAGTAGAAAAATTACGCGCGTAGTCAGACAGGCCATAAAGCTACCCCTATGATAATTCGTGAAAACTAGAATGAAAAATTCAATTAATATTTACATATGTACATATTTTCACACATGCTATAATACAAT
Organism: Trachelus stipa; assembly: GCA_036026315.1. NCBI lineage: Eukaryota > Metazoa > Arthropoda > Insecta > Hymenoptera > Cephidae > Trachelus > Trachelus stipa. The sequence continues at coordinate 158,852 of JAYRCB010000336.1, read as the reverse complement.
AACATATCTAGGGTGCAAGTTTGATATCAGCAACGGCATGCGTAACGGCTGTCAAGGTGCGTGCACACGCACGTGCCTCCTCCCCATTAGCATTCACAGCAAGAGTCACGTATGAGGTGCATGAAAACATGTACGTAAGAGCATACCCGTCATACCGAAGGCGCGAATTTATGCGCGTTACGTATCGCGGCACGCGTACCAAACTCACAAGGTGTAAAATAAAGAAAGCATAAAAAAATGAGAAATACGTAGGTAAAGCCGAGCGGCATGCGTGCCCATATGAAAAAAAAATTATAATTATACGCAAACTATACCATACCTTATCTACTATTGTCATGCGCACTACACTATATCAACGTATGCAAGCGGACATTTACTTTTGTCAAAGTATATTATTTATCGGTATTTATCGATGGATCAATTTTCATCAATTAAATGCATCATCGATAAATCTCAAACTTGCTTTGGATCTACGTTGCAAGTTATTGATCCACATATGTGTATACAATTATACATAGTACGGCAAAGTATCGCGTCCGTGATTCATCATCAATGGTGCCGGTAATATTTTTTCTCGATAGCCAATCCTTCCCACGAGTTAGCCAAAGATAATCGTGTGTGTAAATCGCATATGGTCATAGCACATACGTCCACGTATGGAGTACCTCGTATAAGTACATACGCGTTACTCGATGGCTTTGACATGTTCACTCTAAATATCTTGCCTCTCTATTAAGGAAATATACACGCATGCCATGTCGCGTATGGCATATGTCTATATATCCATATAGAATACCGAGTCGTATACGGGGGTCCAGTTAAGTCTGAAGTTGCCGTAGAAGGACTGGCGAACGGGCGGTCCGGTTCGACCAGTGCTATAGCGACTGGATCTTTCTCTTCGTTCGTCTTTGTCTTTCTTCCTGCCGTATATCTCTTCTTCTCTTGTCTTCGTCCCCATGGCATAACGCGGAGAATCCCGCACTGGCTTTACCGCAGGAATAACACGCGCTACCCACAACCCCCTCCGACAATCACTTTGCGTTCGCCAATCGGGATCGTCGTGCGTTTACATACTGACTTATGTATAAATAGAATATATATACGCACAGAATAACGTTATTCAAACTCCTGCGAAAAGCATCGCACACGCATGCGAAATTACATTCGTTTCTCGTGCATAGATGCAATAACGTCGTAGGTCCATGCCAACTTCTTGCGTGGGCCCGTTAAACGTGTGAGTGTCACGGTGACCGGTTTCGCCTGCGAGAGATGCTGCGGATTCTGCACAGTACCATTTCTCATCTGGTACCGATCGGACGAACGGATTATGGTGATTGAGCATTAAGTTATGGTGATTGTCAATCGGTGTTACCCGTTAGGATTTGGAAATCAATTTTGAGGACTTGGTCGGAGCCTCAGGTTGGTGTGGTGTTGTAAATTTTGGTCTACGGTGGTGCCATCTCTGTATCATCGTTTTATACATTACACGTTGATTGGTATGTGCATATAGAACGTGGGTGTGAAAACTGACCAAGAGAGCCCGATCGCTATCGGCTCTATGGGGGTCGTTATAAATACGTCTAACCGGTAGATCCCATTTTTACCGACGCCTCCACGCTCCTGGGGCTGTCGTACCTAATCCGGTGCTATCTGCGGACGAAGAGACAGAGAGAGGAGAACGAAGAAAATTGTATCGGACGAAGAGGCAGAAGAGGGGAAAAAAGAGAGTAAAGATGCAAATGCAATTCTCGATGGAGCCGCGCCTCTGTTTTTCTCCTTTTTTCTTCTTTTCTTTCTCTCTTTCTCTCTCACTTATGTCATTACTCCAATGAAATCCGCCATGGTCACCCCACCCCCCTCACTTCCCGATGGCGTCTCATGAATCTTTATAAGCTTGTCAAACTGGTAATTCATACGTCCTTTCGTATCCTTGTCGTACACTTGCGTGTCCTTTATGTATCACAGCTGTGCGCGTGTGTGTATATACATATGTATCGTCATTTTTATAAAGCATCATAAGTACAGCGGGATGCTGTCGAGTCGATGAGCAACGAAAGATCGATTGGTTCGCGTGGACTTGCTTATCGTAGAGAAAGTGAAGAAAAGCCTATAGTCAGGCGCGCCGGTATGACGTCGTGAGACGGGAATTTAATTAGCATATCTACCTTGACAGGTAACACCGGTTACCTGGCGCCCAGCAACGGAGAATGTCAGTAAAGGCACAAAGGGAACCCGTATAGTTGCACGGCATTATCACACGTGCTTGGTGCATTACATTATACGCCTTTGAACCCCATTAGAAATTGGCCACCCGGTAGATATCAATAAACCAGAGGGTCCTCACTGAGTCCCTAATTGATTCGGACCACTTTCCGGTGGGTAGTACCGTCAAGGCTGTACCAAGGACTAGCCTGCGGTAAGTCATCTACTAGGGGCTATCATTTGCGTCAATAAATTCCAACTTGGTTCATACCCACTTTTATCTTTCTGGATGCTGCATCTGGCTGCAGCTGCGGGGCGAATGCCGAGAACTGATGAGTATTTTCATACACGCCGTTCGATTATGCGGCTCGTGCAATTGCAAGGGACGTCGAAGAGCAATGGCGCAAATGAGCTCATCATTATACCAGAGTCCATGAATATGCTCCTTCCATCACGCGTACAAACCTCCTGATATTATCCTTGTGATATATATGTGGTATATATTTCTATGGGAATTTCTTGAAACGTTTCGGGTGGTCGACTCGAAGTTGACGATTTTCCAAAATCGGACTTCGCTCCTCGTTACGTGAGTACCTGTATTACCAAATTTATCGTACGTAGAGAGCGTCGAAGTTACCTACCGATTTTGTCGTGACGTTTGAGTTCCTATATGGATAAATAAGAAAGCAGGGAGTATGTGGTTTCACGACCACATATGGAAGTGAGCGGTGGTCCATGTGCCAGTCTTGATCGGCGTCGACGAAAACGTGAATGATCGCTGGTCTTGCTAATGATTGTTGCCCGGCGGCGCTGATCTCTGGGAATTTTGTATTTTTTTTTTTTATTTAAATTGCAATCGATGAACGCGGGAAAATAATCTGTCTCCGCGAGCCGCGCTGGCTGCTTTCCAAAATATTCGTCTTTGAAATTTTGCTACATCCTCTCGTCACTCGGTGTACGACGACTGTGTCGCGGATAAAATTAGTTGTCATTGACATAGGCCGGTTTGCTTGGGCGTTGTGTAATTAGGGTGTTTAAATAAAAATGATTTACGATTAGGTAGATATCGTTTTTCGAGATAAGGGAGAATAAAAATTTGCATTTAATTCAGACCAGATTCTATACGTGGAGTCCGCGATACTTCTTCAAGGCAGTCTGGTGCTTGTGAATCGTCCTGTACACTTGGTTCTAGTATATTATACTAGTGTACTATATTAGCTTGTATACCGGGTGCTTTATATGTATATATCCTTCGGGCGATGAGCCTTGCAACGGGCAGGATTCCGAAGGATCCAGTTCCTCGAATAAAAGGATACGAGGGTCGGGAACGTGAGTCATTGCCACATAAAGATCCTTCGGGCTAATACGAGTCTGTATGATGCACGATTTCTTTTATTGACTTTTGATAATTAATCGATATTATCTTTTGGAATTTCGTTCATCCTTTTCTTCATTTTTTTTCGCCACGAAAAAAAAAACAGTTCGTGACATACGTGTCTTGGTGGTCATTGTCAATATTAACATCCGCCTGTATCTTCGTTTTAGACGTACACATGGGAGTATCGGTCTTCCAGGAATTCGAAGGTAGAGGAAAGAAAGTAATATATAAGTTTACCTGAAACTAGGTAAAAATCGAGATCGAGAGAGAGAGAGAGAGAGAGAGAGAGAGAGAGAGAGAGCACTCGTTTTAAAGTCTACTGCGGAGCAGTGCAAATATTTAATACTTATTTCTGCAAACTAATCGGGAATCTTACGTAGGCAACCACTCGGGTACAATGGCGGACGAGTGATGCTGCGAGAGAGGAACGCATTTTACAGCCACTTAAAGAAGACAGCTTCTGACCTAACCTCACTCTCTTTTTTCATTCTTCGTATTACCACTCTCTCGTTCTCTCCTTCTTCGTTCTCTATGACGCCACGTGACTCCTCCTTACCTCCCTATCTTCCTTCTACCTCCTTCTGGCTCACCAAGACGGCTTCTCTTTACGAGCGTAATTTTCGCGTTCTTAATACCCCGAGAGAACGTTACACTGACACAGTAGCAAAAACTCACTGCAGATGCTCAGCTACTCCTGAGAGCACTTGAGCGTCTGGACAGAGTAGATCTATCAGTAAAGAGGAAGAAATAAGAAAAGTAGACGTAGCCAATCGAGAGCAACGCCCACGAGTGGTACGATGCACTGGAAGGAAGAAAGTCAGGAATTATCAAGCAAGACGGCTTGTGTGGACGAAGCTTAAAGATGGGTGATTCCCTTGGATTTCAAGTTGAGCTACGATAATTCATCCAAAGGAATTCGCCGATACGTTCTTTAAGATTGTTGATTGATTTTTTTTTAATCTGCCACGGTCTTTCATTAGCAATTACGTGGATGGCCGTGAGCTGCCTATTACAGGCACTGAAAAAAAATTTTAAGTTCCTTGTTAAAAAGCTTCCGATACGAAGGCGCTGCCCTTAACGGTATATGGGATGTAACCTACCGCAAGGCCTACGCAACGCACGCATCCGATTAGGCAACCGTGACATAACGCGGATTAACGCTAAATTGGTCAACCGTCTCGCTGAAAATGGCTTGGGCGACTTTAATTCCCCGCCATTTTATTCCCACTTCGTTCTTCAAGAATGACCCAACTTCCTCGTCCGATATGATGATATCAGTTAGACACGAGCGCTCGAGCGGTATGGTTGCTTTAGTCGTCGGTGCGTGTGATAAAAATTGTAGAAATTTTAATTGTTATTAGTTAATTGTTCAGAATGAATTTTTTGCTTTTTGTGGATAAGAGGAACTAATTTATTAATTAATGCCTTTGTTTCAGAAGGTCGTGAGACTCCACTCTCACCGCCGCCGCCATCAACCTCTTCGCTCCAGACGTCCCCACGTGGCTTGGGGTACACCTGCGGTCCTATAGATGGCTCCCTATACGCAGTGGTGCATCAGGGTGCTGGTGGAGGTGCTCGGGGTTCACCACTGACAGTTTCCATGGACAGTGGCATAAGCAGTGCGCCACCGCAGCGTCCAAGTCCACCGGAGCCAGAACCGGAAACTCAGGCCCACGGTGATCTCGACAAGCTTCTTTACGATATGATGTTGACCGTAGAGGTGAGACTTTAATTAGTCCCGGTCAAAGTCGTCAAAGTCCGAATAAATCGTTACGGCAATTACCGATTGTAATCCGTGACGGTGAAATCGCTCGATTAAATGATCATAATTCGTTTCCGCCCACTGTCATTAAACCTTATTCCGTTTCGTTGAATTTTATTTCAGTCCATGCCCGATCCACCAGCCGACGACTACAGAGCCGAGAAGAGCGAGAAAATGTACATACAGGAGTCCTCGAGGTCCTATGGGAATTCGGTTGGCAACACTGGGACGCATCCTTCGAATTACCTGAAGGACTCCTACAGGAGTTACAGTCAGAAGGAAGCCAGTCCTCCTTACAGTTCAGCGAGCAATTATAGCACCTTGAAGAACGACTACAGCAGGGATCCATTGACCATCAGGAAGGAGACCGTCGAGAGGCGCGAGGAGATCAGAACTTTCGACCTCAACTTCCGGAAGTCACCGGACAGAAAAATCGAAACGGAGTCTTACAGGAAGAACGTCGACTCATTCTCGCCACCATTGAATATCGATTACATCGACGAGGACATACCTTATCACGCGAGACAGACCAGTCAACCCTTCACGTACGGCGCTACGTCTGATATGATCAAGCATCAGAAACTCTCATCGCCCTCATTGGTCAGGAAAGCTTCTGTGAGGGGCGCAGCGCCTGTCGTCGACCTCGACGACATCCTCGGGGAATCCACCAGGAGACCCACCAGTCCTCTGAGTCCCAACACGCCGGATCCGCCACCGGAATTTGCAAATGGTCCTGCGAAGAATAACGGGGAACATGCGGACGGGTGAGTTCTACCGATGACGCTTTAACGATCCGCCATTAAGAATGATGATTAATAGGGATTTTTTTAAATTCAATTACATGTGTCTTCCGTGAAGAGTGACTTAAAAAAAATGTTTATTAATAAGTCGGTTACGGTCACAGATAATTATACCGCGAATGGGCTATATGGCGGTTTCATGTAATTTTGCAATATACTACGAATAGGGTACCGCAGAGGGATCACGTATGTGTAAATATGTGATGTGTACACGACACTGGGGGAAAGGGAAATGATTAATACTTAATTGGATATGTACGTTGCGTATATCTATCTATGTGTAAGGTGCGTCTTGTACTCTTGTCTTCTCGTAACATTATTATATCCGAAAATGGTAAATGCGGTCGTCGTGAGTCACGTTGGCTGTAGAGGCGAACCAGACGCGTTCACTGGTGACGCCGCGACGCTGCTTCGCGTCGTGCGCCGCTGTCTGTATTCCTTTTCGTTGTTTGGACGTTGTCCCGCAAGATTTATAGGGAAAGCTCGATACTTGTTTCAGATTATATTTAAACTCTGCGCTAGCGTTAAAACAAACAGGATCAAGAGGGTCTCAATGTACCCACTATTTCTCAGATTTCATCTCGCGATTGCTGCTTGTTGCTGGAAACTCAACAGCTTGCAGATGAAAGACAGCGAGTTGTACGTAGCAATCGGAGCTTGTCGATCTCGATCGATGAAGCGAATCGCCTGCCGTATTGGCGATTCAATAAACAGTAAGACGTCTGATGACGTAAGACGTCACTCAGTTTTGTAGGCAAAGAAGAAAATTAAAATGGCTAAAGGGGTCAATGTTTTGTTACCGATACAACTTTTTTTTTATTGAGATAATTTTTGAAAAATTTACGTAACATTATTTTCTTCGTTACTCGCCATTCCAACGAAATTTATCGTACGCTTCGGGCTTCTTCGGTTAATTCTCGAAGTGGCAGGTTTTTATGATAGTGACGGAAAAAGGGTGAGAAAAAAAATGTGAGAAACAGGGAGTGCGAGAAAGCTAGTGGCGGTAACCTCGACTATTTTGAGATCGCAGCCGCCCTCTGACATAATTTTAAATATAGCAACGACTCGGGCGGTACTGTACGCTGCCCGTCGTGGAGCACAAATTCCCTTAAGACTGTCAGGTCTAAGGCTGCTGCTTTTATCCTGGCGTCTCCTGACCGAATTAGAAAAAGGCCTAATGCCCAGTAGATGACGATGGAGAGCGGACCAAGAATTCTGAGCCAACGTACATAGTGACAATTTTGACAGCGTCAAGAATGAAAAATAGAGACACTTCAGACGTCGTATTGGATATCGCGTTACTGATGCTGGAGATGCGACGTAGTTATGCATCTTTGTGGATGGTTCATCCACTTGGTATAATCAGCTGTTTGGTTACAGCGGTGACCCAACGACTCACGTCACCTTCCAGAAAATTTTTTATAAATTGACATCTGAAGAGGATGCGGTTATTCGAAAATTAGCTATTTTTAATCTCCTTTACGTTGTGAATTATTTAATTGCGATTAACGATAAGACGATAAGCTGTTGCCATGACGTGAAAGCATCTTGTTTCACTGATTCCAACGTTATCTTGACGTGTTCACTTATATTTAGCTTGCCTGCTTATTTACTCTGTTTGTATGATTTCAAATCTAAAAATAGAATGTGACTTGGGATGCTGAATGAAGTGACCCGTGATCTGACCCGATAGGTACGAATCGATGACCCTTGACGATCCCATCAATCAGTATGTAATTACGCGCGTCTACATTATTCCACGAATTACTTTCGTGACGACCTGGTTACCGTCTTAACGATCCTTTGTTACTGAGATGGACGCCAAGAAAAGTTTAGTTCCTGTCGATGAGTTAGATTGTCGGTAAAGAATTTTGGGGCGTCGGTATCCCGTCGATATTTACCTACGCAGTACGTCAGAAGTCAATTTACGTAATGTACATATAGTCAGCTCTCAGTTGGGGGTAATTGAATTTTTTTTCCTTGAAACTTAAATCTAATCTGCCACGGATCATTAAACTACGCCCTGTGAATCTTACAGTTTGTCTTGGCTGCGGCAACAGCAGCTCAAGTTGGCAGCCCGCAGAGACGAGAGGAGTCCGGGTAAACAATGGCGCCAGGAATCCGGGAACCGCGTAATTGGCGAACTTAGAAGTCTTCAACGTGGACGTCTACGGCACGACGGGTACGCTAGCGATTCGGCTGTCTTGGACGATGACGATGACACCTGGACACCAAGTTCCATCACGGCTCAGGTAATAACGATGAACTTTAAATTTGTTTTTTTAGTCGGGACATTTTGTTGGGGATTATTAAAATTGGGTTTTTATTTTAGACAACAAGAGCAGCACCATATACGTCTGCACCGGCCAGTCCTTTGCTGCCGCAAAGATCCAGCAGTCGTAAGTACAATGGTGCCGGAAGTGGACCTTTGACTGGAAGACCACGTGCAGAGTCCGTAAACGAACGACCCTTCGTCTCGGTAAAGCGTGGCTACGAGTTCCGGAAGTACAGCGACAGTCAGGTAAGCAGTTTTGCTTGACAATGTAAGGAGTTTCCAATTCGTCATTGTTATTTCTTAGAGTTAGAGATTTTTGAGATATAGAAAGAGACAGAGAGAGGAGGAGGAGAGTTAAAACTAATGTAAATTGGTCGCAGCTTGAAATAGTAATTAATAGTATACAAAGCATGTTGGCTGAGAAGAAGCGCTTGGCTTGAATTCCAGAGCCCCCCATCATCCCCACGCTCAGCATTAGCGGCAGCACCCTTAGGATTAGCCCTGCAGCAAACGTTGAACCGGCATGAGAAGCAACAGCAGCAACAACCGCCAAGACCGGAGTCGCGCAGCGACAGTTTCGCACGTGCTGAATCGATTCTTCGCGAGCATAGAAATGGCATGAGCAGCAGCAGCAGCAGCAGCCACAACCACAGCAACAACCTGAATGGCAACCACCTAGCAACACTCCCACAATATTCCCAAGAGACATCCAACGCCATTAGCAACACTGTTAGCAGCAACAGCACCATTCCTCAGTATTCACCACCCGCTCGACCAGAGTCCCGAACTCGCAATACTTTCCAGAATTACTCCGTGAAGGTCACTGAGACCAAGGACGTGGTAGACGCGGGATTACTCGCAGTTGTCGATCAGGATTCCTCATCGACCAGACAGAATCCGGCTGATCCTCTCGTGAGCCTCATTCAGTCTTTGGCCGAAATTTCGCCCATACGCTCTTCATCCACTAACAAGAGCGACAACCACCTTCACGTCATCTCCAATGCAACCACAACCACAAACAACACCAACATCGCAACCACTAACAGTTCCCCTAATCAGTCACCAAAAGCATGGCAGAGCAGCCAGGTTTGTCGCCTTGCTTCGCTATCCCTTACCCCGTCTTGGCCTTGACATGAAAATCTGGCATTTAAATAGAAGTTTTAGGTTTTTTTTCTGTTTAAATAACGATTTGTTTTACAACTTTGAGTTTCGCATCCCGGAGCCTTGCACTGCTTTGCATTTTTTTTTATCATAACGATTTCATATTGTTTTTATCATTTCTTTTTTAATATCGCGACTTGAAATAATTGCTTTTCGATTATACCATAATCATGAGTCGAATGACTCTTTCATTGTGAGTGATAACACGAATTGTAAAGATGATTATGCTATTGAAAATTTGATTGTGCTGGTGGTATGGGGTTTTTGGGTTTGCAATTTTGATGATTTTTACAGTCCCATAATGATTCGGTGTCATCGTGGAATGAGAGGAGCGTCAGCCCCGGCAGTGCCGGAGTCGGAAATGCATCCAGACCTCAAACTCCTGCGTTTCCGGTTCATCCAAGAACGCCGTACGTGAACAACTCCTCGCCAACTGTTACCTTCGCTGCTGATCGTACCTACGCTACCTCGAACAATATCAATAACATTGGAAATTACGGTACGAATAACAACAATGAGAATAACGCCGGAAATACCAATGGCAACATTATCAATAACGGAAACTATGGCGGCGAGAGAACAATCTACATAGATGAGCGTAGAGAAATTTTAAGAGAGACGGGGTTGCCACCCAAGAGTCCGACAACACAGCGGTAAGTTGAAAATGAATTCTAGATTTTAATCTTACAATTTTTTTTCTTCTAATCATTATCCTCGCGATTTTCTACTCGTTTACCTGCGACTTCGTTCCGATATCTCAAAGCTGCGGTATTCCTCGTTAAAGAAGCAACACTGCAATTTTTTTCGAGATGGTTTTTTTTTGAGATTCAAGAAAAAAATATCTTCAATGAGATTTTCATCACGATGATAGGTGACGATTATCTTCGTGATTCTAGACGCTTGAGTTTCCCAGCAAGCGGGCAGCTTAAACAAACCCATAACAAACGATGGCCGCTCACTAACCAATCGGCGTCGTTCGACTATAGGTAATATATAAAAATGATAACGTGTGGCCGTATCGTAATTAATCGATATCAATCAATTCTCGACTGTATCTACGGTGCACCATAAACGTTGTATGTCATTATTACTAACAGCATATGTATGCATTGATTCCAAAAAAAAAAAATTTGGATCGAAAAAATCCTCTACTCGACACAGTAAGAGCGACGACAAAAACAAAAGGACAAGAATGGACGACAATCAAGATTTCCTTGCTTGGAATTCGATTAAAACTAAAATGATGAAACAAATCACCGTGTGTTTTTTCACTCTGTATTGTTTGCTTATATGCAACTAACAAAAGCTTTTGCATCTTCGTTAATCGAACGAATACGAACGAAACTACCATTGCAGGGAATGCATCGATGGAAATTCTTTTTAAATTTTGTACTGATTATCTCTTCTTTTTTTTCTTTTTTCATATACGCCGTATCTCTCGTATCATCTTCGCCATGTATTTTCTTACTATCGCAAATGCATATATCTGTTTTTCAAAGATGTCGAAATAAAAAAAAATGTCGCACAATCTATTGCACGAGCAACCACTCAATATATTTTTTTGCACAGTCTTCGAACACGCGTGTCTCACTTGATGACCATGCTGAAAATTATTTTTAATCTTGTTTTTCCTTTTACTTTTTTTTTGTCCTTACAGCAAGGACCGACCCGTCTCTCCGATAGGTGAACTCACAGGCTCCCAATCTCAAATAATTGGCCGCAGTCCAGGCACTCCGACGCAAATTGAGTTCGCCCAAAGCCCAAAGGTAAACATGGAGTAGTGATTTGTCATTTCAAGAATAATAATAAATCTTCGCTATAGTCTCTATTTAATTTACAGAGCGCAACTTCCTACAGTTCTATCAACAGTGGCGGCCAATCTTCGCCCCAGGTTCAATATTATGGATCACGTAGGTCCAGCGTTCATTCGAATACCGAACCTCAGGAAGTTGCCGACGCAAATGTCAAATTCGTCCGAGACACCAGCAGGATCTGGTACAAGCCGAATATTTCACGAGAGCAAGGTAAATAAGAAGAAATTACAAAATTTAATAATTTTCGAATTCAATACCGTCGTTCTGTCATTGCAATCATTCTAATAAATTACAGCCATAGCCATGCTGAAGGACGCAACTCCAGGCACTTTTGTCGTACGCGACAGTAATTCATTTCCGGGTGCCTTTGGATTAGCCTTAAAGGTGGCGACACCACCGCCAGGAGCACCCACCAGCCCTAGAGATCCTTCGAGCGAACTCGTTCGCCATTTCTTAATAGAACCGACAACCAGGGGTGTACGACTTAAGGGTTGTGCAAACGAGCCAGTATTCAGCTCACTATCCGCTTTGGTTTATCAACACAGTCTAATGGCAATGGCGCTGCCTTGTCAGTTATTGCTACCGGAACCTGAAGCTGCTGCCAGAGCACTGGATTCACCAGGTGCCAATAGCACTCAGCAATTACTGGCTCAGGGTGCTGGTAAGTGAAAATCTATTCCTTTATAATTTACTGTTTCTTGACTCTTAATAATTTTTCTCTATCTCTTCCAGCCTGTAATGTGCTTTACTTATTCACAATCGATACCGAATCCCTGACTGGACCTCAGGCTATCAAAAAAGCAATCACTACGTTATTCGAACAGAAACCTTTGCCGACTGCCACGATAGTGCACTTTAAAGTCTCCACCCAAGGCATCACACTGACCGACAATGCACGTAAATTATTCTTCCGCCGCCATTATCCCACGAACAACATTAGCTACTGCGGTTTGGACGCAGACGAACGTACTTGGGACTTTGTCAGTGAAGAAAATAAGCAATCGCTCAGTGCGCAGTAAGTAACAGTATTTTATGAAAATATATTATTACAGCGGATAATGTCCTAAGTCGGGCGTGATGTCCAGTTGAAAGTAAAATAATGACATCCTGTTTTCTCTGGGAACCAGTTCCACGCATGTTGAAACATATATTGTTTGTTGCAGTCGGTGCTTTGGATTCGTCGCAAGAAAACCAGCTCACAAGTCGGATAACCAGTGTCACGTATTCGCCGAGCTCGAACCAGAACAACCAGCTACGGCCATTGTTAATTTCGTAAATAAGGTCATGATGGGAAGTGCACTTGTCAAAGCGAACATCGTATAAAATTTCAAAAAATGTCAGTACGTCACTCAGTTCGGTCATTCCATTGAGCACTGACTTTGTCAGCGGTTGATCATTCAATGACAGTAGTCAACTGTCATCGAATGTGGGACAACCGTGCGATTTCTCATGGAGAAACGATCGCGAGAACTTAAACCCGTTGCTGCTTAGCCATACTTGGTAGATGACATCATAAATAGCATCAAGATGGCCGTCACACGAATTTCCTTATAAGGAAGTAATAAAATACTGACGTGGGGAGAAGAATGAAAATACGAAATCCGAGTAAACGAATTATGCCTTATTCCTCTGGACGCCTAACGGATAATTGCGTGAACTATGCGTTTAATCATTTTGCATAATTTGCTCAATGATAAATCCATAATTCAGATCCGCATGTGTACCGGCGGTACAGTAAAATTGTAGTTAGACGTTTGTCGAAGTAACTATAAGCAAGAACGTTATTGTTATCGCTATCACTATCATTATCACTTAACGTAGCTATTATTCTACAAAATAAGGATCGAGCGAAAAGTTAATACGGGCACTTGCGCCTGTGCTCCTTTTGACTTATGGGAAAAAGGACAAAAAATGGCGATGACCTTAGAGTAGCACGTAGGAGAAATAAAAGTAATAAGTAACCAGGGTTCGAAAGCCTTAAACGAGCGGACGCCATTGGTATTCTCGAGCCAGCCTATATCAATAGATTTTATTCGAGATATATGATATAGACAGAAATATATTATATATATATAGATATATATAGATCCGAGAGAGAAAGAGAAAGAATGTGACGTTATACCTGGGTCTAAAAAAGTATAATGAGAATACAGAGAATACTATATCGTTATTATTATTATTATTATTACTATTATTACTACTACTATTACAATTATTATTATTATTATTAATAATATTGTCATTATTATTAATCTTATCGTACCTATCGATGTATGAAAGAATGTTCATAACTGTACATAACACTAACTAAGCGTAAGTGTATGAAATTAAGTTCCATTTAACCGGCGAGGCCCAGCAACTACAAAACGGCGTATACCGAGAAAAAGAATTAAAGACAGATTGCGAAAGTGAGGTACACGGAGAATAGATAAAAGAAGAGATATTGAAACGTGTACAGCATTGAAGTAACATTGAACTAAAATATCCAACGAGCTAACCATACCCAAGCCATGCACGGTCACATTACACAAACCCCATTATGTTCTTGCCATTTTTCGTCGCTCGTTCTCGCAATTACTTTTGTTAATTACCGTTATTCGCATTACGGCGCCACCGTCCAGGAAATGGCGTAGGACGAACGCTTTTGGTATTCGAGCGAATGGTCAATGGCGTCCGTCGTTATGAACCACGAACGCAGTCAATTATTACGAAAAACGAAAATGACGATATTGAGTGACAATTTTTCCTTGAGTTTCTCATTATCTTTCATTCTTCTGTTTTCTTCGCTCCTTCGTGGTCCTTCCTTGTCATCCCTTTTCTTTTTGCTGTTGGTAGTTGCGACGACGCACTGTCATATAGTCGATACCTATTTAAAAGACACTATGTTACGTTCTGTCCCTGGCCTTTTCTTTGTCTTCCTCTTCCTGCGTCCTACGTCGCGATTCAATGGCGACGTATGAAGGAACGAAGAAGCGAATGCTGCACGTGCTAGTCAAAATTCATGCTGCTCCGCAACGAGAGTTGCTCATCGAGGAGGGCTATTTGAAATGATAATTTATACATGTTAAAATACTTAAGGCAGTGAATTCATTGCATACACGGACCGACCATTCTTGCGAATAATTAGCTAACGCCGATTTGGAATTGTATCTTTTGTGTTTTCTTTTTTTTTCTACGATTAGGGTAATATAATTTTTATCGGTCGATCATGACTAACACTGTCGTCCTTGTCTTTGTTAATTTAACGTCAGTCACTATTAATAATTTTACGAACGAAGAGAACGAAAAACCCCTTTACTCCCTACGTTTACGCAATCAGTGTATATCGTTGTATACCGCGCAGGTATTAGAGTTGAAACAATAAACGATATTTACTGCGTACCCTGCTACGTCGTTATAAATTTTACATTGATTTTGGATATTTTTATAATCATATGAAACAAAGTATAATGTTCGGTTTTAGGGTAAGTATATTATTTTATAGAATAGGTAAACAGGGTATCCTAAATTTTGAATAATTAATTTCCGACCTCTGATCACTACGATAGTAATCATAGCCCTAGTGTACCCCGAGGGTACTGAAAGTAGGCATTACACCACAAATGCATATACCTACTCCGTTTCGTTGAAGTAAAAATAGAATAGAAAGAGAATAATAAAAGGGGTAAGACGCGTCCAAGTGTTTGATAAAGAGACCCTTGAAAGAATGAGTTCGTCGAGTTCCTGCACATCCTTACATATTTAGATAGTATTCGGCCGGGTCCCGGAAAGTGCTACTCCCTAACGATTTTTTGAAATTCTTCAACTTCTTATACTTCCGCTCTTACTTTTTTTTTCGTATTTAAATCCTTATTTTTATACTGAATGAGGAATCTTCTTACACGCTATATCTCATTTACTAATAATTACTGTATCTTGTCCTATAATTGGAGCATAACACTGTTAATGTGTGAAACATCAGGAATACTCGAGGAGGCAGACATTATACGAGGGTGGATTGATAAGTTTCCGGCCTGACTAAGAAAAACAAGGTTATTTAAAATTTTTTTTTTTTATTT
>JAYRCB010000336.1:66778-143302 GCA_036026315.1 Trachelus stipa | reverse complement strand
AAAATGTCACCTTCAGGTAGGCCTAGTGGCGCCATTTCTTGGTCAGGCCGGAAACTTATCAATCCACCCTCGTATTTCCAGTTCGGAATGTTGACGTAGTAAAGAGGAAATTAAACAGTTAACGGCAAATCTACTGACCTACTGGGAAACCGACGCATAGGCGTCCCCTCGTCACTCACGAATTCTTATTTACTACTGTTGATCCTTTTCTTATTCCTTCTTTCCCTCCTTACGGCATTATTTTGCCTATAAATAGTATAAACGTATCTACACTATCTTATATTCAGTGAGTACAATATGCTTAGTTAAAGTGAACATTTGGCCCATCACCTATATCTTTTTATTTACTTCTCCAAAAGAAATAGTGAAGAAAATAAAGTAACAGATTATACGCATTAAATGCAGTATTGATGGTGCTACGTATTTTGGTAAAAAAATAAATAAAAAATATTTTTAACATCGTATTACGATTACGGTACTTCAGAATTTTTCGTAAAAAGGGTAACAGCCAGTTTACTCGGTAAAGGTAAAAATATACCAGAGGCAATGGCGTCGGCTATGCAAGCACCGTTATCATTTGCCAGTGGCAAACGGAGAAGCGATCGCATAGTCATTATTGGTCCTAAAGTAAAGGAATGTATACAATGAGCCTTTTCTGGGGCTCATCCAACAGGATAATACGTTTATATATATAGACGTTTGTATACCTTAAATAGTGAAAGAGAGAATCTCTGCCGCCAGCGGGCTCGTGGAACTGTCATTTTTCTTTGACATCCAACCGGTCGCCGACCGATCGTTCTTGAAGGCTTGAGAATGTTCAGTCAGTGAGGAACCGGCAAGCCGATCGTATCTTACTATATAATATACAGAGACAGGAAGATCATGGAACACAATTGTTCGATCGCGAAAATCGGTTTGTTGTTTATTGCTTTATCGGCAATTGTAATTGAAGGGACAGCCGCACCTGAGAGAACGAGAAACGGCAATTATACCGATCAAAAATCATTATCAGCAGAAGATTTTGTTTGGAGTGGAAGGTTCGTTGATGAAATTTTATTTTATTAATTATATTTCTTATGTACTCCAGTATGATATAAAAGGATTGAAACAGTTCTTGTCCTACGTTTAAGTGAATTTATCCAACGAAAAATTGGTTGTGCGGCTGTCATCGCCTAATTATATTTTTCCTCTTTTTTACGAAACTTAATTATAATGTTCAAAATATTATAATATTATATTATATATTATATATATATATATTATATATAATATTATAATATTAATATATATAGGTTCGATCTAGAGGGTCTTTCACCGTTTTACGAAGATGAAGAAACGTGGACGGAAAGTGAGGAAGGATTGTCAAAAGAAAATTTAGAAGACAAAGACAAAGATACATTATACTATCTTTTTCCAAACATTCGAGCATTCTCGCTATCCGGTTTAATGGAGTCGGTCTATACGATCGTCACTTCCGGTATAAGTACAATCGTCAACAATATAGTAGGAAGCGAGTCAAAGAGTGTAAAATCACCTGGTTCAAGGGTCAGCTACAAAGGTCATCAGCTGTTAAGAATAATACCGAGTAACGATAAGCAGGTCCTTGAACTTGAAGACTTAAGGGACAACGAAGTAGAAGATCTTAAGTTTTGGACACAGCCAGCCAAGAACAGGTTTGTACTTATATATATATTCAGTACCTTTATGATGACTGTAAAAAAAATTAAATTTCCATTATCATCGATTTTAGGACAACTGACATAGTTGTGTCTCCTGAGATAATTCAGGAAATGAAGAACTTCCTGAAGAGTAAAAAATATGATTTCAAGGTCCTTATCTCGGATCTTCAGGTATTTTAAGAAATAACGATTAATATGAAAAAAAATTTTGTCACACTGTATAAACAGTTGAACGATTTTCTTTATCATTGGTCTACAGAAAACTATCAGCTATCAGAATCCAAAACTATCAAAGGAACAGCGCGAGGATTTGGTCAGTACGCAGGGTCACTCGATGACCTGGAAACGGTACCACCGTTATGGAGGTAATGAGTTAGGAACACTAGGTCAAAAAAAAATTATATTTTATCAACCTATAATTACCATCTTTTTTTAATGCCTTGCAGACATTCTACGCTATCTAGAGTATCTTGCGTTCAGATATCCCAGTCTAGTAGAGCTCGTTACAATTGGTCATAGTTTTGAAGGTCAACCATTGAAGCTGGCGAAGGTGTCAACTGGACCGACAAAAGATGGAGACACTAAGCCTACTATCTGGATTGATGCTGGTGAGTTATGGTTAATAACTAGAAAGGTGATATAAATCATGAGGATTTTATATCGATGAATCATATTTTCATATAAGATTATATATATTTATACTGTATAATCTATGCTGGTCATTAACTTATTTGTAATAAAGACAACGTTAGATGTCTGAGGTTATAGTTCAATCCTTTTGTGGACTGACTGTATTGGCCTACTTGAATCTAGGGCAATCAGAGATTCATGTGGTTCATTAAATGAGAAAATACTGTCTTTGTAAATGACTATACAGAATTGATGATTTTTCATCATTGTCTAACAGATGATTGATTTTTATTAGGAATGCATGCACGCGAGTGGATTGGATCAGCTGTAGCGACCTATATACTCAGTCAATTGGTAGAGAAGAATTCGACCTATGCAAAATTGCTGGAATCGTCTGATTGGATGATCTTGCCAGTAGTCAATCCTGATGGTTATGAATTTAGCCATACCGGAGACAGACTTTGGAGAAAGACAAGAAGCAACCATGCAGATAATGACAGCGAAGCTAGGTGACTTCAAAATGAGATTAATTTTTTTAATTAGAAAATTTATTGTTCGTAATTTTTAATTATTATAAATATTATTTATGATGTATTTAGGCACACTCCGACTGGAATATTTCATCTAGTCTCTCATTACACCAAATGGTTTTTTGCACGGTGCGATGGCGTCGACCCAAATCGAAATTTTGGATATCACTGGGGGGAGGAAAAATCTGGTGCTGCTAGTACCGATCCTTGTCACGAGACTTATGCTGGTCCTCATTCATTTTCCGAACCTGAAACACGTGCTATGGCTGACTATATTTTGGCAAATCGACAGAACATCAAGTGAGTAGATAATTTTGAAAATAAATTCAAAAAATTTTATACAAATTTTTTAATCAATTACAGGATGTATTTGACCCTACACTCTTATTCCCAAATGTGGTTAGTACCTTGGGGTTATACGAAATCGAGACCTTCCGATTTTTCGGAATTGGCAAACGTTGCAAGAAAAGCTGTTAATGCAATTGCGAAAGTTCACGGAACGCGATATCAAGTCGGCGCGTCGCCTGATCTCTTGTATCCAACTTCAGGTATTTAGAAATATTTGGATTAATGGAATGGGTGACATCGATTCTTGAGATTTTACCATTTTTTTTGTCTTTTCAAAATAGGTGGCTCTGACGACTGGGCTAAGGGAGTTGCTGGCATTAAATATTCATATACTGTGGAATTGCGCGATCGAGGGACTTATGGCTTTTTATTACCAGCTACGCAAATCGTACCGACTGCCAGAGAAACATGGGCTGGGATACGTGCAATTGCACGACTAATCACTTGCAATTCCTAAGATAAATTTTGAAAAATTTGACCAATCGCCATGGTTTTAATGTATTTGAAAATTCTATTTCTTAACGTGACGCGATAACGATTTGATTTATATACGTAGATCATCCGCGCCATTGTAAGAATTCAAGTGAGGATCACAGGTTGTATAAAAATTAATTTGATTTTTGATTTCACACGAAAGAAAAGATATCCAGCGATTCCTAATTTTGAATTCGCACTCTATTCTCAGGAGGACTTATCAAAATGGCTTAGGTGCATATATACTTGTAATTTAGAATATTTAATTTTATTTAATTATAATAATAAAAAATGTGCGTGATACATATTTAAATTTACATTAAATAAAGGAATCGCGTCGTTTCATGATGATAGTCAATGATTCGGTACAATTTCTTTCATGTTACAATTCAAAGACCCATTTAATAATGATAAGCTCATAATCATTATTAAAGAATGTACCAGATAATAGATAATAGATTTAGAAACATTAGATACTTTAGCTTCTATCGTAATCAAGTGATCCAAATATTGAGATTTTTTTTAAATTTATCAATTACGATTTGGATCTATGATGCTAACATATTATTGATTTATATACATATTTATAACGTATAATTATAACGTATAATTAAAATGACATTAACCATTGTAAATAATCTGTCATTATGAATCTTTTCTACAGATAAAAACTGTCAGTATTCATTTGGAAGTCTCTAAATTCAAGCTCAATCAATTTTATACAAACATCTATATTTTTATTTTGCTGTAAAAAAATCAAAAATTTACTATGGCATTCACATTGTTACTTCTTGTAACACCTTGTAACAGAATCATGTATAGACAACTAGTGAATCAGAAATCACTTCGTTACAAAAGAAACAAACATATGTATACATATGAATTAGTAAATGAACTCGACACGGGTTTTTACGGTAATAAAATTTTTTATTTATTAATTACCCATCAAGCCTCACTCGCTGCTATAATCAATATCAATATCTCAGCCAGTTTGACTAATGTTATGCCTGCCAATGAATTTCATATCACACTTCATCCCCTTCATGGAAATACACTTATCAGCAATGGATTGGATGCTTTTCCTGGACAATTTTCGCATCAGATTTCATTGATCTGGGGATTTCCACCCTTATTAAGTTTGAGTCCTTCTTGCGGTGGCTAATTATGTAATAATAATTGTTATATAATATAATTATTACATATCGTTATATATTATTATAGGATATAATTTTGTTTTGCGTTATGATTTTCGGTGATGATTATTTATCAGTTTTACGATTATTAAATGTCATTAAATGAAATTAATTATTGGAAATTTCTAAGAATTTTTTTACCTATATACTCTCGTCTTTCTTGATCTGCGTATATCTGTTTATTAGATATTGTGTCAGTAGGAATATGACTTTTTATTGATAATATAAAACGCGCGTCATGAATTGTTAATTTTTAAAAATAAAAAAAAATAGAATTTTATGAAATCTAATTGCTGTCGCATTGATCGATTTCAT
Organism: Trachelus stipa; assembly: GCA_036026315.1. NCBI lineage: Eukaryota > Metazoa > Arthropoda > Insecta > Hymenoptera > Cephidae > Trachelus > Trachelus stipa. The sequence goes on along the minus strand of JAYRCB010000336.1, from coordinate 138,133 downwards.
TTTTGAGTAAACGGTTCATGACGTCTGGAAAGACGTACGAGATCCAGTCTATAGTTGTAATTTGACTGATCATTTTTTTAATTTGGAAACTGGATCCTCATGTATTTAAAAAATTTCGACAAACGCTACCGCTGATAATATTTTGATGTATTTAAAAGTAAAAATTAATTATTTTATGACTATTTGTAATTACTGGATTTTTGCGCATTAATCAAAAGACCCAAATGCCAATGACTAGTTCCTTATCTTTATTAGAATGCCGATCAGTTGGTGGATAACAATTGGTTACAAGCCAACTATTTCATATACGTTATCATAATCGAGAGACATGATTTTAGAGATTTTTCTAAATTTTATCAAGTCTAAGTACTCATGAATTGCGATGGATCGATATCTCCGTATTTTATCTACAACGACATACTATTGTCGGCGCAGTACGTAGAATCAGAGTTCCATTACTAAATTATAAAAAAATCAGCAATCATACATATCAATGATTACTGTCAGTATTCATTATCGCCCGTAAATCAAAATTCAATCAATGGTATATAAACTCCTCAATTTCATTTTTTTTCATAAAGTTTAATATTCGCGATGGCGTTTGCGTCCGTACTCCTCGGTTTGCTCCTGTGTTCTGGTAATTAACTTTTCGATAATTAATTACCAAGCCAACCCATAAATCCAAAAGTCATCTTTAAGACATCTCGAGGACAACCTTTTATCTCATTAGACGTCTGAAAGACAGCTTTTCGACCTTGAGTCTCGTTTTGGTATAAATCGAATCTCACTCGTTATAATTACTATTAAAATTTCAGCCAGTTTGGGTAACATCATCCCCACGGAAGAGCCTCATGTAGCACTTCATCCCATTTTTGGCAACACACGTATTACCAATGGATTCAATGCTTTTCCTGGACAATTTCCTCATCAGGTTTCTCTGGTCTGGGGATGGCCACCATTTCTTGCTATGAGTCATATGTGCGGTGGTTCCATCTTGACTTCGGAATGGATCCTGACTGCTGCTCATTGTATCACCGGATTGCCAAACTTCGGTACCAGTCAAATACGTGCTGGAAAACATGACGTCAGCGCCACCGAAAGTACTCAGCAAACTTCAAATATTGCCCTTCGTATCACTCACGAAGACTACGCAGGGTAAAAAATTTGGAAATGTTCCAGCCTCTAATGGATCAATATTTATTTTACACGAGGATCACAATGTCTTTTGATTCCAGTGGCGTCGCTCCTCACGATATTGGTCTCTTTAAGCTGTCAACACCTTTAGTTCTGAATGAAAGGGTTGCTCCTGTCAGATTACCTGCCCCTGGCATTCAGCATACTGGGACTGCTGTACTATCAGGATGGGGTTCGACTTCTACCACGAGTTCATCAAATATGCCTGATATACTTCAATTTGCCATCATCCCCATTGTTGACAATGACGCCTGTCACCATTCCATTGATTCTGTGGTTTCTTCCGACGTTTACGTAGACCCTGGTAATATTTGCACTGGACCAGTCGGAGGAGCTACATCTGCCTGTTCTGTAAGCTCACAAGAATAGGATATAGGATCGCGATTGAAATTGATTTATTTTTTACATTTTTTGCAAATATTTTTTTAGGGTGATTCCGGTGGTCCACTTGTTCAATACATTGACGGCGAGAATCCTGAAGTCATCGGAATTGTTTCCTGGGGAGTTACACCTTGTGGCGTTACCGGAGCAGCATCCGTGTACGTTCGAGTTTCCCATTACATTGATTGGATCAAAGACAAGCTGGCGAACAATTAAGTTACACTGTTTTGGGGATATCACTTTTTTTCTGTACACAAATGATTTTAAGGGATGATAATATTAATCAGTTCTGCAATCAGTGTTGTTAAATAAGATGAAAGCATCCGAGGTCCATTTCCTTATATCTGTACATACATACATCCCGGCCTTCTTTGACAACTGAGACACGTGTGCTCTTTTCAAACGTTAGTCACGTGGGATAATCATGTACCCCAGTTCTTAATAAATGCAGATATTTATTTATTTTTATTTTTTTATTTTACTTCTAACGAAGTTCATAATACTCATTGATTGTGTCGTTCATTTTAGTAATGACGTATGTGCTTTAATGCTTTAGTGCTTTAGTGCTTTAGTGCTTCAGTGTTTTAGTGTTTTCGTGGCATACCATAATACAATGCTGCGATAATTTATTTACTCGAAAATGACTGACGAGGGATTAAAAAAAAATTTTTTATGATTTATAATCACCCAATTTTGGCGGGTTAATTTAAAGACGCATATTTTAATGATAAGTTCCGCTCGTTGTTCAATTTTGTGTTAGATAGTAGACAACGATTGGCTACAAATTAAAATCTCTACGTGCGTTATCGTAATCAAGAGATAATTGAAACACTCATGAATTGCAATCAATCGATATCGCTGTACTCGACATGCTACGATAAATTACTCTTGGCGCGTATATAATCAGAATGAAATTATCTGTCGCTTTTCGCCTTATTTAACTATTATTATTATGATTATTTGTTTAATTCATCATTTCTAAATTAAAATTTAATCAAATTTCAAATTTCCAAAAAAGTTACAAAATTCACTATGGCGTTCAAGCTCTTGCTCCTCAGTTTTTTCTGGCGCAATGCTAATTAATATTCCATTTATTAATTACTCATCAAGCCTCACTCGCTATAATTGTTTTATTTAATTTGTATTATAATATCAAAAATTCAACCAGTCCGGATGAATCCATACTTGCCAATTAGTTTCGTGCTGCACTTCATCACCTCCACTGGTAAATGCACGTACAGCGGAGTCCGCTTAAAACGACATGCAAGGGACAGGGCAATGACGTCGTATTAAACCTCCGACGTAATAAGCAAAATGAAAATGTGAAGTGATGTATTTATATTTAAACCAAGCTTATGGAGGCAGGTATGATGCAATGTACGGTCGATTTTCATAAGCGGAGTCGTGATAACCGGACTAAACTGTATTACCAAGGGGTTGGCTAGTTTTCCTGGACAAATTCCTTATCGGATTTCGTTGCTCTTTTCCAAGAGCACCACCTGTAAGTTTTAGTACATTTTTTGCTAGCGCCATATTATATTCAAAATCGGGGGATCTATGTGTATCTGCTCGTTCTGTACGTTCATGAAAATTGTGTCTACGGTTGGTAGAAAATTTTTTCTTTTTACCAACAATTTTTTTAGAGTTGTTCCGGTACCGTATTCTGGTAAAATGGCGATAAAGAAGTTGAAATCATTGAAATCCTTTTTTCGGGTGTTTACCCTCTGACAATACTGAAATATAATCTGTATTTGACCCTAGTTCGTTTTTCATTAATTATATCATTAGTAAAATTGTGAATCATTAAGTTTTACAATGTTGGGTATATTGATCTATTTCGCATTGATTTTTAATAATTAATTGATTGTTAGATTGCCAGTTGCATCTTTAAGTAAGATTATTCTGTGATAACTTCTGAGAATCATTTTACTTTTATACCTATAAACCTATATACTCACATTCCTACTAACTTGCGTTTCATTTTTTCTAAGATAAAATCTCAACAAGCTATATCTGATTTTTGTGCAATAGCGTAAGAACTTTACGTCATACGCGATCGATTTTTATCAATAAGAAATTGTGATTATTTAGGAACCGATTGTTGTCGCATCGATTGATTTTTCATTATCGAAATCCTGAATGGACCGGCAGTGTCAACCAACGGTTGACACTGCATTAATAATAAAGTGATGAAAACGATAATCGAAATGAAACGATCGATTAACCTTATTTTTAAGAGATACTTTTCTTATCGTCGCGTGTAGAAATGGGATTATTGCAACCTTGATTTTTTATTTTTATTTTTTGCATCATTGAAACTGTCACTCGCGATAACGATGCACTCGAGCATCCTATAAATCATTGCTGCCCCAACGCCAATTTGTCTCTACCAAAATGGCAATCAAAGTGATCGCTTTACTCTTCGTCCTAGGATACGTGGCTTCGGCCGGTGAGTGATATAGTAAAATATAATTAATTTCTAAAAATGCAAAATTATTTTAAAAAAATTTCTTCAATAATAATACAATTTTAGAACTTGTCCAATTCGGTTACAATATTCCTGAATTGGGACTTGGAAGGATCGTTGGTGGTAGCGATGCAAGAAAAGGACAATTTCCGCATCAAGTGTCCCTGCAATGGGGTGTACCGCCCCTTCAAAAGATGCAACACTTTTGTGGTGGCAGCATAATCAATAGTCAATGGATTCTTACTGCAGCTCATTGCGTAACGGCAGTACCAAGTTACGGGACTTTTGTAGTAAAAGCCGGAAAGCACGTAATTACAAAAATCGAAGATACCGAGCAATCGATCAATGTATCCAAGACATTTGTGCACAAAAGTTACGGAGGGTAAGTGTAATTAAGACGTTTTTAATTAGCACATGAAAAATTAATTAATCCTTATTTTCAGATCCGTGGGACCGTGGGATATTGGATTACTGAAATTGAGTTCTCCACTTAAATTGAACAAAAATGTAGCCACGATTAATTTACCGTCTTCCGGAAGTATTCCTACTGGCAATTCAACCCTATCGGGTTGGGGTTCAGTTTCCAAAACTTCAAACAGCGTAATGCCATCCACCTTGCAACAATTGGTTCTACCTCTAATCAGTGAAGCTAATTGTAAACGAGCTCTAACTCTTTTGGGCGCACCCGCACCGCACAATACTAATGTCTGCACAGGACCCCTTACCGGTGGCTACTCAGCCTGCAGTGTGGGTACCATAACGATTGATTTGAAAAAAGTGAAAAAACAAATCAATTTATAATTTTTGAACAAATTTTTTCAGGGTGACTCCGGTGGACCACTCATTAGCAAAAGATCGGACGGAAAGAACGAAATCATTGGTATAGTGTCATGGGGTGTGGTACCATGTGGTTCCGTCGGTGCACCATCAGTCTATACTAGAGTATCAGCCTTTAACAGTTGGATCAGTTCGATTGTCGGTAGTAATTAAAACAGACCGTGAATTGAATTAACAATAAAATGCATTGAAAAATATTTTGATATCTATTAAACCTTAAATTCAATTAATGCTTATCGACCTCCAATTTTCTGGAAGAAATGTCTTTCTCTACTTCCGGTAGCACTTCAACCGGATATCAAAGACGTAAAACCAGTCTAATCGAATAAGTAATTCAGAGACAAGGTCTGCAAATGGTTCGCTGGCTCTGTCTAGTTCCTTCGTAAAATATGGGAACTTCCTGTTCCGCATTTCTCATTGCGGTTTCCGTAGGGTCACAGATGCGTTCTATGAATCAGTCGAAGATCGTCATTAGTTCAGCGATGTGTAAAAAGATTGTCCTGACACTTTTAATTCTATTAATCAAAATATGTACAGGGATCAATGGTAAACATTTGTTTATGTAAAGAAATATAATATTTTTTAAATTAATTATTAAAATATAAAATTACATCAGAAACTCACGTGACACCGCCATTAGCGGAAAGACCGACAAGAATAGTTGGTGGAAAGAATGCAGAAAAAGGAAGACATCCGTGGCAAGTTTCTGTGCACTATGGTGATCGTTCACGTGAATTGCCACCAAGGCACATATGCGGTGGCAGTTTATTGACAGCCGGCTGGGTACTGACAGCAGGCCACTGTAAAACCCTGGCGCCCAAAAGAGCTTCCGGTCAATTTATAATACTAGCGGGAAAATACAAACTCGGCATAATGGAAGACACCGAGCAGAGTAGATTAGTAACAAGAACATTCGTATATCCAGAATATCCAGGGTGAGTGTAAATAATAATTATAGAAAAATTAATTAATTGAACCATAAATTAATAAAAATTAATTAGGACAGTGGCACCTCACGACATTGCTTTAATGAAGCTGGAACGTCCATTCGACCTGAATCCATTTGTTTCCACGGTCTCTTTACCTTATCCCGAAATCATTCCTACTGGAGATGCCATGTTGACCGGATGGGGTAGTATAGGCAGAACGAGAGCTCCGGAAAATCCGGAAATCCTCCAGGCAGCCATTTTACCCATTTTAGATTACAATACCTGTAAACGTGCTCTGGACAAAGCTCTTCGCCGAGATGGTCGCAATCCTCTTCATCCGACAAACATCTGCACGGGACCGTTAGACGGGAGCCTATCGGCATGCAAGGTCTGTTGCTCACCGGCCCTGACCTAGTGAACTGTCTGACTTACTTTATTCTCACCAGGGCGACTCAGGCGGTCCATTGATTATAATAAACCCATTCGATCAAGCTGAAGTCGTTGGCGTCGTATCCTGGGGCTTATTTCCATGTGGCGCAAGAAATGCACCCTCCGTATACACCATGGTGTCAGCATACGTTACCTGGATTCATCGAATCATGTTAAATCATTGATCCGGGCGTTTTAAAATGAAAAAAATAAATAAATAGGATATTAACCGGAAATTGAATGATTATCTTTAATTCAAAGTATTGTATGATTGTAAATGACCTTATCTTCTCAAGTTCATTGACCTCGTGCTGACTCCTTGTTCATTCTGAATTCATCTCAGGCGTTCGTATACGTCGCGTCACGAGGTAGATGGTAAAACCGGTTCTGGCAGAAATGCCAAATAACCAAGTTTTGCCAGAGACTCGATCTGGCGTTAACATCGCAGGAAGATTCTCCTTGCGAATACAGCCATTATAAATTTCTACCGTTACATCCACATGGTATATTGTACGTAGGCTAATTACATACGTAATATGGATAATCATTATACGTGTGATATATTCATGATATATTTGATTTAATTAAATACAGTATAAAATAACACGTTACCTGATTGCTATTGTTATGCTTATTATTATCATCATTATCATTATTATTATATGTATATATAGGATATTTCGAGGCTCCTGGCCAAGCGGAGATCGAGCTTAAGAATGCTAAAAAATTATTTAAGTCTTCCGGTGATTCCCAATCAATGGGCAAAGCAGTACAAATGATTCATCATTTACTTAATTTTTTTTAAACCGATTCATATAAAGTATGGGACAGCGCTATGCAGTTTTACAGGCCTCGGTGATGACTTTAACAGCTGCCAGAGCTTCTTTGGCAGTTGGTATGATGTAATGAGCTGGTAAGACGAAACCATTTCTACCACGATCGCGTAGTTCGATGGTGTAGGTGTACTTGATCTTGGGAATTGCCTTTGCCCAGTCGTCGGAACCTCCTGAAGCTGCGTAAAGGGTGGTAGCACTGTTACCAACGGTGTAAACACTTGCGGCTCCACCTGCAGCTTTCATTGCAGCTGCGGCTTGACGACCCACGCGTTCCAGGTCAGCGTAATCAGGAGGAACTTTGCGATCATATCCCCAGGGATACAGGATATACTGACCATAGCTATGGAAGGTTAGGTATGCCTGGAATAAAAAGAATTGGAGTAAATGATGATTTTTTATTACAATCATTATTGGTAATTTTTTTTGAATTAATTAAAAAAATTTTTCAGAGCATTATGTCTGTTGAAAATCGTACCTTGAAGTTGGCTGCACTGGTCTGGAAGAAGTTCTCTATCGCTTTCGTTTCCGGTTCGGAAAATGGTCCAGAACCGCCAAATGTTTCTCGACAAGGTTGTTTACTACTACCTTGACCACCCCAACGATAACCGAAATTTCTATTCAAGTCTGCACCTATGCAGACGCCACCCTTTTCCGGGCTGCTACGGTTTTTACGCCACAGACGGTCACCCCGGAACGTGTATTCATACCTGAGGATGAATTTTATCAATTATGTGGAATTAAGCCACTTGGATTTTTATATTTACCCATCTGGATTTACTACTGGTAAGATATAATAATCCGCTTCGATTTCCTCGCTATTTTCGACCAAATGATTTATTATGTACGTCACACTCGCTGGGCTTATCCATTCCCTCGCATGTATACCGCCATCGATCCATAATGCAGGTGCATTCGGTTTCCCATTACTGATTCTCAATACCTTTCGATTAAATATATAAAAAATCAATTTTTTTGTCAATTTATCAATTATCCATTAATTATCCTGATTGACAAACCTTAAGCGGTCGTCCCTCCACAGAATTTCCAATACTCATTACCGAGCACAGATCGGGAAAGGTTTGAGCCAAATAATCGAGATATCCATGAATATCCTCCAGTCTGTGATAACTGCTCCATTCCATTCGATGACCTGATAAGGTTATCACGAATTTTTGAATAGGAAGTAAAAATGGGAAAAAACATACGGAAATCTCTGAACGAACGTTTGCCGAGTTCAGATAATTTTTTTTAGATTTATTTGGATCTAGCTGAAATTTTGGGTAAAGAAGGATTCCTGAATTCGTCAAATCATTGTGTATTCATGCGCGTATGATGAAGCTCACCCTGAAAATGCCAAGGACCACGTCTACCGGCTAGACCAGTAGTAGCTACAGGATAACGAAGAAGAGGACGAGGAACTGGATATCTAAGGCCTCTGACTCTGTCGACTACCTGCCACCAAGCATAACGCGCTAGAAGAAGAAACGTGAAGCTGCGCTGCAGTTGCAGTTGCAGTTGCGTACTGATATAACGTAAACTCATGAGACGCTATTAGACGCGCTCCTTGATATAGCTGTTACGTGTTAATCAAATTAATCACTATATTCTCGATCATGCCAGAACTGGGTTACTTGGTGAAATCGTCAACGAGAAGTACGACAACCTCGTCCTCTCTAATTTGCCTAGCCGATTTAATGATTTAGCCAATGACAAAACGCATGCAGCGGAAACGTGCTCTGCGAGGTACGTCAATCACTTTCGAATAATACCCACATCGTAATTGGGTCCGTTTTATTTACATTGGTCACATACGTGATACGATATACAATTACGTGAAAATCATTCAATGATTATAAAATGGATCATGTCAGTGGAACAAGTGAAATTAGTAGCTGTTGTGATAGAAGCTTTATTATGTATTAATAATTAGAAAATAATAATAGTAGTTGATAAAGCCCCAAGTCAAGATTAGTGAAAAATTTTTTAAAATAAATTAAATTTGGACTTTTCAAACCTTTTCGACCTGCCAGCTCTTCCATTTCTTCGGGCGACGGTACAGGATTTTCCGTATCTATAGCTTGTTGCAAATCAGGTATAACCACGTCGAATTTGACTCTTCTGTCCCTTAGGAAACGGGATACCCGTGGGATAGCGTCAGGATGTACAAGAACGTCCAGGGCCGTATGATTACCAGACCACATAGAAATCTCTAGATAACGAGATACCGATACGGATAAAGAAAATAATTTTTTTTTAAATTTCCAAAAATTTATTACCTCCAGTCTCTTGAAGATATTCAACAAATTCCGTCTGTTCCCCAGTAGCCACAACCCGCCACACTTGGGCCCCCTCGTATGTCACCCTTTCTTCAGGAATCTCGACGGCCCTGACGGCTACGGAATCGGTAGGCACTACAGCCTCCGCTACAGGGACTTCCAAAGTATCATCCTGATCCTGAACTCGCCTCACGCGTGGATGCACTGCTGATGCAGATGGTAAAATAATCAACGCACAAACGAGGAATACAGTGATAACGTAAGGACCATGTCTTATGAGGCCCCATAAAGACCTGGAAGGATTCATCGTCCCGTACTGACTAGCGACATCGGAGCTGGTTCCACCTTTTATAATATTCATCGAGGCGATCGAACTCGACTAACGGGACATGACGAACCCAACTTCTTTACTCCTCCAGCTATTTCTCTTATGTACTCGTCCGCACATGTGAATTCGCGGCCTCGAAAACCTATGTGGTTACATGTATGGCATACTAGATCATATGTGGACTGGACAAAAGCCAAATTTAGGAAAATCCTATATGGAAATATATATATCTTTTAAACATTGAAACAAAATTTAAGTTCATGTCATATTTGGGTTAATTCATATGTGGGGTAATACGCGGCATAATGCATATGTGGGTTATTGCATATATGGGAAGACACACATGAGATAATTTTATAAATACGAAGAAGTGGAAATGATGACTGTTTTATTGTGGATGCTATTTAAAAAATATATAAAGGAACCCAACGGACCGGCCACGACCGTCCTGTACTTTTCCGGTTGCAGGAGCGACGCACTCGTCGCGACGGCGACGCGGCCGGGGCCGCACTCGAGCGTCGACTTCCGAACGTCCAAGTCATCGGCATCGTCGTTACACAGGGCGGCGTCTTAATACTGGTTAACGGTCCAGAATTGATACGCGACGCTCTCGGCTAATTGATAAAACAAACAGTGACGAAGAAGAAGGAATCATTCACTCATCAGTCAACAATCATGAAGCTGCTTCTACTCGTTGCTCTCGTTGGGATTGGAGCCTCGGCCATTGGGGTAAAGTACACGTTATATATATACATATACACGCATGTAATCACAAATCTACTACAATTCCTCTATTACAGTAGAATAATTTATCATTGAAGATGATTTTGAAAAAAATATTTTTTTGTCACCCGAAAATCGACTGGCAACTAACAAAGGGACTTTTATATATTACCACCACGATTTGTTACAAACTCTAGGAATTCTTAAGGGAATAAATGTATATTATACATGTGTATATATGTAATTTTTTTGAAAATTATTTTCCCTATTTTTTTCAACAATTACATTAAAATACTAAGGAGGGTGAATAAATCCCATTGAGAAATGATTATATCAGGCTAACCTAGCGTTTCTCGCTTATATGCGATGTAAGGCTTCGGCTCCAGTGTTGCCGTCACGTATTACTCAGAAACACACATGCCACTCACATACGTATATAGGAATACGTAACACACTTCCGTCCTCTATATATCATATATTCTCAACCAGATACACCCACACGCATGTAAAACAAAATGAGAATTAACGATGAACTGCGCTTCGAGATATCATTCGTTATCACATGTTCCACATATGATATATATGTATATATTCATATAGTGAATTTTCTACTTCTTCCTCCCATAAAACTTTTTCCCCTTTATCTCATTCTTCTCCTTATACACAATTCTCCACATACTCGACGCCCACGCGATAACAGAAGAAAATGGTGAACGTCTTAAGAATTCATTGTGGCTATCAACTCGTTACTCGCGTATAAATATGTACAGCGTGCGAAATATATGGAGCAACGATGACGTCATCAGTTAAAAATTATCAAATTTCTATATTCGTTTTTATATACTCGTACAGATTTCTTTATGGGTTTGATCATTTTTTTTAGGCTACCAGCTTTGAGGTGACCGATCAAGTTTATCTTGATATAATGATCGATGATTATCCGGCTGGTAGGATAATCATTGGTTTATTTGGCAAGATTGCTCCTAAGACCGTCAAGAACTTCGTGACTATAGCCACAACTGGTATTAACGGAAGATCTTATTCCGGTTCGAAATTTCATCGGGTCATTAAGAAGTTTATGATTCAAGGTGCGTTTACGAGGTTGATGATGAAATTCTTTAGAAACGCAATTTTTTATTAATGACTATTCTTTATCATATTTAATTTAGGTGGTGATGTTGAGAAGGGTGATGGTAGTGGTTCCATCAGTATTTATGGAAAATATTTTAATGACGAAAATTTCGACGTTAAACATACTGGACCAGGTTTCGTCAGCATGGCCAATGCTGGAAAGAATACAAATGGCTGTCAATTCTTTATCACGACCATCGCGACGCCATGGTTAGACGGACACCATACAATCTTCGGCAAGGTACTATTAAATAAAAAAAAAATAGAAATTGGGCAACTTAAAAAAATTTCATCTTATTCATTTCTTCTTGTTTTTCAGGTCGTCGAAGGCATGGACGTGGTCTTCAAGATTGAGCAAACAGCAACGGACACAGAAGACAAACCCATCAGTCCCGTTGTAATTCTCGAAAGTGGAACAATTCCCGTGACGGCGCCGTTTTTCATTTCCGACGATCCATACGAGTAAAAAACGAAGGCCTTTCCGTACAAAAGAAAATTGAAAAATTTAGCCATATATCGAAATCTCGTTAAGAAAGAAATGACAATTCGCTTGTACATAGTAGACATAGTTATTTTTGGAAACACTTTTATTCTTTTGAAAATTCTTCTAGCACCAAAGCGAACCTACGTGTACAGTCCTTTGACAAATAAACGTATTGCATTTAAGTAAAAAATTTGCTATATCCGTACAAGGGACACGCACAAGTCATACAAATCAAAGTCAAGGACTGTACAGTAAGTGTGTATGCGTAGCGTATCTATACTCTACTTGTCCTACATATCTCATCCCCCTCATAAAATCAGTTTTCGTTCTAGTAGATGATTAGGTGCACGCAAGTGACTCTCAACCTATCCTGACTGAATGACCATTCAATGACCATAGCAGTTATTACGTCAGAACGCAAGAGAGTCACTGATTGATCTAGTACAAGTGCACGCTAGTTATCATTAAAGCTATACCTACATAGTATAGGATCCGGTGTGTTCCACTTGATACCAAATACTCTTTAGTAGCATAGAAAAGCTCTCGTAGTAAATTACTAAGTTTTATTTCATACAGTCACGCGTCGCTTATTGATTCATTATCTAGATCATCTGCTTAATTTCTACGGTTGAATGATGATGTTGACTGTAGTAGTAGCGTAATGTGTAAATTCGATTGGCGCGACTTGCGTGGCTGTACGAACGAAAAGACTGACGTAGCTCGCTGATATTTTCAAATTAGATCAACTCACTTTCGCTTTTCATTCATTCGATTCTTTTCACAATGATAATCATTTATATTATACTCTTTTGGAGATTATACCGTGTAGTTAGTCCTCCCGAAGTATTATCTTTAATCAATATATATTATTGTTTAATGCAATAAAATCATTTGATATGCATAGAATTGCCTTTTTTTTGTTCTTGTCGTTCCTAATGACTTTTTTTGTAGTTTGACCCGTAGTCAAATTTGATGATTTGGCCATCCTTGACTTTTTTGTTCTTTGAATTTTCAGTGCTTGGGGATGGATCAGGGCTACGGCTGTACCTTTGGGATTCAGTTTCTCGATACTCGCATTCTTTCATTGGATGATGAAGCAGCTTGACGTTTGAGAATCATCATGGAGGAAGTATCTTGTTAAATTATGGTTAACCGTTCGATATGGTTTTTCGAAAGAATTGTATCGTACACAGAGATCAATCGAGAGATTAATAAATTAAGCTTTGTTACTGAATTTGACATTTTTATTATTCTAAACAATCTAGATAAACGAAGTAAAAAATGTATCATATTAGTATCATTACATTATATTTGATTATAATTATTTATTGTTATCGTAAAACAGTAAAAAAGATCGATTACCGACATTGTGATAATTACCACTGTCGGTAAGTCAGATTACTCGCCATCTTTGAGCGCCATCTAGGAATTGTCAGTTTAAAGAGGGCGCTCGAAAGAGATCAGGCATCGCGATGGTAGGCGTCTTTCGATGCATCAGTAGCTCGTGGACGTCGGTCCGCGCTGGTATTGACTGTAATAATGTGTATATATATGCCTAACTATATTACTATATCGCATTTCTCATATTGCGTGGCTTCAACAGATTTTCATCCCACGCGCAAAATCTTCACGAATTTAAACAATCATTTGGTCCGTTCGATGTATTTAAAGTGTTAAAATCAGTGACAGTGTGAATGACGATTATCAGCGATAATCGTGTATTAGTAAACACAGAGTACAAAAGTGCACGAGGTTGTCAAAAATACGAGCCATTGTGAATGTGAATTTGTTGATTCCCGTGTACAGTGAAAGTGATCCCTCGGGATGAACTGAAGATTTTCACCGAGGAACTCAGGTGAATCATTTATTCAATAAGCTGGCAATAAAAATTCGCAGCTCGATACTGGCTATCCTATTACAAGCATCTACTAAGTTGACAACTTCCTTTACCTTTTGTTTTCCTGGATTGTCAGTCGGTATACATTTCTTCGTTCTGAGTACGCGTTAATTAACCCATATATACAGGGTGCTCCAAAATGAAGCATCGGAAATATTTTCTGGCCTTATGAACAACACTGATTCACTTTCTCACAGATACTCCGGTACCTCATCAATAATGAGGGTAGATTGTACGACCCCGTAATATATTTTATGGGGGAATACGATTTATGTTCTTCACCATAGAAACCATAAAGTACTATAGTATAAGGGTGACATTTTCAAGATTTATATACGTCCTGAGATAATGACGAATAATTCGGCTACAGAAAGATAATTGTTGATCCATGGAATTTTATTAATAGAATTAATCCGATAGATTGATTGTATTATTTGTATTTTGCCGGTTATATATTTTCACATATTTTTTTTCCCAAACGATAAGAACTCGAGATACCAGTATACTTCGACCATAACGCCTCTTTCAGACGATACGACTTTTCGCCGTGCGTCGTGTCCAGCATGGTGCCGTACATACCGAAGGATGCACCATCTAGCAACCGGTGTGAACGCGAAATAGTACGGCTTCATGCCATCCTCTGGTCAATTCAGTTACCTTTGTCTCTTTTTTTGTGCATTCGCTGTACTAAACTGTCAGAAAGTGTGGTAGCGGTTCTACTTGATGAACGGCGAAGAATCGGCATTTCTGAATATGTCCATTTAGCGCTGTGTACATATCAAGCTGCGGACGGCGTTGCGCCGTGTAGGATTGAAATGAGCGTTTTAGCGACAACGACAGCCGTCCACAGCGTAAGTCGTTACATGCGGAAACCCACAACACCTGTGGTTATTTCTAAGTACGGCGCCATGCTGGTTTAGGAGCACTGTGAAAAATCATTTCGTCTGAAACATGTCTGAGCGACAGTGTCTGACGATAAGCCGTCCAGCGTGAGTCATTACTTGAAAGTTTACTTCTTGGAAGTCGACCTTCTCACGGTAAGGAATGATAAGGAAACGACATAAAGACAGGAAATACAAGAAAAATTGATACGTGGGCAGGTGCTACGTGTTTATATATATAATTCATTAGAATGAAATGGCGAGTGAGTACATTCGCGCTCGATGCTAAATTGTCGCGAATGACGAGAGCAAAACGTTCCAGCATAATAGATTGGGCACTAAAATTAAATTTTTAAATTAATAAAATGCAGTATACCAAACTATTAGACTTCCGATAATTGTCGCATATTTTTTAATACATTTTGAAAACCCAATTGTGGCCATATATTTTTTCTTCCCAAGGCTGATACCACCATGACCCACAGATCACCCTGCATTCTCTTAATTAACACCGTAAGGTTGCGTGTCACACGCACTTTCATGGATAATATGTAATACACGAAAAAAAAGCCACGTGCTTGACACCGCGTGTAATCACGCCCTTAACAGGAATAAATATGTAAAATAACAAGATTCGATAATAATCTCTTAATGTTATCAATCATATAAATAAATTCTAATAATGTCTATAAACGATGTTATTTTTCATTATTTAACGGTGCGAGATTTATTATTATTATTTAGTACCCTTTCACTGTCGACGCAACACGAATGAATTTCTTATAAAAATGAAAAATCAGCATTTTAGTTTAATCACACAGAAAGATATTTCAAGCCGTATGATAAATTGATTTGCAACGATGACCGCATGATATCAATCATCTCATCTAATCCTGATAACAGTCTATTCTCAGAATCAAAGCGAAAGCTTATCAATCCCAATATATTTGGCTGAGTCACTAAATACACAGAAACAGTAGTATTCTACGATAGCCTATTCTATTTTAGTTCAAGGGGGTTATTTCTCGTAGAAGTTATCGATCTGTCAGAAATGAAAATGACTGACCTCCAATAACCTAATATTAAAATAGAAACTTTTAGGAAAGAGTGAAAGTGAAAAAAAATAAGAAGAAAGTAATCCACGGTTAATTAAAAAATTTCCCGCTATCATCGCACAGCAGCCTCTATATTTTTCCTATTGATAATAAAATGCTGCTAAATGATGACCTACATGTTATACAATCTGATATTGTATTCCTTGTATCCCGAAAGTCTCTGTTTACGCACGCACCTGCGCTAACGTCAAATTCGGACAATCGATGCGCCCTACTTTCGTCTCAGGCTGTGCCGCAGTAGTGCGGCCCATCCTATACAATCCCATCCCCATGAAACTACGTCCTTCATTCACATCAAGCAGCACGTCACTACGAGCATGCACGTTAAAACTACCGCACCCTTTTGATGCAAGAACTCGGGGAAAATTTGTAAGAAACTGTAATTTTTATTTATTAAAAAAGAAAAAACAGATATAAGGTTACGTAACGCTTATACGATGGGATCTGAATACCTCGATATACATTGCTCGTATAACAAAATTTTAATTCATGAGAGAGAACACTTGCGTAATTAAAATACGACATGCTCGCGTGTACGTAACGCGTAACGACCTTCCGGAGTGAGCGGATTTAACGTGATGATAAATAGTTTGCATTATCGGATCTTCATAAATGATGAACCACGCAACTGTCATTGAAAAACATGTGCGATTCTTGTAAAGTCATTAAGAACCTATCACTAATTGTAAGCGTAGCTTCCCGGAAAGGTAATTGCACCTGTGCGTGAACCTTTAGGAAAGTCCTTTATTTTTACGATTAATTAATGCAAGTGCGCCGTTAACCAGAAGGGTTAGTCAATTCGGCGTATTTAAAATGTCGAGAAAACCAGTTTCTACGGATCGCATACATATATGTAGAATTAACTTGTTCGGAGTATTACGTCACCTCTAAATGATGCACACAGGAAGTCATTAGAGGTCGCTCTTTTTTTTAAGTGTGTCATCGATAAAATTCTTTAAAAATTTTACAGGTCCTACAGACTCGGGGATTAGAATGGAATTTTTCATATCGCAATCGGACGTACCCATTTCTTGAGTAACGACGAAATATCTAACGAAATTTCTTCTGCTTTGAAAAGTCACCTTGTTCCTTTTTGTCGACGTGCATTTTGCGGCAGCTCTAAACGTGCTGTGAATCCAGGTTGAAGTTATTCGGGTGCAATGCCGTCTTCGTATCGATTTGTTCCCACGATGCAGCTGCGATGCTTTTTGCTGCATGTGCAAAGCAAAATCAAGGACGAGGGGACCACTTTTATAATGATTCCTTTCTGTTTTCAGGAGTCTTGGTCTAGCAGACCCAAATTATGGGACAGTACTGGCTGAACGTGGCCCTCCTCAGGGTCATTCTTCCAGTGACCTTAGTCGGCTGTGAGTCCATGTTTTTTTACCTAAAAAAATTTAATGAGCATCCTTTCACTTTTTTCTCTCTTTCTCTCTCACGAGAAATAATAACGTGGCGGAACGACTGCAGTTGGATCAGATAGAATTGAATGACGTCATGAAATTAAAAATAGTTATCGTAATCGCACACTGAATTATAACGCCTATTGAATTTATCATACAGAGATTATAATTCAATGCACGAATAAAATAATAGAATTTGCATAATAATATTAACAGCTGGAATGCACATTGAACGTTTAAACGTGATTAAGTGTCAAATCATAAGTAAAACATAACGAGAGAGAAAAAAATTGGAATTTTATTCGAAACTAAAATAAAATACACTCACGGTACTTGGATGAATTCCTCAAAAGTTTTCGTCTAGCCGCGACAAAACGTGGCTGATATCGCACGAAGCGACTTCTAATATTAGACAATTGGAGCTACAGACGTCGGTCGACTCTGTATTGCAATTCGCTTCTATAAAAATTGTATCCAGTGTTATTCTCGCTGTACATAGAAGCTACATAAGTATACCGTATTATATACCCATATCTATAAACCGAACGATCCCATACGAACCTAGGCGGTCTGACCTTTTCCTTTTCGGCACTTCTCTTTCAACTTCCACTTCATGCTTTCAGATTGACTCCGCTTCCCCTGACCTTTAGCCTACCACGCTTATTAATGTGGGTCGCGTAAACTGACTTTATTTCATGCGAGATATCACAGATTTTTATTGTCTTCTTTTCAAATTTTATAAAGAACTTTCGCCATATGAAATTTTATCGATGTTTTCATTAACTTCTAATCAGACCAAACAATGCTACCAGTATCGTCTATACGTATTGTTCATTATAATAATTTAATATGGTGAAAAAATTATTGTCCTTTTGAAGAACAACCCACGTTCCTGAACGTTGGAACGCAGTTGGATATGTGAACGACCTGGAGAATGTTACCCACGTGTACATATATATAGATATACATATAGGTATATAGACACTTAACCTACGGTTGTCTCACATTCGGACTAAACCGGCTGTACATACTTCCTCAAGCGTGAAGTTCCCGCTCGAAATTGTTGGGCCAGCTTAAAACTTCTAACGGGTGTACGTTGAAGTAATGATAGAAATATTTTATTTTACAGACTATTTTTGGGAATCACGTACTCTCGTAATAACTTTTTTTCCGGGTCTCTGGGTCATGTCAGCGACCAATCTCTTAAGAGCGGATTTCCTAGTGATAACGCGATGCCTCGAATCCCTTTTAATTTTGCCGTCGAGACGTTACGAACTAATTAACATTGCGAATCTAAACGGGTTCGTGCTTAGCATTAATTATGCACGCGCATGCAATGTACGCGCCTTGCATCGATGCTACAACAGTGACATAGGACGGTTAGGAATTTTTATGAAAATTTGTAACGGTTAACAAATTTTTGTTTAAAACTCTTTCTAATTTTCGATCGAATTTCGAAAAATAATTTTAGGGACTCATTATCGCGACCCACATTGTATTTTTACGATTTACGAGTCTCCCGACTATTTTTACGATACCCCCCTCTCCCATACCCACGTTGTAGTATATTAGTTTGTTTACTCCGTTAGTCCCAGAAATTCAGAAATAGGTTTTTTTTCAAAAACATTTTGGGTCTTTTTTGGATTTTTTTTGTTCTCTTACCAAGATATTTATTATAGGTTGTGCGGATGCTCGAAAAAGATACGCGGTACAAGGTCTACAATTATTATAAAATGTTACCAGCTACAAAGTTAATCTCAGATCTGATATTTCAGAGACTTCTTCTTGGTTACCAAACACTGAGCCCTAAAATTGTAACATACTGTCGACGCCATCTTTTTCTTTAAACTCACTCCCTATGCTATTCTTGTACTTTCTCCGGAGGAAGAAGCTGAAAGCAATTAGGTCCAGTCGTGCCATTAGACGGTACACGTAAAAATACCAAATGACTGATCATGTCAACAGATCAATGACGAGGTCAATATTAATAAAAGTGTAAAAATAATTCTTTAAAACAGGCACAATATGGAGACCAACCGGTCTGTCACTGGTGTACTTGGCATTGGCCCTGTACTCACCAGTAGTACCAATACCAACACACAAAACGATGAACGGGCACACTGGCCACTACTTGAAGGCCTGCGTCTGTCTGTGCTTCCTGGCCAGCATCACTCAATTGACCTTTCACATAGTACTACTGGCACTGCCGCCCTACGGCCATATTCTTGAGAACTGTAAGTATCATTAAGATCATAAAAAAAAGTGTATCCAATTAAAAATAAAACTTTGACCTCCTCAGGTGAATTTTTGGAGAAGCTCTTCAGGCACATAGGACTCGTGAGACTGGACGGTGCATCAGCGTGGGAGGTATTTTTCTGGCTGTCATCAGAGATCATCGCCCTACCTGCCGTAGTGACGATTTACTGTCTCTGTCGTCGTTTGACAAGACAGCTCATCGGCGACGATGATGAAAGTTCATCGACGCGACGCTCGACGAAGAAGGCTGATGACCGTTCGAGCAAGATCATCAATTTCCTCGGCGGAATTGGGACTTATGTCGTTTTGGCGTCACTGTGCTGCACCGCGGCTTTAAAGCCCTCCGTCGAAGGGTCCATCTACTTCCTGGTATTCATCAGCGCGTCCACGTGGTGGGCCTGTCATCGAGAGTTGCGCAAGGGGTTCGGAATTCTCTGTAGGATCTTAATGGTCCTGGTCATCGTGCATCTCCTGGTGATACTGACCTATCAGAATCAATGGCCCCAGGAGTTAATACCCCTTAATAGTACCTGGTCCCGATACTTTGCACTTACCGCAATCTATCAGTCTAATTGCACCGCGCCAAGATACGTTGATTACATCGATGACACCCACTGGACCACGTATGGATATTCTCTGAGGCTCTTCTGGTTGTACTACGTTCTTGCTCTGCAGGCCCAGTACCTTGCTAGAAAACCGGTAAGCACACTTTGCGTTAAACCTTAACATCGGTACATCTGCAGCGCGTATTAACGGTTACTGACTGTGCTACTTCATCGCGATTGTAACTAACCACGTGTGGATGCTGACGCAAATATTCAATTCATTGACCTCTAACTGGTAAAGGCTAATTGTCAAACTTTAATCGCTGAATTCATACTTGTAACAACCCTTAAGCGCTTTCGAGGCACTAAGCACTCGGTCGCGCGTTGCTTTTACTAACTGAGCGTTACAGGCGAAGAAAGTGACGAACTTGAGTGGGAAATTGGAGAACCTGGACACACCCTTGTCAAGGCACGTTTCCATCAGGCGTAGGACACCCTCACAAAAATGGCAGTCGGCGAGGCGAAAGGCTCGCGTAAGAGGATCACGAGTCCTGCATGATATCTTTTGAAACGCACTGTTGATTTATTTAGATTTATCTCGATTTTTAATGAGACGCCGATTTTTCGTTAGTTTTTTTTAAATTTTTTATTTACAGAAACGTGTAGAAGCCAATACGCCACTTCGTTTTTTGCCTGCGTCATCCGTTTTTATCGATTTTTTGTTGGTTGATAGGCTTATGCATTTTTACTTGCAGCGTTTGCATCCCTGCACTGTGGATATTATTTTTGGATGCTGCTATGTTTAGTTTGCATTGTTTTAGAAGACGCCCGTCTCGACGCCGACGCTGGCCGACGAGCGAACACCCGTACGTACTCTATACACACATGAACTCTTGTATTTTATATATATGCGTGAACAAGTTTCAGCTTTTGTACATAGCTTTGATAATCGTCTAAAACATTCTTTTTTTCTAATTTCGAAAGAAAAAACGCTTGAATTTTCTGTCTCACAAACTTTTGGATTAACGGTGGTGGCAACACGGATATTTTGCATGAAACACAAAATTTTAGTATCATGACAAACTCGTATTGTAGATCCTGGTACTTTGATGGATTTAAAAAAACACTGGTCAATGGTAAATAAAATTGATGGAGTTATTAATTTATGTATATAAACATTATCATTTATTATATTACAGCTCATGCACTTTGTATCTGGTCGTACTGGATTACTTCAGGATTCTACCGGCAGTGTCATAGTGCAAGATGGTCATCACGATGACAGCATTCAAATGCAATCACTTAGCGAGGGTAAAGATTAAAAATATTAAAAAAAATATTAAGACAAAACACATGTTTCTGATGAAAGAATTTTACTATCAGGTGTCCCAGAAGATAAACCAGGAATCATCGAACACGTCATCATGGCTGTTTACTCGATTTTCCAGCTGGTCGTTAGTTCATCATATCTGGCTACTAATATTATTATGATGGTATTAAGAAATATTAAATAAAATTCTATTTCTATATTATTCGATTGAGATTTATAATAGACTGTCCTTCATCTTGTAGACCTGGAGTATCATGTATCACAGCTGGACGACCTTTGCCCTCTTGCTCTGGGCTTTGATCCTCTGGATGGTACCAAACAAAAGGGCATCCATGATGAAGTGTTCGCCGTTTATTGTCCTTTATGCCACTCTTCTACTTTTGGGACAATACGTGTACGTAATGGATCTTACTGAAGAAGAACTGCCAACAGTCATTCATGGCGTCAAGATGTCGGAAATTGGATTTGCCAAAACAGACCAATTGAGTCGTTGGCATCTAATTGTTAAGGTTTGTATTTAAAATTCCAAATTTTATGGACTTTGCTAATATTGATTTTTTGATCTTGTATTTTTTTTATTTCACAGTGTTTATTTATGACCATGTTTTGGGTCACAATGAGACAATACATGGCTGAACGTAAGCAGCAACGACGCTCTTCCGCCTTGCGCGATATGGTTGCGCCGTTGCACGTTTCCGTTTCTACTGCCACTACAGCCATGAATCAAGATATACCGGAAATTAAGAGTCAGTTCATGAAAAGTGTTGGAACAATTGTGAAAAAATTCCTGACTAAATTTTGGATTGTCGTTGTCGCCATTATGTTGTTCACTAGTGGTATCACTGGAGAACGCATGACTGTCTTCAGAATCATTTATATGTCTCTCTTCTTGTTTTTTGTAATCATCTTCCAGGTAATGCAAATATTTTTTGTGGTAATTTATACCAATTTGACATTCATAGGAATAACTAGGTTTTTTTTTTCTAGATATCTTGGACCGCCTGGAGAAAAATGATATATGGTTTTTGGATAACTGTCATTGGTTACTCAGTGATTATGCTAATTCTTGTTTATACTTATCAATTTCATAATTTCCCATCTTACTGGGAATATATTTATATCGACAGAGATCTGTAAGAATTTCATATAATACTATTATGATTATGTCTTTATGCTGGATTTCAATCATTTTTTTTCGATGTCTTTTTTTCAGTCAAATGGATATTGGATTAGAAACTTATGAGACAAAAGATCTGTTTGTCCGATTATTGACACCAACTTTCTTCGTTATCATAACCGTCCTGCAGATACATTACTTTCATGAAGATTTCCTCGAGGTTACCAACATTGAAAAATTAGGGTAATTCACATGCACCTAATGAATCTCATGTATATATTTTTGAGTTGTAATTTTTGGAATTTTATTCTTAGAGCTGCAAGTCTTTCCAGGAATGAAAGTCTTGGCCACTCGCCAAGTACGATCCCAATCGCTTCGCCTACAGATGTTGCACTAAATGAACCAGAACCCGAATCTACCATATACACCCTGAAGCAATTAAAACGTGAGTGACATTAATCAAAATTTATTTTTAAAAAATTTGCTTGACATTCTCGTGTTTTTCAGAAATGTCAAAACTAGAGAGAAAAGCTCTCTTTCAACGTATTTTAAAGCATTTTATAAATTTTTATAATTACATCTGGCTGTTTCTCGAAATTCACATGCAAAAGATTATCTTCTTATCTCTGGTGTTACTCTGTATAAATGACGTAAGTCCATAGCATCTTCAAGTAAGATAAATGAAAAATCTAATATTGTTTTTTGATAATTTTTTTTGTAGGTTTGCGCAATCAATTTCTTCTTCATACTTACTGTCGTGATCATGATTAACTTTAAGAGAAACGTACAAATAATGGCGATCAACGTAATGGCTGCTGTTATAGCATCGCTAATGGTGATCAAAATGCTTTATCAAATCGAATATATCGATCATAATAATGGGAACATTAATTGCTCGGTAAGTAATATTGTAAAAAAAATTCTAAAAAAAATTGTCTAATTTGTGAACATAATTTTTTTTTTAATTTTCTAGCGCACTGATGACGGTCAAAGTCAATATGCAAGTAACAACACTATGTACAATGTGGCGGAATGGATTGGTATGAAAAAGGCTGAACATGGAAAATTGCCTGATCTTTTAAAGGGATATATTGGTATAGTAACAGTAACGACATTAAGAGCTATTATCAATGTGCGACAATGGTTCTTCAGGCAAGAAAGGGGTCTACCGTTAGAAACGCCCCAAGTCATGTTTCCCCATATAACAAGAGCAGAAGCAGATAGGGGTTTACCGGAATGTCTTAAATTTTTGTTTAATTATGGATTCTATAAATTTGGTTTAGAATTTTGTTTGATTGGAATAGTAGCACTGATCGGTACCAGATTAGATTTTTATTCAGTACTTTATGGAATCTGGTTAATAATTTTGTTCTCGCTGAAAAGAAGAACGGCGTCAAAGGTTTGGCCATTTTTCAAAATTTTCACGATTTTCCTTTTGCCGGCACAGTATATTCTTGTGGTGGCACCGCCGACCTGGTTCTGTATCGGTAAGTCAACGGACCGGGATGTTGTGTTGATAATCCTAATTAACATTGTAATTGTTAATGATTTTTCATTGCAGTATATCCGTGGAGTGATTCTGAAATGCTTAGAAGACTTCAAGAATGGATGTATTTTCCAGATCCAGATTTTCCCCCAAATCCAAAAAAACTAATGTGTAAGTATATCGGATTCTTAAAAAGTTAATTTTCATCAACGACGTTGACATAATCAATTTTTGTTACTTACAGGCGATTTTATCTTGCTGCTAATGATAGTGAGACAAAGTCTTGTGTTCGGCATTGAAAGACGCAGTGAAAGCTCAGGAAAAGAATTCATCGCTGGTCATAATTATTCAGTATTTTTGGATATGGATAAACCAAACTTTATTAATCCCGTGAAAGATTTTGTGTCTCACATTCATTCCTGGTTGGACATTTTGAAACGTGGATGCATGATGAGTCTAATGTGGATCACGTTATCCATAATGTTCCTTGCCGGTACCAAAAGAACTAATTTATTCTCACTGGGTTATTTAATCGGTGCCTTTGTATTTTTATGGCAAGGTAGTGATTTTTATCTCCGACCAATAAGAACCATATTAAAATGGTGGAACGTATTGATTGGATACAATATCGTTGTAATATTCTCAAAGGCACTGCTTCAAGGTGTCGGCTGTGTTCTTATCAAACAGGTGAAATAATTTTTCATCCAAATATTATATAAAACTAATTATAGAAAAATAATTATGTAATTTTTCTATACAGTTGGAATTCTCAACATGCTGGCTTATTCAATTGTTAGGCATAGCTTGCCTAAAGAAATTCAAAAGTTCTGCCACTGAACTTGGTATTAATAATACCCAATGCGAAGTACCACGCGAAGACATCGGAATGGTTTGGGATGGATTATGCTTTGGTTTTCTACTAATACAAAAACGTCTCTTCAAAAGCTACTACTTCTTCCACATAGTGGACGAAACCAAGGCGATGAGTATTTTGGCTTCACGCGGTGCAGAGCTCCTGGAGGAATTGCACCAGAAGCGAATAGAATTTCAAGAGAGCGTCGAGAGGAACGTTTTGCAAAAATTAAAATTCAAGATGGACAAGATCAAAGCCAATCAACAGAAGATTCTTGGTCCAAGTTACAGAGAGCCAGAGACCCACAAGATAGGTAAGGACCCAGCTATTACCAACTTTTGAAAATCAACCCCAAAGAGACCCAGGCGTTCTTCGAAGAGAAGGATGAACAGTCCAAGTCCTCGTACGCATAGGGGATGTTTTAATGATCCCTTATTTTTGATGTACGCACGCAAAAGAAGGGGAGGCACCGCTGGCAAGGTCATCGAGTGTCAGTTCATGCGTGTCATCGGGTCACACCCCGCCTCAGGGATATCAAACGCCCATAGATGATGACGAGGACGAGCCACCGCCGCTAACTCCTCGGGCAGCATCCCTATTACAGGCTCCTACCCCAAACTCTGCGATTATGACGGTCAGTCTCGAGGGTTATCTCGAGCCAACCCGAATTTCCTTCGGCTCCCCTCCTAGCAGCGAACTCAATCCCAGGGGACCTTCGCCTGACGAGAGCTTTCCAGTTTTCTCTCCACCACCCTACGATCAGCCACCCCCGGATCAGCCTGTTCAAACGTCTACGACGCACCGACGTCAATCCAGCTTCATTGGACCACCTTGGATGAATGGATTACAGACTCCACGACAATCAATCATCTCGACGACGTCACGATCCCCGCATTCTCATCACACATGTAACCCCTATAAGATCCTAGAACAATGCCTGCTCCAATGTCCTGTACATATGCTTGCACGCAGCACATATAGATGACATAATCAGCACTAGATATTCCAATCCTTTTACATTATTATCTGGCATATATGTGTGTCGAACTTCATTTTGATATTTCAGAAATCGCCAATGGGGATGATGGAAGAAATCATTGATCCGTACCCTCTTGTAATATATTTATGTACATTACATCCCTGCGTCTTCCCTTGTTTCATTATTTTTTCCCTATTTTTGGTTCTAGATATTTTCTGTTAATTATTCATCGTCTTTGTATTTTTTACCTTTTTTTTCGGTAGATACGCTCTTTCCGGGATCACGACCATTGTACAGACATCGTCCGCCAAAAACCAACAGAGAGGGTAATTGAAATATTTTGGTTTTTTTTTCACGTATTCTTGCTCGCTCATACGACTAACGTCATTAAACACAGTATCATCTTTACAGCAAATGCGAGATTGTATATAACCGTATACCTAATACTTGTAATAACAATTTCAAGTCAATTGTTGGATTTTAAATTGTATAATATTAATAATTATTCCTTGTAAAAGAGCAGCTCACGTACTGTTTATAACTTTGTATATAAATTGTGTGATATTTGCATGGCTTTTGTCAAATTATATATTTTGCCAATATTTCAATGACCCGGTTTTCCTTTTCTCTCTGTAGCCATAAGATCTGGCGACTACTATATGTTCGATGACCTGGACGATGACGATGTCACCGAATTGCTTCCTGACACGGAGGAAGAAAAGGAGGAATTCGAAGGTCGTCAACAACCGGAAAC
Source organism: Trachelus stipa (assembly GCA_036026315.1). NCBI lineage: Eukaryota > Metazoa > Arthropoda > Insecta > Hymenoptera > Cephidae > Trachelus > Trachelus stipa. Next base: position 111,502 of record JAYRCB010000336.1, on the reverse strand, counting down.
ACATGCTCGCAGAATGACAATTTCCGAGGTGAGTCCTTCGTAAAGAATAATTTTCAAGAAACAATTCTAAACCTACAAAATACATTGAAATAGTCGATTTAAATTCAATATAAAAATCGATGAATTCTACTTTCATGAGTCTCGTTCAAAATTACCAGAATCTAAAAAAACTATTCGAACATATTCCAGAATATCAATGAATATCTTTTAATCAAAAATTTTTCCTACTCGCTTTCAGATTTACTTGACATTTGAATATGTTTGTTCTAATAGATGCCCTGTAGTACAGTCTCTTGTGACAACATCAATTAAAACAGTTGTGCTGCAGTACTTCCAATTGTTAGATACAACAATTGTACTCAGCTCTACATATATATATATATCTTCTTCAACGAATGAACAATTGTGCAATTGTTTCTCTTTTCTGGTTTTTTGTTTTGCTTTTACTTCTTTCCTTTTATGTTTTATTTAACTTACACTTTTGTCGCCCCCCCAACCCCCCCCAAAGTTTTTTGTTTTCCCTTATAACTAAAACGTTAGGTTCAACAATTGTGCAATCCGTCACAACGTCATGTACAATATACAATGTGTGTGATACGAGTGAGTGGTGGTTGCAGCTGATGACCACGCTGATTAAGACAGACATAGAGATAGCGACGCACGTCGCCCTATACGGAGGTACCGAAAAGGACGCCCTGCGCCTACGACGTCGGAGCGTCCCGATGACTCGCAAGAAATCATCAATGTCTTATCTGAGCGCACGATCCGAGACCGACACTGCCGCGGCCACCGATGTGAGACTCCCTTAAGCCTGCATGCCCATTACTACAGCACTCCAGTCCTCCATTGCCTTTCTCATTTTTAATACTTCATTATCTACCGCATTATTTTATTTATATATTTATTCTGTGTACTCTGTGCTTTTCTTTTTTGTTATTGGTGTCTATCATTATTTTTATTTTTAATATTTTATTCACAATTGAGATCATTCGATGATTATTCAGAAAATTATTCAGAGAATCATGATCGAATGATTTTAACTTATTGTAAACGAGTCGGCATTACGTGCTGCTCATTTAGAATGCTTGTTTCTTTCTTTATTATTTCAAAATGTATTTTCTGTCATTTTTTTTCGAAATTTATATTTTTGTTGGCTTGTCATGGCAATGGAGGTACCTCTATTTTCCTGTCACCATATTTTCCTTCACTAAGATGACAATCTCTTTACTCTTTTTCTCTCTTAGCCGGAAGTCTCTCTGAGACTTCGACTTCCCTTAATTGGTACTCATGGCCTCTATATCCTTCTCGATAATAATTTGCTTTTTATAATTTTCAGCCAAGCTAGCAGTAATTGTTCGCTTCACGTAGCCGTTTAACTGTAACCATATTGTTAAAAGTGTAAATAACATTGGTGTGGTGTACGCGGCACGCTATTTTCTCTAATAATTTAATTTATTTATTCATATATAAATAATTGATAAATGGTAGGTAAGGGAGCCGACGAGTTTGGCTTCGGCGGATGTGGAGGAGGTCGACAGAGAAAGAAAACCGGAAGACGTCGCGAGAACTCCGGAACCGTCGGACGACGAAGGCGAGGAAGACAAGCCGGAAGATCAAAAGAAGATTTCGCTTTTGACTTATTTCAAATTCGCTTGGGCCTTTTTGAACAGCTCAATGGTCTCCATGACGAGATATCTCAATCAGTATTCAAGAGATTACAGATACATCCGCAAAGTACTGGCGAAAGAGAAGAAAATTTTAAAAGTTAGTGGTACCGATCTTACCAGCTATTTTATTTATAATTATACTAATTATAAATAATATGTTATAGGGAAAACCAGACTTCCGCATGGGTACGCGACTTGGCATAAGTCAAATATGGCAACCGATTCCACTAGTGAAGCAAAGGTAAGAATCGTTTTAAAGAATCTAAAAGATATGTTTATCATTCTAATGGACCCTAGAATTATTTCACTTAGATAGATACAAACTTAAATACCTACACAAATTTATGATTTTTGCAAGAGGTAACTTTTGATGTATCTTAAAAATGAAAAATTATATATATAGTAGCCTGCATTTAGCAGTCTTGGCTTATCGCGTAAAGTCATATAGATGTCTTGCCCACATATGTATCTAGTCTCGAACCGTACAGGATGATTCGGAAAGCGATACAAGGTAAAAATCCCTGCGAGGGATGAAAATTCCTAAAAAAAGAATTGTCTATAACAATGACTATTATTAATATAATATATTATAATAATAGCACCGCGCTTAGGCGGTGGCTGTACAGACGAAAGTAGCTACGCTTGCCCCACAAAATCCCATAGGCCTTGGCAGCTAGTAGTAAATGTGCTCGCTCTGGCAGATCAACCACGAATGGAAGTACGGAGGACCAGTCGGACGCTGCAGAAGGACCTAGCCAATCGCGTAAACAGGATGAAAGGTAGGTTGCTTCTACCCAGGCATGCTTGCAGCCAAAGATACCTGTGAATTAACAAAAGGATTGATCATTCATCCCCATAACATGAAAAGAAATACGGATTAATAAAATTTCAATGAAAAAATTATAATTTCAACAGTATGAGGATTAATCTCTTACTTTGAAATATCTAAAGTAATTTTTTTATCTCGTGGTTACCTCCTTTGTCTTTTTTTTCTTTTGAGTCAATGATAAAGTAATACGTAGTAGAAAGAGAGTGGTATTGTCTGTATCAGGAAGGAGAGCTCGCTGACAGTTCCGCACATCCGTATTCTGGCGCCGAGTTTGGAGCGAGGATTGGACATGTCCTCCTCTAGGTACCAAAAGACGATCAAGACTAAACGATCTATCGATCTTCAGTCTATGGCTAATCTTCATGCACTTGCACGCAATTCCCACGCATGCGACACTTCACTGATGTCACACCTTCTGTTTCTATACTAATTCTCCTTGGCGATGATTTTTTAAAAAATAATTTTCAATCACTATGCAAGAGACCTTGTCGCCTGTTCCAATTAGTCACATATGACGGATACGTTTTTGCACGGTGTACAAAATTCTCTCTGATGCTGAAAAAGAAAAAGGATGTAAAAGTTGCATTATTTCTTTTTAATAGAGATCCTATTAGTTAAATAAATCTTTCATATTTCACTTACAGGTTTAATGCCACGGCTCCCGAGCTGAGCTTTGTGTGTGCTTTAATTATTTCTTCACGGACTAAGGGAGTATTTATTCAAGAATTTTTCATTAATTAAATACTTGATAATACTCTCTTGGACGGTCAACTTGCTACCTTTTTGTATTCACTGCGTTAAATTGTGGAAAATTTTTTAATGAAGTTTCTTTTAACTCTTGGAAGCAAGTTAACCGCAGTCTGCGAATCTGTGTGTATAATTGCTTCTTTTTTTATTAACTAATTAACCGACTGAGATATGTTGTGGGACAGCTCTATCTTCTCGCAACTAACGCAAGGACAAGAAGAGGATCAGGAGGCTGAATTGTCGGAAGTTGATCAACCACCAATCATTCAATTGGCTGCCTCTATGTGGTTTGGAGTTTTGGCCCATTCTGCACTTCTCTGTTATTTCTTGGTCTTTCTACATCAAATCAAAAATGCATCTGTGCTTTCAATTCCGTTACCCCTAATGGTATTTTTTTGGGGTTCGCTCACTATACCAAGACCTTCAAAAACTTTTTGGGTCACCCTCATCGCCTATACAGAGGTACAGTAATGATAATTTTAGTTATACCTGACGAAAGAAGCATTATTACTTATCATCGTTACTTTTAGGTAGTCGTTCTAGTCAAGTGTGTATTCCAACTGGAACTGATACCATGGAACCAATCAGTATTACCAAATCATCCACTTGTCCCACCACGAATTATTGGGGTGGAAAGAAAACCGAATTATGCGTTATGGGATCTATTATTGTTGCTAATGGTTTTCTTTCATAGGTAATCTATAAATTATTTATTTATACATTTCTTTGTGATCCGCCGAATCAATCATTTGCTTTTTCAGATTCATGCTGAAGTCCCTGGGGCAATGGACGTCGCCATCCTTACCTAGGAAAATTACACCAACAAAATTGGCTGTGGTTCCCACAGATGATCAGCCTCAAAACAGAGGTCAGGGCGATCAAGTTACACAATTGAATTGGCAAAACGAAGGGAGCAAGTAGGTGTCCTTTTTTTGAAATAAAATTAAGAACGAAGGATATAAATAATTGGAGCTTTTACAGCAACAGATCCAAAGGGGATGAAACGACTTCGAAAGGTGCTTCGTTGTCTCTTTATCAAAGAACTGATGGAGCATCCGATATTCAAAATATTTCTACAGATGAAAACGAAAAACTTGTCACAATGCAGTCACAAGAAGAAGATGAGGAGGAGGATTGCAGTGAAAAGTTGGGATTGGCAATGAATGAAACGTAAGTTTTAAGAAGATGCGACTGAGCGAAGTAGGAAAATGTCATTCTTTTCGATATTTCAGAGTTATGAAATACCTGGAACCCGTACAAATATTTTTCAAAAATATACTGAGCTCCTCAGGCAAGGAAAAGACAAATGTTTACGCCTACATGTTTCTCTGTGATTTTTTCAACTTTCTACTGATCATTTTTGGATTTTCCGCCTTTGGAGTAAGTAGACCTATGCAGTACAAATGGAGGAAAAAAAGTTTATTACCTTTCTGAATGAGATTCGTTATTTGCTATTTTCAAATTTTAGACTCAACAAGGAGACGGAGGTGTAACGGCCTATCTTGCTGAGAATCGAGTCCCGATGCCATTTTTGTTAATGTTACTTTTGCAATTTGCATTGATCGTCATCGATCGTGCCCTATTTCTGCGAAAATCGATGCTCGGCAAATTGATCTTCCAGTATTGCCTAATTTTTGGAATTCACATCTGGATGTTCTTTATATTACCAAGTGTAACCGAGCGTCAATTCAATGAAAAATTACCACCACAAATTTGGTACATGGTCAAGTGTTTCTATCTGCTACTGGCAGCACATCAATTGCGACTTGGTTACCCAACGAGAATACTTGGTAACTTTTTATGTAAAAAGTACAGCGTGGTCAATTATTTTCTATTTAAAGGGTGAGTTTTTGGAAATTCGATATAGACCAATTTTTTGTTATACCATTTTTTCAAGCAATGAATTTTCAGATTTATGTTTGTACCATTCCTATTCGAATTACGAGCAGTTATGGATTGGATATGGACAGATACATCAATGACCATAATGGATTGGTTCAAGATGGAAGATATTTTTGCCAGCATCTACCAAATCAAGGTAAAACAAAAATTCTGATCCTTATCAAAAAATAAAAAATTGCCCAACAGTATCATCGAAACATACTCCTCAATCTTGTATGAGATTTCCCCAATTTTAATTTACAGGCAGAGGTATAATCCAGTCGATCTTCGATCCTGGCTTTTATAAGTTTACCTTAAAATAAGTATATTAAATTCGTCTAACATTTTGTAGGCTTTTAAACGGCTTTTCAGGTGATGCGAGATAGAAAGCAAAAAACCCGTCAAAATGACGACATCAGTAACTCTTAGGATAATCGATGCCTAATCAAATACACCAATTGATGTTCACTAACTATAAGCTTTCTATATCATGCATAAGTAACTAAGTTTTATTGTAAAACTTTTAGTTACAGCTTCGTAAAGACAAGAGCGAATAACCAGGGTGATCAAAGCAAGAGACATTTAACCCATTGACTTTTAACTAATTAAAAATTCATTTAATATAACCAAGGAAAACTAATTCTAAGCATATTTGACGTTACAGTGTATGCGTGGAGTAGAGTCTGAATATCCACAACCTCGAGGAGTAAAAAAGAAGCAATTAAGCAAGTACATGGTAGGTGGAGGAGCTCTCTTCTTGATTATCGGCCTCATCTGGTTCCCGCTGCTACTCTTTGCACTGGGTGGTACAGTGGGAGTCTCAAATCTTCCATACGAAGTTTCCATGAAGATACGCGTAGGACCGTACGAGCCAATTTACACGATGTCCGCACAAAATAGTTCCATCTTCCGGTACAGTCAAGCTGACTTTCAAAATCTGACAAATAACTACGCCACCGATAAGTCAGCCATCACCTTCTTGGAGAATTACATCTACACAGACGTGGCAGCCGTTAGACTAAGTGGATCATCCAGAAAACTATGGGCCATCTCACCACCGGATAGAGCAAGGTCTGTTCCGAGAAAAGTAATTTTTCATTAAAAAACACTAAGTGTAATGATACAAATAACTTTTACCTGCAGACTGAAAGCTGAATTAGAGTCTGATAGTATAGTCACCATCCATGTGGAGTGGACGGTAGCAAGAAAAACAGATGCAAAAGATGCCAGTCCTATAACAACTACGAAAAGAGATATAAAACTAGATCCATATGTGAATGGTGTATTTAATCCAGTTAGAAGAACTCTGGCTAATATGTTATCCATTACGAATAATACTTACTCTACTAATGGTACCATAATGCTGCAGAATGCATTTCCAAAGTTTCTGAAGGTCACCAGTAGGTTAACGAATGTGGTACCGCAGTTGATGCATTCGCGACTTTTGCGTATGTATTATCAGTAATGAGTCATTAGCATGTTTGAAGATAAGAGATTAAATTATGTTTTTTATTCTATTTTTTTCAGTTGAACCAGAAGACGAAGAGAATAAAGATTATCTGTATCGAAATATCAGTCTCCAACTTTCTCGAAATCAGGACTGTTGTGCTCAACAACAATGGTGGAATGTTCGTGAGAATTGCAATGATCCCATACATAATGTACTGTTGAAAAATATACCACAAAATGATTGTGAGTATATCATGATGTTCCTGTTTAACGACAAAGCATTTCCTGAGGGACTCAGCTTTATTTCTGGATTCGGGTAAAGTGCAAAATATTTGTTTAATCCTTGTAAATAATTCTTCAGCTATTAATTATGTGGAGTGGGATAATTTTCTTATCGATTTCTGTAAATTTTAGAATACTCGGACTGTACACAACAGCTGTGATCGTAATAAGTCAGATGATGAGGAAGATGGTGAGCGAAATGGCGCCGAAAATTATGTTCGAAGATCTGCCTTATGTAGATAGAATTCTACGACTTTGTTTGGATATTTATTTGGTACGAGAAAGTGGTGAGCTCTGTCTCGAAGAAGACCTCTTTGCCAAATTGATCTTCCTCTATAGATCACCAGAAACATTGATTAGGTATGTTGAGATATTTATAAGAAAATTAATAAAAGATTTTGATTTTAAATTGGATATTGAAATTGCTAATGGCATTATTTTTCAGGTGGACGAGACCACCCGAACCTGGCGAAGAAGCCTACAATGATGATGATGATGATGACGTTGACGAAGACACAACTCGCAGAAGAAATCGCGATGAATTACATGACTGAGCAGTTACAATGAGCAATTTTAAAAATTTTACTCAAATACATTGAGTTCATCGAATAACTAAAATTTGAGTGAGCAGTGAGAATCAAAGACTAATGAAAATTGCACAAAGAGTCTTCAAAGAAACATTTCATCGAAAGCTTGAATCTCGGAGAACTGCGCTCCGCGTCCTATTATAAAAAAAAATCGAAAAATCATTGAGTATCCGGTTTTTTGAGTATTCGCCGAAACAGAAACACAATATTGGTCTTTACGCTTCCCGTTAATATGCCATGCGTTTACTATTCTAATGAAACAATGACCTGCAATAGATCTAATGATTCTGCGATCAAAAGTTTTCATAATCTTAATAAATTTTGCCTAACTGAAAATCAGCAGTAAATAACTGAAGTTTCTAAGAGCTTCTCAACCATCAAGGTAATGCGAAAAAATAGCGAACAATTAAAAAGGCAGATAAAAGAAAATAAAAAAAGGAAACGTCCGTATAAAGATTTCTTAGTACAATTTTGCAAAGGGCGTCAAAATTCTCAGCTCTGCCCAAATATTCTGTTTCTTTTATTACGAAGTCTCACCACATCTTGATGCTGTACGTCGTGTACGAATCATGTACGAATCATCCCGTATATTTTTTAAAAGATCCTCTTACAGTTGCATAGTTATTTACGTGTCAAAAATTTCACAAGATTTTTCAATTTTGATAATTTTAGGGGTAGCAAAAATGCGATTTCGTACATGCGCGATACTTAACATTTCTGTATTCTTATAGAAGCGATCACTTTTATATATTTATATATTTTTTATCGAAATCTCTTACATAATAATGCGAGATATTTATGTGTAGTTTGCATTAAACGTAATTAAGGTTCTGAAATTTTTGCAAACAATGCACTTTGCATAATACAGCATAAACCCTAGTTATTCATTTGCACCTGAGCTCCGATTCGAGAATTAAACTTTATCCGTGTATTTTACAGTTTTGTTTTAAATATATTAGAATTTTTTAATATATAGGTGCCTTGAAAAGTGATCATATTGTCATTTAATAAAAAGAAAGGAACGAAAAGGTCAAGAAATAATTTAAAAATTGCTGCAATCATGCACGGCAATCAATGCACAGTGAATCGATTTGATGTTTGTAAATATTATATTACTGTATTTATATTTTAGATTGTCAATTCAAAATATATAACATACTGTTTCAAATACTTGGCGTACTTTAACGCATTTCTTGTAAAATATATTCCAGTATAAAAGTACAAATTATTTTATTAAATAATTAACAAAATTTATACCACTAAGTTTAAGGACATCTAATACCTATAAGGCACTTGCTGAGTAGCAGCATAATCATTAAGTGAATCCAAAGATTTTAATCAATCCCTTGATAACTCTAGCACCTCAACAATTAAATATTTAACAATGTAAAAATAATAAGATGTTTTGTGAGACTTAAGAGAAATTTAGATACTCTCACCATTTGCTGACAGATGCCTTATACTTTCAGCCTATCTTCTGCTCGAGCAGTTCCTTATATTTAATCTTCAATGCAACATTCTCCTGTTTAACAGCTTCTGACTCATACACTTTTGTCTGGAGTTCTTCGACTTTAATTTGTAGGATTGTAACATCTTCACGAAGCTTCTCATTCTCTTCAACTAGCTCCCTGAAACGTGTAGACTCACTACTAGGATGCATTTCCCTGATGATTTCATCAGTTTGAAAAAGGAGATTCTTAATAAGATTCGCCTGTGTATTTATATGAAGCTCTTGCATAGCTCGTAGTATTTTTGTGCTCTCTTGCTTTGTGTAAGTACTGATTAATTCTTTGATAGCATTTAACAGACCAATAGGATCTGGAATTTCCTTAGGCTCCAATTTTTTTGCATGATTGTCCGATAAACGACTACGATTCTTTACAATGTCTGAATGAAGGGATCTTTCCTTAGACACATCAGGCTTACTATTCTCTTTGCTTGAATTATCAGAAGATCCATGACTTTGCTCTTTGAAGCTATCAGAATATCTCCCACGATCTTTAAGCTTGGGTTTGACCTCAGTAACTTTATTTTTTACATCTTGATTATTCGATTTACTCTCTTGTACCTGAACTTTGTTTTCAACAGCTTTAAGTTTATTCTCTGTGTGTCGTTTTACTTTGTTCTCAGGTATCTTTAACTTATGTTGTTTCACTTCCACCTCCTTAATCGTCTCCTTGCTGCTCTTTTTAGTATCTCTGGATATAACTTTATTTATGCTAACAGGTTTTGCATTTGACGAAGTTGGTGTTACAGCAGATGTAAAATTCTGTTGTCCCAAAAGATGCCCAAATTCCTTTTCTTCAGATATTGCCACTACAGTTGGAGATCTGGAGTTTCGCGTTGTAACATGCCGTTCAATATGACGAACAGCAAACCCAGAATTTAAATCATCGGATACCAAATCTAAGTCTTCTAAGAATGAGTTGTTTGCAGGTGCTGTCTTTGCTTCAGATGGTGCATCATCTGAAACAAAAATATTTTTAAATATTCTCAAAAATATAAAAAAAGTGATAGCCTAAATTTCGTATATTGTTTCTCACAAAAAAAATATATATCGTTGGACTAAAATGCTTGTTCTAATTACTTACAGGGAGAACTTGTAAGATTATTTGGTAGCTTTCTATCCATATTACCAAAAAATTTTCACTTAAATATTAGACTCTTAAATGACGCATTCCAACTTTCTATAGGAATTACAAGTAATGGACTGTAACGGACGTCTCGCTTCGTAAAACACACAACTGAGAAGATGCGAATGCGCAGAAATAACCGGCTATTTATGACACATGAAATGTATAAAGTTCCAGAATATGTATTCACGAAATTCAATCACCGTTTACATACCCGCTAAGTTTTATTAAAATCAGCTGTTATTTTTGAAATACGTACCAACCTGTGCATTATTTTATTTACTTTCAACTTTTATTAACCAACTATTCTATTATAACAATAAACTTCTTTCTACTCATTTTAAAACTAGTATGTTTACTAAACAAATTCAGTGTAATAATTCATTAGATTAATGAAATTCCATTTTTTAAACGTATTTGTAACAGTTGGCAGATATAGCTAAGGGTATGTTCTCAAATTCACTGCCAGAATTACGAGTATCACTGTGTCCCTGTTTTTCTGCATGCAATAGAATGAGACACAATCGTGCTCGTGGTACTAACAGTGAAATTTGAAACGGTGGTCATAGCGGTCATAGTCGGTGCCAGTCAGTGCTGAAGAAGATAAAGTGGTGATTTCATTTGGTGCGTGATCGTCAAAATGGGAAGGCTATTGTTCCTTGGTGTCTGCATATCCTTACTTCTGTTATTACTTTGTGAAAATGGAAAAGGCTTCATTAATGTCTATCCCAAGATAAAAGATTATCCTTTAAAGGATGGAGAGGATCCTGGGACTCCTTTAATCCTGACTCCTCTTATACAGAGTGGAAAAATTGATGAAGCAAGAAAGAAGGCAATCGTCCAGCACAATGCGATGTTGGACGTTAACAGTTATTCTGGATACTTTACAGTCAACAAAGAGTATAATTCGAATATGTTCTTTTGGTTCTTCCCAGCCCAGGTATAATATTACAATTTTTTTCTTTTTTGTGTTTCCTAAATGTGCTTCTGTTTATTCTAGATTAATCCCAAGGATGCTCCTGTAGTCCTGTGGCTGCAAGGTGGTCCTGGAGCTACGTCTCTCTTTGGTTTGTTTGTTGAAAATGGACCGTTCATTATCACTTCAAACAAAACTCTCACCATGAGGAAGTATTCTTGGACCAAATCCCACAATGTTATTTACATTGATAATCCAGTTGGTACTGGATTTAGTTTCACTGATAATGACAAAGGATATGCTACGAACGAAACTCATGTTGGCAGAGATGTTCACACTGCACTGGTACAATTTTTCCAACTATTTCCTGAACTGCAGCAAAATCCATTCTATGTAACTGGTGAATCTTACGCTGGAAAATATGTTCCTGCTGTGTCTCATGCAATTAAGGATTTTAATATCAAAGCCGAGTTAAAGATTAATCTACAGGGTTTAGCTATTGGTAATGGTTTAACTGATCCTGAGAATCAGCTTCTATATGGTGACTATTTATATCAGTTAGGACTAATCGATTTCAATGGTAGGGATCTGTTTCATGCATATGAGAAACAAGGTCGGGAGTTGATACAACAGAAAAAATTCGAAGAAGCATTTGAAATCTTTGATAAGCTTCTTGATGGAGACTTAACCTCTACCCCATCTTTATTCAAAAACTTAACAGGGTTTGATTTTTATTTCAATTATCTACACACTCAAGATACAAATGAATCTAACTGGATGTCCGAATGGGTACAACAGGTTGATATCAGGCGTGCAATTCATGTTGGTAACTGTTCTTTCCATGCAGAAGATTCGACAGTTGAAAAACATTTGAAAAATGATGTAATGCAATCCTTAGCAGTCCTAATATCAGATCTTACGCAGCATTACAAAGTTCTTCTTTATAATGGACAGTTGGATATCATTGTGGCTTATCCATTGACCGAAAACTATGTGCAGAACTTGAAATGGCCAGGGGCTGCAGAATATAAGAAAGCCCCACGTAAACAATGGTGGGTTGGAAAGGAATTAGCTGGTTATTCGAAAACTGTTGGAAATCTAACAGAAGTATTAGTGCGCAATGCGGGTCACATGGTTCCACATGATCAACCTCAATGGGCTCTTGATCTTATAACACGTCTCACACATAATAAAATGTTCTAATTATTCTGCAGTAGAAACTACAAAGCCAAATATTTGTGATTCCTAATATGAGATATTCCAATTAAACACTCGTTACAACATAACATGTAAGATAAAAGCTGCAAGAACATAATGTAATATATATATATAATATTAGACATGGTACTTATTAATATAAAGTAGTAAGCAAGGCAACATTTTTATATAGATGGATGGATGATAGATAGATAATATAAATAAAAAACATATTCTATAATAAACTGACTTTTATTCCATTCACTTTACATAAATACAAATCGGTACAAAATATAATTATTGTATTACTTTTATTGAGATAAAAAGATCGTCTTTTCTAATTTTTATCATCTGTTAGTCAGTTGAGGCGAGTATATTAACATACGTATAAATATCATTGGCAAAACTAGTAAATTCTATTAAATTATTGATTTTTAATACTAATTGACGAATATCATGAGTTGATCGAATGACGGCAACTCTAACTGCTCATTATAATTTACTAAAATTCATTTATCTAATCCAAATGTGGTAGTATAAATTTATCAACTATTGACACGTTTGTGTGCCATTGAAAATGGGCAATGCCAGGCACTGTATACATTTCTAATCTTCTTTGTTTGTCAAGAGTTTTCAAACCTATTGTGTCGTTATGATAAATTGGCCGATCGTATAAATCCACAACTGTCTCATTACTGTTGTAATAACCAAACTGACTACTTTGCCATGGAGTGATAACCCCGTCGTCGGGACCTCCGATAAGAACCATTTTGCGTAATTTAGTAAGACCATCCTTATACGCTTTAGCTCTTGTTGAGTTCATCTCGTTGTTCACATATGGTAGGAATTTGCTATACTTATAATATAATTTCTGTAAATTAAAAAAAATTCCTCAATCTTCGACGAAGATTTAAATTATATCATTTTTTATTACCTGATGATGAGGATCATTCCAGTAATTTCCAACACTAGTGTGCTGGCCGATACTAGAATAAAATAACTCGTATGCAGTTTCACACGCTAAATCCGGAAAGAACAAATGTAGAAATTGAGCTGAAACATAGTATTATTTTGAAATCACCTAAGTATATCTATATAAAATCATATGAATATCATATATAAAATGAATCATACTTCCATACTGTCCAGCTTGAGGTGAACTCAGAGATATAAAATTCCTGACATTATGCTCTGGAAATCTCTGAAGAATGGCTCTGGCTATAAGACCACCTTGACTGTAACCCAGAAGATTAATCCCTTCAGGAAATGCAGCACCAATAGCCAGGATGTCTTGACCAAGTTCTTCAACTTGTCTCCACATTGGTTCTAAACTACTCCAGCCAGCATATCTCACGATATTGTAAACCTGAGTACCGGGATGCATCTAAAAACCATTATCAATACGTCCTTATTTTTTAACCGCATTTTCCTTTACAGTCATTCACAGGAATCGACGAGGATTCGTATTAGTGCGCTTTACGTGATGAAAATAAACGCATGCGTAGGAGCTGAGATTGTGGTGCCTATTGTCTTTTATCTCATACGACAGACAAAGAGACAGCATCCGAGATATCATACCTCTTGTATTCGGTTGCTGATGAGCTCCATGCTTGTGCTCCCAGTGAGAACCCCATGGATGAGAACAACGGCATGATAATTCTTGGCCTGATTACTGTTGATACACAGTGACGCGATGAAAATAAAAAACCAGTTGATAGACCACCGAGTCTTCATCCTTAACCTATGGAAATACCACTCACTGGCTATCTCATTCACTCGGGCCCATAGAGACGATCGGATGTGAGTATTAAATATAGCGCAGGCGCAAAAGAATGTGTAAAGTATAATAATAAATTTATCAATGTTTATTACGAGAGATACATGTTCAATTTGATAAGAGTAACATTAACAATTGGGCAAGGTGTACCTCCTGTTATTATGGCAATACTAAAATATTTTATGGTGTATAGTTGAGATAGTTTCTATAATAAACGCTATAAAATTTTGATCAATCAATGGTATGCTAAAAAATTTCTTAATTATCTTGTAACGGTACGAGAAATTCAGAAGATAACGAATGATATAAACACTCGATGGTACAATATATATCTGTTGTAGGTATAGCAGTAATCTACAACGTGCAGATGTGAGAACTCGAGGGTAAAAACATACCATTCCTATCAACCCTTTTATTCATCTCTCTGCAGATCTTCTCAGATGCAATCTGTGAAGAGTGCCGACCAAGAGCGGTAATGACATAAAGGTAAAAAAATCTTATGGCAAGGAATGCGAAGTGTCAAGAGCGCACCCTAATCTTTAGTATTGCAGAAGAGGGTAGGAGGCACGTGGCATTTCCCGTACTCCAGGCGCCATACATCACCGAACTCTGACATCAACCCCCCAGTGCCAGAGAGCAATCCCCATGGTCGTACCTACGCACGCCCCTTGCCAGTGAAATACCAAGCGCATTGTTTCGGGTGCCGTCATCCTCGATTATCACCAGAACTCGTAGGGTTGGAACGGGGTTCGAGTACAACTTCTACGCCGTTGAGATACTGGAAGGCGAGTCGGTACGCCACTAAGAAGGGGATGATTAGTAGAATAGTAGTAGGGGAATAGATCTTTGGTACTACAGTAAAACCTTGGCGTAGCATACATTGAATTTGAATTTTACTTAAATCCCCAGGATCCTAATTGTGACTGTTTGCTCCGACGCCACGAGCAACCCTCTCTCGTTTCCCCCCTTTTGTATTGGGGGATGGTATTATTGCCACTTGTTTGTTCGAACAATAGAGCCGGATGACATGTCTTAATCCTGGCGCCTTCTCATTGTCATTCTATTTTTCTCTCGTTGAGCACCCAAGAATTTTGTCGATTCACTCGCCTCCGTTTGATGGCAACAGCTCCGGCACATTTAAAATAAACAGCATCATTGTAACAGAGACGAGTGAGTACGTATAAGAGCCAAAATCTTGAATCATCCCTTAAACATCATTTTCATTTTTGTTTACAGTATACAATTTTCCTTGCTCTGGATATCCAGCTGTAAATGAAACCTCGTCAAGAGCAGCAACGTTTCTTCAACCTTTTCTGATGGCCAATCCAATTGGGCTCTTGGAAACAGCCCTTGAAAAAAGCTACCCTTAACTGGTACCGTCTACGTTTTCGTTCTTTTTTTGCGTTTAATCAAGGATATTCGCGGTCGGCTGGTCCAACGCGGTGAGGCCCCCAGCAGTATTTCAGGTGACTTCCTAGAGGAACTAACTAAGGGTTGCAACTACCCCTGAGAGGCGAAACACGGAAGCCACTCGCGGTTCTCATCTCTCTAATGGTTCGCGGTACTAGTACTTACTTACCTTCCTACTCGTGCTGGTACCCTCTGGAACGTGCTCAAATATAAAGCGCGATACTACCCCTTAGACATGTACATACATACGTATATCCAAGCTTGAAAATTTTGTAGAATAAGTAAACTTGAAGTATCCAAGATGATACTGAATTTTACGTATATTCCTCTTATCCTCGTTTCCTTTTTTTTCGAACAGTCCCGTTTGCTCCAACAAAGGGTTGAAGCTCCAAAGAAATATAAAGGGTGGACATGCCCTGGTTGTAAGTAAATGCAGAGAACGAGAAAGAGAGGGGAGAAGAGAAGGTGTCAGAGAACGGCGAGAGATTAGCGTTAATTACAGAGTTGAGTCGGGGTTGGGATGAAGTGGAGTATTTGTCACTTTGGAGCAGCTCAGGCCTTGCTCCTTCCGAATATTAATAACCCACCCTTAGTCCGATGAATTGCCATCCAGACAACGCTACTCATTATGCCAGGCTTGATTTCATCACGGCAACATAGACGCGACGTTCAGAAAATTATATACGTGTATCACGTGAATCCATTTACCCCCCTTTCCTGTTTTTGTTTATATCAACCCTTATCACCCCCTCGGTATCCTTAAGTATAAGGTATCTTATTTCGAAATTTATGCAAGGTATTTTTTTCTGTAAATTTTTCTTTTGTAGATCTCATTCCGGCCACAGTATTGGCTGAAGACTCGATCAATCAATCGTCCAGGAGTGTGGCTCCCTCGATACCGCTCTTGCCTATACGGGCGAAAATGCTCAGATATTCAAAGTCGGAAATAGTTTATTCATGGCCGGTTGGAACTTAGAAAGATATTGGAACCGGCCGGAGAGGCGATATTGGTCGGGCGGAAGTGTCCCCTCGGGAAACGGGAAGAGCGTCTCCCGATCCGATAAAGCGAGGAGGCACCCCTGTGGCGAGAACCCCTGCCCCTCCCCCTCTCTTGGATCTCGTCCCCCCCCCCCCGTTCTTTACCTTTCGCCATCTTATTCGCTCAGTCTCTCCCCGGTATCTTTGCGACATCCCTGAGACCTACCGTGACAGCCGAGTCGCCAATAAAATTCAAATAAACTCTGCGGCGCATACCAAATTATCAGCAGCCTCCATTATGGTATACACCACTCAGAATCAACCATATATCTCTTTTTTTCTCTCTCTCTCTCTCGCACTCTAAGATACTCGGCGACTTCTCGTCTTACAGTAACTTACTCTTATATTACTCTCTATGCTATTTTATGGTTTTTATATGTTGCAGTGAAAAAAAGGATACCATTTGCATTTTCAATAAGAGCGACAAGATTTATGATCGTCTCTGAGTGGTGGTTCTCTCGAATTCTCTATTTGTACGTGAGTACGTATAGTAATTGTGTAGTAATTGTAATAATACTCTCGTTGATCGTTCCTGAACCCCTAGAGTGAAGAAAGATCCGTTCAAAGATGGGTGTAAAATCGTGACTCGTCCAGGGAGGCTTTTCGTAGCTGAAGAGGTCGTGCGCTTGTGGACAGGGTGTAAGAGGGTTGGCAGGGGTCAGCTGGCCTTTCCCAGGAACGCCCCAGATTTCAACATTACTCAACGCGGATCAACCTGCCAGGCCGGATGCCATTGTTCCCCCTTGTTGTACGCTCTGGGATTCTATGGTCTCTCGTTTATTCCACATCGGCGCCGATCTTCATGCTGTAGGCAACTTCAAGTCGTCTCTTAGACCCCCGAAGACCATAGAGCGTCGTATATACGCGTGTATATATATACACATCGTCCCTCAGGAAACGGGCCTTGAAAACTCACGCCCTTCAACCTTTCAACCCTTCGAGACGGCATCGTGAACAGGCGTTTTCCTTCCCCGTTGTAAAATCATCGGTGCCATTTTCTAGCTAGCGACTACTGCGCCTCACGTTTAAGTAAAGTGCAAAACGGGCCTTGGTGGGCGCGAGGGTGGCCTTAACTCGGTAAGAATTAAAGCGAACTGCAGGAGGGAGCTAGGGTCGCAACCCCCCGACGATTATACTAATAGTCGGGGCGTAGTCAAGCCGATAGGGGATGGAGCTCTGCAAGACTCTGTTAATTGTTTTACGCGACAGTAACTTCCTACAAGGAGCTTATTCCACGCGCCATACCAATTTTATTAATTTCTCTAACTGAACATCAATACTGTTACCTGTAGTAGGTCAACAGGCAGTAAAGTACTTTGAAAATTTTTATATTTAAATTTTAGGTGCATTTCATTTAGGTGCATAAGTGCATACATTTAATTTGCTGTATCAACGATGCGCGATGGGTGGTTAAGTTTGGTATTGTTATTATTGAAAATTTAAAAATCTCTGTAAATTCCATTTTTTTCCATCGAAGTGTTTTTCATTTGGCAATGTGTAATCCTGCCGTAGGGTGTTGAAAATGTGAGAGTATGCCCGATGCGTATCGTTATAGGGGTAGCTTTCAATACATCGGCAATAAATGTACCGTTCGGCTGCGTGTCTAATTGATTTTCATCGGTGGGGGGCTGACACGGCAACAACGTGGGGGGGGTGGTTGGGGGATAAAACGAAGCGAATTTTCCCTGTAGCTATTGACGCCGCGTCGTACCACCCCTCGCATTATGGATGCACCTGATTTCACACTTGCTCGTTCGCAGCGTTTACGTCTCCATTAATAAACGGCTGCAATTTGTTGGTCCATTGTAAAGCATCCCTTCTATGCGGGAATGATAAATCGTCTGTGTGTATATATATCAGGAATTTATATTTATAGGAATGACCAGAAATGAACGAGGGATTAATAGAAAGAAAAAACAACACGCATTCGTACTCACACGTGGAACTAGAAATCTCGCAGCTGCTAACCGCCGGCGCCATTTCGTCAATGAATTTTTCCTGAAATTCTTCTCCGAGTGTACGAAATGGAAAGATTCAATGATGAAAATGTGTTAATGAGAGAGAAAGAAGGAAAAAAAGGATCGTCGATTAAGTAAATTAGCATTGAAATTGCACCGTCCCTAATTCCGTAATTGGCAATGCTCTCGAGAGACCAGTACCGGACGTCCGAAATTGGCCGTGTAACGCGTGCGTAATCCGTGCCACGTGTCCTACGCAACGCAACGCAACGCATAACGGTTGCCCCCTTTCTTTTTGTAAATGGACCACTCGCGATACAAGTGATCCATACGGGATGAACCTTCATCCTTGATTACATCTCATTCGCAGGCAATTCGTCCATTTTAAAATGGATTGGAATTAGCAACTTCAAAGTTCATTGTAATTTTATATTTTTTTCTTATACTCGCTACTTTCAAATTAACGGCAATCCTATTCGCACGTTCATTTAGCGTATACTGGTTCGTTTCAATCCTAAAAAAATAAATCCTGAATATGTCACAGAAAATCCAGGATGGGAGACACTCTGCGCTTTGGCGAAATGGCGAATTCGCATCGGCCGAAAAGGACATCGGCCAGCTGACATATGGCTGACGAAATTGCTGCCAAGGGGTGCCAGTAACAATATTTACAGAAGGACTTGGAAAGACCCGCTGTTTTGTCAAGAACTGCACCGCATCGACAGCCCCAGGGCATCCAGGGTGGTCTGGCGTCCTGGTGCCGTTGTGCCAGAGTGTCACTTTACCCTCGTAATCCCTGGTAATACTCTTTAGCGATACGCGTTCTACGTCGAGTAATAAACTCCCTTACATCCAATTTCTATAGACTTACACCTTGTTCGAGGTTATTAGCATTTTGATTGTGGTTCTCTCTGAGCAACCTCAGTACTCTATCTACATTATATAAAGCCACCACTATCCATTTATATCAGCATCACACAAGGGTAGTGTACGCACCCCATGCGTTCCAAGATACCGCAAAAGTCGACTAAAGTTACTACAATTCTACTCCTTTGAAAACTCAAGGGTTGTTTCTTTTCACCCTTAAAATGAATTTTTGTAAAATCCAGGTAGACCAAGTGGCTAAATCACAGTCGTGAATATTTATAAATATTGAAAGGCTCGCAAAGTTTGGACTTTCAGGGGTTGAATTATTCGTAAGCCAGCCTAGGAAGAAGGTCAGGCGATGGGGTAGTTTCTGATCAGTGTGCACAGTAGATTAGGAAGATCATAATCAGACAATCACTGACTAGGGATCAATGATACGTATGGTATAAGGTGTCAAATGTCAGTATCCTAGGGGATTTTATATAGGGAGAATTGATTGGCAACCCCTAGTATTACCCCAGACGATTTACGTTTCATATAAATCTAATTTACTCCAGGATATCTTGCCATTCGTAATAACCATTAGAAATAAAGGAATCGCGTCGTTCTCGTTCGGTCTGACCCGAAGATGGTCGAGTGTTTGAAAATGAAAGTAAGATTTGCGTGAAGCCTGAATGGAAGAGGGCGTGGGAACGTCAAAGAGACTTGGACGTGGATAGTGCTGACTTGCGACCAGTCCGGTAATTGCTGTAATTGTGCCGAGTGATTCACACATCAGGTTCGTTCAGAGTGTGCGCAACGAATACAAGAGCGACATTCGCGTACCAACGCGTCGCATACATGCGAACGCATCTGCGCGGGATTTCGGAAACAATTGCCGACAATTCTCGCCACTTGACTCGCGGCCAACGATTGACGTGAGAATCCGCTTAGTAGCCATAACTCCGCCGCGGAGCGTATGAGGTCATCTTCATTAAATCGTTCTCTGCTTAATGACCGAACTCAATTTTTTTTCTCTTCTTTTCGCTGTATTTTTCACGACTCCAACAGTGCTGCCGGACGAAACAGAGTGGCTGACTATGTGAATCGGAAAATTATGAGAATCATGGATTCCTTGCACGACTTTGGACCATTCGCAATTCTCCGATCCTGTGAGCGAAAGGGGTGAGTGTTGAAAAAAAAATTATCTGACTCTTTATTGTACCAAATGTCAAGAAAATGGCCCGCTTTGTAAAAATGTATATTTATTGCGGAAAATTCGCAGGGGGATTGCGACGTGTATGAAGGCATCGATCCTATTCGCAATGGCACACACGCACGCTAAGGGGTTGATAAGGCTATCGCGCATCCGTGCATTTAGCATACATTTAAATAATGGGAGGCCGGTAATCCCTTAAACGGGGCCCTCATTTCGTAACTAGGTATCCTTTCATCTCCGGCGCCGTGGCTGAAGCCCCGTCCACCCTAGCCGCGCCCCGTTTAAAGATATTTCGTTAAAATAACAGTCCCGACTCGACTCCCGGTAGCGCAAGAGAGGCAGGCACCCTTATACCGCGGCAAAAAGGGGGTGGCATTTGCAATGCAGAGGTTAAATGGGTACAGGGGGTGGATGGTATAGCGGCGAGAGGGGTTGAAGGGGGGGCAGAGCCACTGCACAGACTCGATTGGTTTTTTACTTGCCCCTCTGACTCTCCTGTCTTCCTCATTCTTTTCCTCTCACTTCGTCTCTCTCTCTCTCTCTCTCTCTCTCTCTCTTTCTCCCTTACGCATTCTCTTGCCCTCTTCTCTTTGCAAGGCACTTCCCCCCTCTCTCTCTCTCTCTTACCCTCTCTCGCTCTCTTTCTCACAAAGTCGAGTAGGGCGAGCAGGCAGGACCAGCGCTTTTCGCAAAACCCGCCAGGAAAAAAGTAGAACGAGTAAAAAAAGGAAAGAGAAATAAAAAAAGGAAAAAAAAAGTGTTCGGTCCAGGTGGAGGTGGGCGAGATTAAACATTTATTTAAATGGCAGCCGCTTCCAGCCATTCGAGCACCGCGGATACAAATACACACTCGGCCCTCTCTTTCCCCTCCTCTTTTATTATTCTTTTTCCTTTTTAGTCCACATCCCCCTCCCCCCCCCCCCCACCCGCCTTATCGTTCTCTTTCACTCTTAGCGCTCTTCACGCACGTGTGTACCTACATCCCCACGTCCACTATCCTCCAGACCTCCGAACCATCGAGTCTCCCAAAGTACACGTACGCCTGTCTATTACTGTATGCGTTCTCTGGTTCCCCATACCGGATATTACGTAAAACACACAAGGAAGGAGATTAGTCTGGTGGTTTTCAATCCCATTTTCATCGCGTTTTCGTTTCCCCTGACGGTTCTCGCCTGACGCTACGATATCATTGAAATTTCATTCTACACCTTTTTCTCTCTTTCTCTATCTCTCAATTCTTCTCTCTCACTCTTGTATTCTGACTCTGGCACCTGGTCCGCAGCATCTTTTTCGCCTGCCTCACCAACCACCCGTCTTTTCAGATCATTTATTCATTGAACATGCGGATACTTAAGGTAGAAGAAATCAAAGGTTACCAAGATAATATCCACCAACCAGGTCATACGTGGTTGGATTTTAGCTCATCATCCCCTGGACTCGTAAAGTTCCTAACAGGGACGGAATTTATGATTTAGCCGAATGGAATGTAGTTTGTTGGCTGCACTGTTTTCCGTTAGCATCTCACGTGCCAACGTAAATCACACACACGTTCTACCCTCTCGAATTACGCTATCAGCTAATTAGCCTGGGTCAGATTTTAAACAATTACCGTCCAGGGTGTGTTACCGTCCCAAGGGCACGACGCGCCCGTCTCTTACCCACCTCCCAGGAGACGAGCGTGACTACCCCATACTATCCGTATACTCTACCTTACGGGTTTAACTAGTCAGTAGCTGTAGATACTCTTATCCTACACTCCCGTTCACAGTACTGGTTTATGTCCCGAGCCTTAGGCTGCCATTACCAAGGCGCACCGGGATACTGAAGCGGACCCATCGCCGTCGGCTCTCCATCCTAAGGACGAATAGCTTGTCGACACGCTATTCCTCGACCCGGCAGTTTCATTCAATTTTTCCTCGTTTCACCGTTAGAGAGTCTCTAACCTCGCATCTTATCCAGAGTGACCTTTTCTCCAGGGACACCAGTTCCTGGTCATGCCACGTACGTCCTCGTGGTGGGTCCCGAGGACTTTCACGATTATCATACACGGCTCACCTGACCTGGTTTCTTTCTCTTTCTCTCTATACGTATATCTCTCCTTTTTCAGATCACGATTGAACCACCAGTAGCGATGATACGGAAAATGGTCCAGAGATGCGACTGGATGCGAGAGCATCAATCCTTTCAGCTAGATAATTCGCGGGGCGACCTAGCCATCGACCTATCCTCGTGTCCCGGGTGGCTCGTTCCTCCTGGTCAGTTAATAACAGTCCTGGTCCAGGGTCCACCTTCCTGCCCAGTCCGAATATTATGGAAACAAGAGGTTATGTGCGACCATGCTTCTAATACCGCACGACCCTTGACGGGCTCGACTCCTCGCACGAGGGTTGTTCCTCGTTTTAATTAAGCCTAGCAAGGGAAGATGACCGGTACTCGTTCTGGACTCATCCCGAACCGTCCACACATGTCTCTTCGCATATACATACGCGGCCGTAATACACTCTCAACCAAAAGTGATGATACGCTTCGCTTGCTTTACGATGTCCACCATAAGTACTACTCGAATTCTTATGGATACCGGTCATTTCTGCTCTTTACGAGGGTACACGTGTATCTTTTCTTTTTCTTTCCCTGTATCCTTTTTCTTCAATTCGTTTCACGAATTTTCCATTTCCTTCACACTGCCACTCGTTAAACTCCTTATCGTTCAAACAATAGCATCCGGTAGAGCGTGGTATTGTTATCCGTCTGCGTATTGTAATTTTCGACATCGGACGGACTCCTGTACACATTGATAATGTAACGCGTCATAGAGCATGAGCTAAAGTGAAGTAATTAATAGTTGAGGCTTTCAGTGGCAGACTAACATTACGCCAGGATTCATTTAGTGAACATCTGGAGCCGACGGGATGCATGCAGTTCCGTTTATTCCTACAATTCCGTTTGAATTGGTTAGTCGCTGTTTCTCTGTCTCTCGGTGGTTATTCTTCTTTTTTTTTGTTGTTATTCTTTGTTTTACTTCGTTCCACACTTTTATTTTCATTCACGCTAAAAGCAAACTATACTGCTCTCTCGGTTCACACGTGCACCCGTACATGACATACGCTGTGACAACACACCTCCCTCTCTATTTGAGATTCGTAAATTGTCCGTAATTCGTGGGCCGTGTGACGTCTTGTCGTCGCCGTGGAAACGAGAACGCGAACGTGCGGCACTCGCTTACTGTCAGTTGACTCACTGGCTGGACTTACTAGATTTGTCTGTTAGGTTGGCAAAAAAATTAAATGACCTACGACTATCGCTCCACGACGACGAAGAGGCCATTGTTTTATCGCGACGCCCACGAGATCGCCTCAAGGGGGTAAAAAAAGAACTGAAAAAGTTTGACCCTTTAAGACATAACGCTGCGTAATGCTACGTGTCTGCTTGGCGGTTGTGGGTTGAACTTTTTTTTTCTTTTTCAAAACTTCTTAAGGGAATTTAAAGGTAGACATAGGAGGGCACACTTTTTTCTTCCCCTTGCACGACGGGGTTGCTTTTTTAATTGTATATCCCGACACGCTGGGGAGACATCCTTAGGGATGATAAAAGAAACTCAAAAGTTAAAGTCGCGGCAGGGTGAGAGCCTCGTCAAACTGCGAATTACTGGGTTTATTATCGTCCTTGGCGGTTCGCGCGACTTGTTTTTTTTTTTCAACCTCCACCCGACTCGTGCTATCTCTTACTCGAGAGGAGAGGACCACCCTCCGCCAAAATAAATTCTTTTCTCGTCACTTCGCGTGCTACGATCTCAGGAGTGTCTCACAGTGATATCTCTTTGTAATCTTAAGTACCGTCTTTGTTTCGCGTTTATCTGTACAATTGGCCCTTGAGGTGTTTTATTGAAATTAAAAAATTCACCTACTCCACTTCCAGGTCCCCGACTATCTCAAGGGGTTAATTAGCTAATAAAAAGTCGCGCTCAGGTACCGTATAGCCAAGTTCGGTTTTTCTCTCCATTTCAATGATTCCCTTGAAATCCCACCAGGGCACCCACGGTGCCCCAGTGGTAACGTAACCGCGCCCCTGTTTACCACTCACTACCCCTGATTAGGTGGACTTCCTGTCCACGAGTCGTCGGGCGACCGCCGGAGTGCACACACCGAGTATACAGCTGTTACAGTATGTGTATACTTGTGTTGAGCCACGAGCTTCCAGGGGTTAATGATTGAGCTTGATTGCTTGGCAAATATGGGCGAGCCGTGAATGCTGCAGCTCCCTTACTTTCTTCATCCCTTATTTTACTCGTGGAGTATATACGTATATATAGGCGGCGGTTGATATTTCGTAATACTAAAATCTCTCATGGCTTATTCGTACCGAACCCATGGTCTCATTGTTTTTCTCTTTTATATCTGTTTACCAATCAATTCTCATTTCTCTACTTGGTCATTCCGTTTCAGCGGGCTCTTCATTCAAGTGGGAGCCTTGGAGCAAGATGACGACGATGACGACGATGACTCAGAGTCGAGATTGAGAATAGCGCCGGGTCAACTGGCGAAGGAAGTTCGACTTGACCAGCACCGTTTGACCTCCAGTCAACTTGATCGTCCGGCGGCAACGACCTATTGATCCGCGATCAATCAGATTGATTAACGCGCGGTACGAAGATGGTCGAGCATCCCGTGACAATCTCTAATTTTTATGAGGTCGTGGATTTTCTCGTGGATTTCCTCGTGGATTTTCGCAATCTTTAAAAGCGCCTTGTATCTATTACGGAGAATGTGAGTATGCGATAGAATCACTTTAACCCCTCTTTACCCGAACGTACTGTAGGCAGGGCCTCACGCTATAGTCTCTCAAGGATAAATCTCCGTCTGTATGTCGCAGCCAGAACCTCCTAGGGAAGCTTTTAGCGGCTCAGGTGGCCGAACTGGGCTGACGGTAATATTATTTTAGTGGAGACACTGCTGCCACGGGGGCACAGATTGCTCGGACGGAGAGAGAGAGAGGATCGCATCCGATTTTCAAAATGGCCGTGAGAAAACAAAAACAAGCATATTATCGCGGCCACGGAATCAAGCACCGTATAAATCATGGCGAATTAACGGGCGATTTATCGTGGCATCCTAATATATTTTATACCTCGTCAATTTGACTCTTGACAGACTGACGTCTTAAATCGCATAATCTAAGGTAGAGATACGTCGAGCCGTCTTCAGCGTCCTGCCGTAACGCGACAACAACGGCAATCAATATCTTCCACGATGTCGCCGTTAATACACACTGTTTGCTCATAAGAAATTAGTACACTGTACCGCTACAGACCTTCGCTTTGTCTCACGAGAAAACATATCGATTCGTTTAACTCTGAAACGTTCCAGACGAGTCTCAGGACGAGGGACGAAGCAGGGACGAGGTTTCCTCAAAGAGATGCAACTTCATCTCACTAGAATCCACCGTGAAACTGGGGTTTGTCCTGGAGCTGGTTTCCCCGACAGGATGTCGACTTTCCCACGAGTTTGCGTATCCTCGGAAGGAAGAAGGTCCTATTTGAATCTGCCTGATCCCTTTCGGCAACCTTCCATATCTGCTGCCTAACATACATATCTAAGTCTAATATATATATATATATATATATATATATATATACACACGGCACATACGTCATACACGTACATGCATGGGTACGTATGGCACTTAGTAGTCTTGGCAGAGGAGAAGGATGGTCTTTGATATGCTGACGGTTGAAATTATCAATTCAGATGAGGCCAAGAGGCGGCGGTCGTTTGGTAAAACTGCGTTTGATCTGCTTCACCCTATCCAGGAAGCCCTCGGCATTTTCCGTCAACCTCCGCAACGCCTCCCCTGGGACTTCGACGAAGTATCAGGAAGAAAAAAAAAAGAGAAAGAGATATGTAAAAAAAATTATACCTACCTCGAGATATTCGACCCTCGAGGCTCTTCCACGTTCCATTCGCTCTCTCATCCGTGGCCTCACCTTCATCTTCTTCACGTGGACCCCATTACTCCAGCAGTGTCCTCGAGTGTACGTCCGCTCTAATGTAGTAGAAAAATACATTACATTTATTGCAAAAGCATGCATACCTTGTAAAAAAAAATTTTTCAGTAACACGCCTTGGCTACAGACATCATTTTTTTTCATCTGTCAAAAAAAAATAACATTGAACTCATGGACCGAGTACAGGACAGCTCGGAAGTCCCCGCATGACCCCAGACAATAATCAGAATCATTTCGTAGAAGAGTCGATCCGATTTCAGTGAAGAAACAAACCCCTATTTAGCTCCCCTTTACTTCCTGCATTAGACGCACGCACGTGGACATTATCTCCAGTAGAGCTCAGCGCGCCTATACACACACGTGCTTTTAAACGTCAGCTAATCGTTTCCTCTTTAGAAAGCTAAAGAACGTGGCGTTTCCCTCAATTTGAATAATTTCAACTACACTGACAATTGAACCTAGACCCGAGCTTTTAACGTCAGCATACGACTTCCCTATAAAAAGTAACCCACGAAGAAGGGTGCGCGTACGTATAGCACACGCAGAGCGCACTAAAAGGGTGGGCACCGTCTTACGAGGAACGGACGCTTATAAAAATTAATCGTTTTGCCCGGTTTCCTAATTCCTGTTTAACGAGCGCTCGTTAAATTAGTTTGTATGCATCAGGGTTTGTTAGCGAGAGTATTAGATGGCAGACGTTCATATGCGGGTTTTCTCCTTTCTCCCCTGCACTCCGCATCCCTTACTTCCACCGTTCACTCATATGACCATCCTTATCTCTATATACGTGAATACGTCATCTACAGTACACTCTCGTCTAGAAGTATTAAAAAAAAAGAACTCCTTACACTGTCCGATCCCTCCTGGGCTCCCACATATAACGCAATAATCATTTAATTCCGGACGTCGTACGCGCAGCGGTTGGCGCCAAGTCAATCTAAGCCAACCGGATATGCTTCTCTCGTCTGCTTTGTTCTGCCACTGACGTAATCCCGAACTGGCAGACGCGACTATACGCTATACGTGTACGATACGGAATACGTACCCCGTGAATCGTATCACAAGGGTTATACGTCCTTCAGAGAAATACAGAAAGGGGTGTGAAATAATTCCTTATAGCTAAAGACGTATTTATCCTTATTTTGGCTCAGTTCATCCCTTTCGTATGAGATAGGCTTGCTATTGGTCAGCTGTACCCACCTTCCGCTTAGCCCCTAGTCCCTGACGTGAACTCTGCAGGCTAGACCCTCTTTTCCACCCTCTCTTGCAGTTCATCACCCTGCGTGAAACTGCTAATGAATATCAGCCCTAAATATCAGTCCACAGGGAACCCAGGCGAACTGTACTCGGGGTCGATGTTGCATATGTCTGTATATTACCGAGGATTACACACCCTGGGTGTCCCCGTACGACCCCTCTGTATATCTATATCCACGTATGGCATATATATACACGTATGTAGGACATGGCATGCGAGCTCAGTCGACGCGTACGCGAAACTCCTACGGTCACGCTCGTTTGTCCCGCGTTAATTCCGTCGACGGAAAACCGTGCGAGGACCATATGCCAACTCCCGTCGTCGTCGGGAATTCTGTCGGAAGCAGAGTAGGGTCCGGGTCACCCCGTTGGCATCCGACGACTCTTCTTGGATATTTCGAAAACTCTAACTGAAGTTGCTCGCGTACGCTTTTAGGTCGGATAGTCTACGATTTTTAGTCGAGGACTGTGTGGAATTGTACATGATTCTTCTTTTTTTACGATCATGTGTCTGCTGTTAAAATTGAGTGCTTTGTTTCAGACAAATAATACGCCTAATATATGTACTGTAATATATATATATATATATTAAACGTATTATTTGTCTGAAACGTGGCAGTTAAATTTAACAACAGACACGTGATCGTTGAAAAATTGTTTAAATATATATATATATATATATATATATATATATATATAGGTAAACGGATAACCCGCAGGGGTCCATCTGTATAGTTTAGACACATACGTCGAATAGCGTTATATATTACACCATCGTGTTACCGCGGCTGCTATCGTATCATCGTTTCCTACAATAATCATCACCCACATCCCAATTGATAAAGACAATCACTAATAAGTTGTCTCTTGATTGAGAGTGACTCACTCGACGGCTCGAGCAGAGGAACCGGCGTCGGACACGATGCCCCTGTACCACGGAGTCTGACTGATCCTATTAAATTCGTGGCGCCACAGCAGTAATCGTGTCCCGGAATCGAATCGGATCTCCCTGAAGTCTACAGTTGCAACTCTATACCTGTATATCACTATCGGTTCGTATATCGGTCTACCGAATAGATTTTGACTAATCGATACTCCATTGATGCTTCACAGAGATGTTACAATTTTTTTTTTTAAGGAAAACTATTATATCATGCATCTCGAAAGGTCTGCAGTCAGTTTGATTTTGAAGGAATAAATATGGAGAAGAAAATAATGGTCGAGGAAAGCGGATATAGCCTCTATCAGAGATGATGTCTACGACTACCTTATCAGATGTATTTGAGTGTCCCGATTTATTCGTTGACACCCTTGTGTGATATCAGTGACATAGCCAATATCTTTGGCAGCACTGATAGATCAAGCTCCAAAATGTCAACACATTTTCCGGTATAGTTACATATAGAGACATCGACGAACATATATGCTCGTATGTATGTATACATACATATAGTAAGTTACTCATATATAGTAAATCGAACAGGCCCATCCCGCGACGCTGGACGACGCCTGCGTTTGTCAGGGATTAGGCTATCTTACCGCTTGTAAATCACGCCTGCCGCATTGCCGTGCAAACAAATACAGCCATACCCGGATCCAGCTTGATGGCGACCAAGTAACGTAGTATAGGACAGAGTGGGACAGCACAGAATGATAGGAAAGTATACATCGGTCCCAATGAGGCCCGGTACAACAGGAACCCTATGTAAACCCGAGCCGACGCCTGTCCACTTTATGTAGCAAGGACAATCCTGAGGTTTTTCGAAGATGTCTTTTAGGGTCACGTGAAGCAAAAATTTTTGAAATCTGTTAATTATATTTTTCAAAATCACCAAAGATTTTTTGGGACCATTTCCCAGTAAACTTTTTTTTGTACTCGTGTCGACCCTCCAGCATCCCTGTCGGTCCATTTCGCGTTCTCTAGCGTAGCTAGAGTCAGCGTGCTTTTTTTACTTTTAACGTAAAACCATAATTTTTATTGTGTAAAAACACGGAAGATTGAGCGGCCCTGGGGCCTCTGGCTGCTCCCAGGAACGTGGTACCAGTGAGTGAGTATGATTGATGTGCTTTGTCGTTCCCATCTGACGTCTAACATCTCGCACGTCATGTTCACCGTCTTTAGTCTCGCCACTGAGACCATGTACTGCTTGTGTGTCACTGTTAGACACATCAGCACCAGAGCAGTGTCAACCGATCGAAATTCAGTATGAATATTTTGGTCTAGGGAAAAAATGAGGACGAATTGATCACGGTTTAGTTTCGTGCACAAATATAAGTGACGGATAGTGCAAAAATTTATCTGTTATTTTATACGTGAATCCAGACTATCCACTTCTGCAATTGGATATCGGAAGCTTATCATGGGATTCTTATCAAATTATGGATATACATATACATATATTTGTCCATCTACCTATGTTGCTGGAATCAAGGCATTTACTGTGTTCGGGATTTAATCGCGCTGATCCTTACCATCTATCCGACGTTTAACCGTCGATTGATCCCTGATCAAATTCCTTAAGTTACATAGTGAAATATATTCTGCGATTTATAGATCTCGCAATGATAGTGACCACGACTACGGGTGGCGTTATCTAACCACTGATTGTAAATCTATCTCATCGTCAAAAATCCTGTTGTCTTGATTACAATTTCGGGCGGTTTAATGTCTTCGACCGTTGACGGCTAATCTCTTGATGTTAACTATTTAATGCCTCTGATAAAATTTTTATGTTAAACTGTTGATTGCGCAATAAACCGAAAGAAAATGATATTGTACAATAATTGTATTACACACGGATATTTTGAAAATCGATAATATTTAGTGGGTAGGCTTTAAAAATAGTGTATAAGTGTCAATTGATAAGAGTCTGAGCCTACTATCGTTTATATTTTTATTAAGGCATCAATCTTATTTTAAAATTCGATTTGACTAATAGCAATGTCTTGACTTCTTAGAAATTTAGTTGATAACATAGAGTCTACTGTATGGCGTAGAAAAGAAAATCGAAAATTCAGATTCTACAGTTATCGATGAAAATAACGAATATGTCCGATTCCCGTTTTTTTAGTAAGGTATCTTAAAAAAATATCTGTCGATAACAAAGCAATAATCTAACCAGCACTCAGAGATAAACTCACTGATGGATGTAATTAAGGAGCAATGACTAGAAGAAGATCGACCTATCAGAAATTAAATTTTTGATCATTCTAAAGGACTATTAAATACCTAGTGTGGACAACACGCGTATCATTCGGATCCGCATAGTTTTTTAATCTAGCAGAGTTGCTAGCAGCCGCGATTAATCGGCCAATCGATATCCTCAATATAACAATATAAATAACGTCAAAATATCACATACAATAATTTATTAGATACAAAACGATTATCGGCACTGATAATCGAGATAAAAATATAATCCACGCTTAAAGAATACGTGTAATTTGAATGGATCACTTCAAAAAAGAAACAAGTACAATATAAAGATACGATATAGGAAAAAATAATTAAAAATGAACACCAGTAAATAAAATGATTGAAAACCCATTATGATTATTGTATATAAAATCATGAAAATTCCTTACAAAAGAAGAAAAAGAAATTTCTTCGATCCACGTATTGCCGTATGCATTTCCGTGCGTGCACAGTAGTTCACTTGTCGACAGTTTCAGAGAAATATCAATCAGTGAAGTCAAGAGCGTAGAATCAGGGTGGCGGAGTGGTTCCACATAATGCTGAAACGGTGGCCTAGAGAGAAAGAGAGAGAACGAATGTAAACCCTATGTTATATCCCTAGTTGGCCTGTACGTATTGGATAATGTTGTGGATGTAGAGAGATAGCATTTTCAGAGGCGCGATTCTCGATGGCAATGGTTAAGGCCGCGTGTGCGCGCGCGAGTATTCACTTCGCCGGGAGGATTATACGAGGGACGTAGGATGCAGGAAGACGTGCGCATGCGCGTGGAAGATTCTTTTACGAGAGTTCCTGCAGATGTGTGGGTGAGCGGGGGTGGAGTAGGGACAACGGGGGCGTATCCTGAAGGCGGAGCCATCGAAAATCCAAGTTTCCTCTCTCTCTCTTTCTCACTCTCTCTCCTTCTCCGTCTCCCTCTCTCTCGCTCGCTCCGTGCAAGCTTCACCCGTCATCGCTCCGGGTCCCTCCACTATCAGATCTGTTAACAGCAGTCTCGCGGCTCCGGCACCATCGGGAACCCACTGTAACGTCTCCGGGAACACTGCTCCACGTTCCTGACCTGCTACTACGGCGAATCAGTGTCTCGCATCGCGGAGAGATCGGTACTAGCTCCTGGATCTGGCAATCTCATTCATCACGATCGCCTCGACAGGATCGGGGATGCTGGTCTTGGCTACGAGAAAAAGTATCTGAAGTGATCAAACGTCAGAAGTCCGAAGCAGTCCGTTTCGAGTCGGTCGAACCGGGAGGACGTTTCTAGTTTTTTGGTGTTTTTTGTTGTTGTTGTTGTTGTTATTGTTGACATTTTTCATCGATCAAAGAACAAGACTGTGATTGGGATCGACAAAAAGTGGGTGAACTTTGCCGAGTATTATTTGCGTGGAGTAAATTTTCTTTTTAAATATCTTCGCTCCATGTGGGTTACCTTATTCGTGCTCGCCGCGAGAGGGTTGTTTACGTTCTGAAGACCCGGGGCAGGACGTTTTATCATCAGGGGCTGAGGCGTCTCCTGATGCAGTGTTCAGTGGTACGTTGAAAAAAGGACGTTAGGATTGATCAGTCAATCATGATGGAAGTTCAGCAGCAGCACTCACCGGTAGGGGTGGGTCCGCTTGATTTCTCAAGAAGAGGGGCGGCAGAGGCTTCCGCATTTCGCGTGGTCAAACCAAAGCAGCCACCGAGCTCGCTCGTTCATCAGCAACCACTTCAGCAGGAGACGAACAACAATGAGAATCATCAGGAGAACCCTCAGGTGCCCACGGAGGCAGAGGGTAAGTCATGATAGAAATAATCAAGGAAGTTAGCCTCAGGTCAATATTCGCGAACCCTTGACTATGTCGCTAAAGAAATTGGTCAACCCCTCATTTGTTTATTCGCAAAATAAACACGCCTCGTAGAATATTCTCGTAATCCCCTATTCCCTCATACCCTAACCTGTCATCAGGCTATCTATTACCTGGCCATTTGTTGCAACCCTCTCGAATGCATATATCGCACACTCGTAACATGTGTTTCGTGCGTGATTACGTCGGTGCGTGAGGATGTGCATTAATTGCGCTATCACCACGCGGTATTCCCACATCGTGGATAAACTGTATGTATACAGACCCACGCGGCTATTACGCACCGTGAGAAATTGCGTAAGTGCGTACGAGGGTACAGGTGCGTATACTGGCAGGGGGTTATCACACGCCGTTCAACAGGTGAAGGGATGGATGGGGTAGCATTAGACGGCTGCCTATACTAATACCTACTGCTAATCGGGCTAATAGGCTAATGTAATAATATCAAGCCATCCCGGTGTCAGGCGGCCTAAATGGTTTAGGCGATAATTGCCAGGTGATGGGCAGCCAATGGAGGGTGCCTCTCGAGTAATTTCGGCCTATGGCAACGCTGCGATAGTATATTTCGCTCTGTGTAAAACGCAGGCCTTTAAATAATATCCGCGCGACTAACTTTGCTAGCTGGTGATACAAATTTTTAAGGATGCTGGGTACATGGATCGCAACGAAAAAATTTGTTAAAATATTATTTTAGATCGAATAATTTTTCACGGGACTATTTATCGTTTGATTTTGATATTTTCTTTAAAAATTTTTAGCGACGGCCAAGCGCATCGAACCGCTGTCTATAGTCTGTTCGCGTTTTTTAATCGCCTTTTTCGCTCTATGCGCGATTTATTGCGTATACGAGAATTTTGTTGCAAGTTCGAAAATCATAGGTAAAAAATGGTACTCGTCAATTCCAAAATCTTGGAGGTATATCACGATCGCTGGAGGCTTCACATACGTGCACCACGCCCCGCGATACCGAAACGCCGTCGATCTTCCGGTAAGCTTCGTGGAAAGATAAAAGGCGCCGCCGAAGATTAAGTAGATTTCAAAAGCCAACTCAAATTTGGTGAAGATTCGAACAGGGAGAGGTACGAGCTATAAGACTGTCGGTAAAGGTTCACATGACGATCAGGGATAACCTGGGAGCTTATAGGAGAGAGCATGCCCACATATGCACGTCGACACGTCATACAGTCTACATACGAGGGGACGCGAGAGCGCACTCGGTGTGTATTTTTTTTCTCTCTTTTTCTTTGCCGCAAATCACGTTGGATTTATCGTTTATAGATTTATGGTGGTCCGATAGTGAGAGGACGCGGGATAAGCATTGCACAATTTTACCGGTACGAAAGAGAGAGGCAAAGAGACAAAATGAGAAAGAGAGAGAGAGAGAGAGCGAGAGAAACTGTCGACTGACAAACACGCATTACCCGTGGCCGATGTTCTTATCTTTCTGTGTAGCATAGCCAGTATAGGAAAATATGATTTATTTCTGATAATCCTGCGAATGAGATAGCTTTGCGGCGAGGAACGCCTAATCTCCGCGCGACCGGTGCCCTATCTCAGATTATCCGCCAGGTTCTATTGCCCGGATTACGCTTTTTTTTCCTTCATTTTTTTTCACTTCCTTTCTCCTCTTCTATCAGAGTCTTTTTTTTTTACCTACCATACCCAAAAATTATCTACTCGCTTAGCTATATGTACTTTGTCGTTGAGGGAAAGAAGAAAAGAAAAAAAAATCCTGCGGTCACCTGACGTATTATTGGGGTAATAAATTTCCTACTTAATCACGCAGATACTTGTCTACCTATCTGATTGGGGACGAATACGAAAAATGACAAGATCACGCTATTCGTTTTAGCCCTAAGACAAAAGCGCGAAGACGATACAGGCAACTTGGTGGAAAGAATGGGATGAAAGGAGTAATGGTTATGCGGACGAGGGTTGATGGCGGGGGGGGGGGGAGGGTGATGGTTTGAGGGCAGACTTGATAAATAGAGGAAGAGAGAGCCTCCCTCCTTTCTAATAAAGACGCCCGTGTCGTGGGGGTTGATCTTTTTCCTACGGTTAGGGAATACGAAATTCGTCACGACTTGAGACGTCACTAACCCTTGTCCCTCCCCTTTGTCTCTTCGGCATCATTCCTTGTAAGTACCAGGCACTGTCTCTATCCCCCTGTACCTAGTCCTACGATTCCTATAGAATCACGTGGAATCTTGAATTCGGTCGAGATTCCAGCCTGACGAGTTAGGGGTAGGTGAACGTGAGTCCAGAACCTCCCCTAGGTACGAATTACGTTCACCGATTGACGGATCGACAAGAGTCTGAGTGATATATTTTTTTTCTTTCTTGTCTTGTTTCAGGGGGATGTAACGTGCGACTGATGTTTCCTAGACTCTGGGCACCCTTTGGCAACGCTAACGAAGTCACGAATTTACCACCCTTACCCAGGAGTCACTCGGGTACGTGGATGAAAATGTTGATTAATTTATTTCTGTTGTAAAAAAATGAAGGAAAAATATGGACAAGATAAACAACACGTAAGATCGAATAAGAGCCACGACGTCCGTGATCGTCCTTGCGCAACCTCTCAACTTCCTCTACTCGTCCCGGATGACCAGTAGCTTTTTTTTTATTTATCAATTGTCAAGAACAGCCGCTCTCGAATGATTGGGATAAATGGCAGCACGCGTCATAGCGTGCATGCTCATGTGTGCCTTCTTCTCCCTTTTCGTCGTTGCTCACTCTCCTACACCCCAATTGGAGCAGATTAGAGGCGCAACACAGGGATTCGGTCGGTCGGTCCCTTTGTACTCGGATGCTGGCGGTCTCTTAGTCTACCTACCCTGAATTAGTAACATCTTGTCATGTTAAACGATCAGTCGCTCGCGGTGCACTTCTCCTCCACGTGGCCTCCAGTAACCCCATCCGGAATACGCTGGACCAGGCCAACCCCTGACCGTAAGCCTATAATTTTGAATTTACAATTCCGTACGTTTTTTTTACGTCTATTCCCATTGACGTGACAAATTTTTTTTTACGTGTCAAAAAATGTTTTTCTCTTTCGACATTATTTTTCAAAAAAAAAATTTTGAATTTAAATTTTTTTTCCATCCCGTATAAACGACCTGTCAGACCCAATGCGTGTAACGGCTTTAATAATGGCAGATCGCTACGCAGTAAACGACTGACGGACGACAGAAGATTAACGTTTGTCGTTAACTCGATCTAATTGTCCCCTCGGCTTGGCCTTACTTTATTAATCCACAACCACCACCATCGCCATCGCCATCATCAACCTTATATCCATCGCGGCTTCCTAGGGATCCTCGTCATCGTCGGCGCACCGTTACAGCCGCCAGACGGACCTATAAAATCTTAATCGAGAACAACGACTTGGTCCACTTTAAGGCGATACACAACGAGCGATACACATCCGGTCTATATACCCGCTCTATACCTGAATACTCTTACGTCTGCTTCGACTGCAGACAAATACATAAATTGAATCTAATGACGAATTCAAGAGAAAAAAATTTTTAAATATCCTAAACTTTGAAATCCGCGTTATGCAAGCACTGCACCGAACCCGGACCAAGAGTGCACCATGTGTCAGTTGTAAGAGAGAGCAATGGCGGTTTTTCTCAACGTTGCATCCACTTTTTACTGCATTCCTGTCCAGGCCAGACGCAGCATTTGCGTAAGCAGTTCTTCCAATCCGTATTTTCTGGAACATCTGTAGATTTCTTTCTTGTTCTCGTGTATATATGTGTGTGTATATATATAGATATATTTATATATCGTACTGAAAAATATATAAAGACGGTTTGTAGATTGCCCAAAGACTTAATCGTAAATTATCGCGACTTTTCCTTTCTAGGCCACGATACTCACGCACTGTAGTTAATTGCATTACATACGTTAAACCACAGATGGATCATATTTTTATTTGATTGCAACGCCAGTCGGATCTACGCTCGTCAGTCTACCGTCCCCTAACATAGAAAGGGATGAACGATGGCTTTAAATGTGATTAGCCG
Organism: Trachelus stipa; assembly: GCA_036026315.1. NCBI lineage: Eukaryota > Metazoa > Arthropoda > Insecta > Hymenoptera > Cephidae > Trachelus > Trachelus stipa. Next base: position 74,739 of record JAYRCB010000336.1, on the reverse strand, counting down.
CCCGGTATATTATATAGCGAAGCGCACGTGCTCACGTGTCGCACTCTTGGATTATAAATATGATATACAAGGGAATATACAGGGTGCATCGTAATAAACGAGACACCATCCCTTATTCATGGGGACTCGTCTATTCTTCCAACATTCCACATTCCACCCTTATTTCACATTCCGCGCGATACAAGTACGCCCAGGAATCGATAATCAAATTCGAATCTTAAATCACGGTTGATATCGTGCCTTGGAATTAATTTGTACGAAATTATTAATTTCAAGAAATTTATTGCGATTACGTGACTTCGGCCTGCTAAATGTTGTTGCGCGTCACGTATTTTTAAGACCTCTTTGATCGAATCTGATACTGTGAAAATCGGCGGAACATATCTTTCAAGCCAAAAACGTGAAGCTGTAAATCCTCAGGTGGATCTAGCAACGCGTTACGCAATTTACGGTGACTTATCAATGGCCGTCGGTTCTTTGTGATTTAGAGGGACTTGAATTTTTCGGCGAGTGGGGAGAAGAAAGGGTGATCCCCGTACGAAGTGAGAATAATATCTGTCGAGTCGTATATCAATGGATATCATTGACACCTTTATGAATCCGGCTGATTAGTCTGGTGAACCTGAAAATATTCCTAGTTATTTGAGATACGGTATATATATATATATATATATATATATATATACATACATTCAGCCTTAGCGTCGCCATCGCCGTCCCTTATACACGTCCTTCTGGCCCTCTTTGATTCAGGTTTGCTCCTCCTGATGGAAGCCTCGTTAGCGCAACCCCCTCCCCCTCCCCCGCCCCCATACCAACCAAACTCCAAGCCTGCACCAGGAGAGAGAAGAAAAAGCCTCTACGTGACTTAAATCTCATTCCTGCCTTCAGGATCCTTCCAGTTCGCCATCTATATTTTCTGGGCGTACTGCCTTCGGGATTCTGTAGCATTTCTTTCTTTTTTTTTCTTCTGGTTTCTCTTCTGTTCCGCTATTTCTTTTTCGTCGTTCTCCACTTCTTCCCGTTGAACGAGGATTGGCTTCTTCAATGGTTTTACGAGCCTGCGTTCCCAATTGTCTATGATTGCAAGTGGTAGATTGTTAAACTCAATAAAGAGGTTGAAGGGGTACGGAGGTGGGAGATGGAGGAAAAGAAAGGAAGATAAATATAAAAAAAAATGTTATTTTTCAAACACAGAACGACTTTCTTTTGGCGTCGGTCGTCTAGTGGGTCCACCATCCACAAGGAGTCCAACCCCATCGCCGTCGCCATGTCCAGACTCTCCCGCGGCGGAGCAGCAGGATGCTGACGTCGAAGTGGACGTCGAGGAGGAGGTCGACGTCGACGTCGAGGAAGTGGGCGACGAGAATGAGCGCGAAGGCACCAACAGTCCTCCAGCATCACCATCTCCACCCTCGCCATCCATCACCAGGAACACACCCTCCCATCCGCCGAAGAGGTCCGGCGACTCCTTCAGCGTCTCCGCCCTCCTCAGGCCCGATCCCCCATCCGCTCACTTACAAAATTCCTCACCCCTCAGAGACGGCGCACCTACGTCGGTCGGCGCTCATCCACCCCCGCCTACGTCATCCATACTCTATCCACCCCTGCACCTTCAGGGTGGTTTGTTACCCGCTCATCCTCATCATCCTCTCTCGTACCTGCATCCTCACTTACTTCCTCATCATCTTCTACCGCCTCATCTTCATCCCCTACTCCGAGGAGTTCATCCAGCTCACCCTGGACTTCACTCGGCTCACACTGCACATGGACTTCATCATCCTCATCCGCTTGGCGATGTCTACAGCTGCGTCAAATGCGACAAGATGTTCAGCACCCCTCACGGTTTGGAGGTAAATAGAATTTCTTCCAATCCCATTCCCTATAGCCGATTTCACCCTAGTTTATATATGAATCCATTCTCGCCCCTTTAAACTCTTCTCATCTCTTCGTTTTTGCTACTTGACAGGTACATGCCAGGAGGTCTCACAATGGCAAGAGACCGTTCGCCTGTGAACTCTGTAACAAGACCTTCGGCCACGAGATCAGCTTGACCCAGCACAGGGCAGTGCATTCGGCCGAGAAAGTTTTCGAATGTAAGCAATGTGGCAAAGCGTTCAAAAGGTCAAGCACACTGAGCACGCACCTACTTATTCACTCGGACACGAGACCCTATCCATGTCAGTTTTGCGGGAAGCGTTTCCATCAGAAGAGTGACATGAAGAAGCACACGTACATTCATACAGGTGAGTAGCATTTTACTACTGATTACGGTAACGGTAGTGTAATGATGGTACAGTGATAGGGAAAAGCACGAGAAAAGGGTTCAATTAACGTTTCTATGAACGTCCGTATAAATAATGCAACTGAAATGTCTGGACGCTGATCGCGTGGCATATGCGACTGCAGGGGCTCGTGCGTGTACGTATCCATTCCTCTTTCGCAATAATCGTAATGTCTTTCTCCGGAGGCCACCCCAGTCTCACCAGGGTCAGACTCTCACGGCTATCCCCGGGAGATTCAGCGACCTCAATTTTCAAATAGAATCTCACTGCGACTAGATCGTCCGTGGGAATAAATGTCGCGAGTTCGATTAGCCGCATGCGCCTGATGTGCGTCGCTTGAGAATTTGGATTTTGTGAATTTGACAGAAAAAATGTTGATAGCGTAATGTAAATGGACCAGGGCACGGGTACGAAATGGAGAATTAAAAAACCACTTGGTATACGGTACAGAGGGGGTGAACCATTTTTGTATCGTCTCTCGTGGGGTGTGTTTATCTTCGATAGCGCGTCCCTGGACGGTGGTGAAGCGGAGAATAGGAGGGTAGAAAAAAAAGGCAGAAAGCAGGGGTGGGACACTTGACACTTAGGTGTCTCAGGGTTGATGGAGCGGGGTTTGGGGCTTTGTTGAGGGGTGGCTCTTGGCGTAGTTGACGCCAAGGAAAGAGGGAAACCCGTGGAGAGGAGGAGAACGAGAAGAGTAAGAGTCGTGAGGGTCTGGTCGCCTCTGGGTTTTGTATCGTTTCCATGGCAACCCTCCCAATGTCTTATCAAATTATCACCTTGTCCTCCCCCATGCCTCTATCGCGCCCTTCGACCCCTCCTAGACATCCTGGCTCTTCTGGCTGCCTGCCGTTTTCTTTCCCTCCACTCAACTCGCTCCCTCTCGACCGTTTCATCCCTTCATCCCTCTCGTAAGAAGCACCGACAAAAGAGGATACAAAGCAAAAGCGATGGTCACTTCTCTGCTACTAGCAACGAATGGGACCCCGGTACACGCATATCCACGTACAGCCCTTAGGTAGGAGGGTGGCCAAGGGTCGCTCCGGAACATTTAATTCATTATTCAACCGGATGAAAAATTCAGGAGCACCCGCAACCTAGCGTCTAATGCCACGATCCGCTCGAATTACGCTCAAAAACGCAGGCGTCCCGGTGGTACATTATACGGACACCGGGCGTCGGACTCACCCCTGTGTTCTGCATTCTAGAATTTTCCGAAAAACCATTTTCTCAACTTCCATCGGAATCCTCGTTACGGACACCAATCCCCTCATTGGGTTAGCCTCGACCCTTTCTGCATTTTTTCAACCCCCCTCCCCTCCCCTTATCTCTCCCACCCTCTTTCACTCCCAACCACCCTTACTTCTCACTGCTGGGAAATCTCGCAGTATCCCACGGACCGTCGGGGATCTACGAGGATACCGTACGGCACTGGGTGCTCTGGGACTCGCAGCTAATGATAATCAGTCCTGCGCCCCCGAGCTCGGGCCATGTGCAATAAGGGTGCGGCACTGTCGGATTCCCCGGGGACCGGCATGGCGTAACGTAAAATCATTATTAGGTAGGTAGGTGGTAGGTGGTGGTTGGCGGTGATGGTGGTGGGTACCAGTGGCACTGGCTCTAACCCCCGTTGCACACCGTGTACGGGGGTTGAAAATGGGGCGGGAGCCAGGGAATAAGAGCTCTGCAAATATTGTTCGTGCACGGGGCCCCAGTTCGAATAGCTAAGGGGTGAGAGGCGGGGAGGGGGGTGAACTAAAGTAATGTTACGTTACGTATGCCTCGGCGCTCTCTCTCGTGTTGGCTGTAACGAGTCAAGTGCGCACCGCGGGGTTCCTCGGAAGGGGTGCCAACTACCCCTGGCCCACGAGAGTCGGTAGGTGACAGACTGACAAGTGGTTGGTCATCCCCGACGTGATATCGTCATCCCCGAAATGAAAATATTAGTCAGGAAGTGTTCTCCCTGTAAAAACATTCAGTGACTTATGACCACTTGCAGCAAAACTACCCCTTCGAGAATATCCAAATTGGTAAAGTCCTACTCACGCGTACTATTAAAAAACCTTTCATCCCTCAAAAATCTCACATCCAATGAACGGACACCTAAGGGTGTCCTCGCTGAGGATGTCCATCCTCAAATTGATATCTTGCATTATCGATCAAAGGGGCCACGGTCGCATGTGTATCTCGAGTGTGCATTGTGCACGCACCCTTAACCGCACGGTATGCCTCGTCAAACGGCAAACCCTCTGTGTTTTCACAATAAACACAACCTGTCCGGTCCGACGCAAAGTAAAGTCGGGGATCTATATATTTTTACGTGTAACCAGGAGCCTTCTTCCTGGTACAGTCCCATTCGATATCAGTTTTACCCTTAAGCAGTACAGTCGCACAATCGAAAGCTTGTCTTAGGTTTATTTCTAATGAACCTCACTATATAACCATCCAACCAATACCGAGCCCACCTGCTACGTCCTAAATAATCTCACTATTATCACCCTTCGAATTTACTACCCCTATCCCACCTCTGGCATATTCTCACTATTACACGAGTACGTGTGCGCGTGTTGGACTCGAGGGCTATTAGAGGTTTCCGGCTGACTTGACGCCCCAGGCGTCGGGGCGCCGCAACATCCCGCTAAGCTGTTTAAACTTCGCGATGGTGGACTCCCCTTCGCTCTTACGGCTCGTTAGTGACGTCGGTAATGTCGTGTTATAATCTAGCATCCAGAACAGCCTTTCTGACAGTCGCGTGGAGAGGTAACATCCTCATAGAACGGAAGCTTCGTTATTTTACCACCGATAAAAATTCCAATAACAATATGTACTTGTCCGGTACATAGTAACATGTTGAAATAAAAAAAAATTTCAAAAATGTCCTATACCTTATACGCCTAAACTTTTTCAGCGAATCGACGTCTAATTAATTAATTCATCGATCGATCAAACTCTCCATCGCGATCGGTGGCCAATGTCACTGATGTAAAATACACGTTACCGATACCCTATTAAATATGCAAATTTACTGCTATTACGTTACACGCTCACGTATAGCACGATCAAGTGAGGTGTGCATGGTGTTCATAGAGTCGAGCTGTATGATTAAATTTCCAGGGATATCGATATACCAGAAGCGCATCGGGCCAGACAGCCACTCACAATTTGACTACCTCTACCGACTCCTGCCCATGATAAACATCCCCTCCACCTTTGGCCAGCTTAAAATTAACTGCATATCGCGTGCAGCGATGCATCGCGGGCTTTCTTGTATGCAACAACCCCTTTAAGCTTGCGCGTCGGACAGCCATATTGTCTTCCCGTTTTCCCGGTAGGATTCGAGTACGCATGACCTATACCTTATGCGGTACTGTACTTTGTGTAAGAAGCGATGTCACTTCTGATAAGGATAAATTTGTCTGGTTCTATTACCGGAGAGATAATCGTGTCTACTAATCGTGGTGCATTATCAAAATTCAGTATGTACACGCACGTGCTACTAACTTCGGTTATAAGGGCAGATCGGATTTGTCACTATTTCCCGATGCGAATCGACGCTATAATAATTTAATAGCCATCCATTCGCAGTGATCGTTAGGGAGTGGGATTACTTTACCGATTCCCAGTGGAACCGAAGCACTAAGGAGCTAACTGACTTAGCCGCCGTATCACGTTTCCTGGAACAGATCCTTCCTGCTCTCGTGTTCGAGTACGGGATCTTCTTGGCAGAGATATAAATCCGACAGTAATATCGTTGGTTACTTGTTTTTTGAACATTTTTTAAAAATTATTTTTCTTTTTATTAAAATTATAGTCATTATTATTATTTGATCCAGAATCGTTTCGATACGCTTTGGAGGGATAAGAAGCATGAAAGGGTCGCAGGGCGGATTTCAAGGGTGGGTTTATCAATTCTGTAGAAAACATTTTCAGCTGACCTTTGACCGCCGCAAATTCCCTCGACTGCGCTTCGTGCTGCTCCGCAACAACGTACATACGTAAATACGCAGACAGGTAGTAACGGACGGTACACACAACCCCCATTTGTAGATAACCTGGGTAACGTAGATACATATGTACGCGGTTGGATCCCAGGGTAGCATTTTAGGTACGGAATATACGTCCAACGAGAAACAACCCCTCTATCTCGTGTACCTGAAATAGTAAATACACACCGCGTTGTTGAACGGAATCGGGTCCGTCGAGACCCATGGACATACGTGTCTACGAAACCGATCGACTAGACTGCCAGGCCAGTTTGCACATCAGTTTCTGGGTTTTCCTAGTTGCCGCACGATGTGAGAACGTCGGCATAGGAGGATCAAGCAGGTATTCGATTTCGATGTTATTGTTGCCGGGTAAACTTTTTTTCTCAAAATCCACATTTTTTTATGTACGTATACAAGCCCCACCCGAGTAACGTGGCTGTTTTACGGAAAACGATCATTTTTTTTTCATCTCTATCACACGGTAATCCTGAAACTTCTTCGATAGGTCGACGAAAATCCATGCTGTCCTCGTGGTGAAATATGAAACGCGGTTCTCTTGGTCTTCCCCGCTATCTATTTCTCGACTACTTTTTTTTTTCTGCTTCCCCATTCACCCTCCTGCCGACTGTCTGGCACTCCTCTTCGTGCCAGGAAAAACCACCCTCTATCGAGCATCACTGTCCCTCTCGCGGGGATTTCGATTGGAGGGTTGGAACTCTGCCCTCTGTATCCGAGGGTCGGAAAGGAAGATGGTCGATGGAGACGAGAGGAAATCAATGCCACGGGTCCAGAGTCCAGTTTTCTCTTACCCTTGCTACTACTATGCCGGGGTTCGAATACCTTTAACCTAGCCACCGCTTCGTAACTTGGAGTTGTACTCTTCTGACCCAGGATAGCAACATCCATTGCGCAATCGAAAAATCCTGGGATTTGAGTCCCTTGGTATATCCTGGAATCCGTATACCGGGACTCGTCTCGATTCCTTCGGGATTCTTTGGAAGAGATCGGTGATCATGAAAGGCACGCACATATCACCTACCCCCTCACCATAGTAGACAGTAGGTCCTACGAAATCCATCCTGAAGAGATAACGAGAGTTCTGGGAAAGTTTTCAGGGACCTCGTTGGAAAAGTGATCAAAGTGCTGTCACGGTTTTCCAGAGATATAGACTTTCTCCTGAGGGATGAAAGTCGGCGGTGGGCGAATGAGAGGTTGGGGGTGGGTCGTACTTGGTCCTGGATAGAGAGGAGATGGACTAGGGTGGCTATGAAAGATAGAGAGACTGAAAGGGAGAAGGGGGGGAGAGAGAGAGCAAGAAGAACCCTCAAGATTTCCTGGAGTTTAATATAGTTTTAGGGGCGGCGGCGAACAGACCGGGAGTGTAATGGCGTCTTAAACCCCAGGGGCTCTCAATGTCGTATCGCGACTCCGTTGAAAATTCGCCAAACGTAACCACGTCGCGTTGGAATCCCTTGAAAAATTGAACTGCGAATCTCAACTCGAAGAGGCTAAATCTTTGACCATGGCTACTAGCCGCGCAGGATGAGAGCTGAGTACCTAACCTATAAGCTATGTAGGAGAAATACAGCACCGATTCTACATTGCATTCAGTCGGTATACGAGGGTGGATTGATAAGTTTCCGGCCTGACTAAGAAAAACAAGGTTATTTAAAATTTTTTTTTTTTATTT
>JAYRCB010000336.1:0-66678 GCA_036026315.1 Trachelus stipa | reverse complement strand
AATGTCACCTTCAGGTAGGCCTAGTGGCGCCATTTCTTGGTCAGGCCGGAAACTTATCAATCCACCCTCGTATGTATATGTACGTTGATGTACCATGGTACATAGGTGTATACACATATGTATATAGTGGTTCCTGTAGAGACATATATATATACCATGTACACTGACATGGCGCCGCGTGGCTGGACTGCAAGAAAATAAAGATAGAAGGGCAACCTCGGAGAGAACTCGGACGGTTCTTGATTTTTACGAGCCCGTAAATTCTTGAGATCCCCAGCCACGCGAAAATTTTCCAACCTGACCCCACCGACTTCGTGAAGTTGTTACACCAGGAGTACCTTCTCGTGGAATTTCGTTACGCGAATTCCATTGTGATTATTTAATAGGAGGCTAAGAACAGGGCCTTCTTGTCCTCTTTGAGTCATCTGGATCCGCCAGGGAGCCTTAATACAGAAGAGATCTACCCTTTGGTTCCCTTTCGGGAACGCGTATTTTATTCGCGATCGAATCGCACGGAATCTGGATTTCGCGGATTTAGGGCAGACCATAGTGGGTTGGGTATATCGCGATGGTGAGATTGAAGGCTCGACTAACGAGTTGTTTATGGATCCACCTCCCCTCCAATAACCCCCGATTCCATGAACCGGGCGCAAGGTTCAGCCGGACAGATAGATGGATAGGGAGTCCATTAACAGCCGCTGTTTGCAGGCAGCATAGTTCGCATAGCGGAATCTCTCTCAGCCGGGGTACCGCGGTCGCCATGGAAACTGGGGGTTGGAGCCGCCCCTGGCCGCCAATCAGAGCTCGCGGCCGGGATGAGAGAAACGAGCGCATCCCTACCTCCTCTCTAGCGAGCACCCCCTCAGTCCGTACCGAGCCACCCGGCAGGGTGGCTGAGATTCTCGCTTGGGAGGAAATCTTGACCGGGCGTGCCCCGCATCCCTGATACCACCTACCACCGTACCAACCATCCCTCTTTCCCGAAACCGTTCCAAGGGTGCCTTAGAATTGCCTCCTCGTCGACCACCACCTACGCTCTCAAACTCCACTCTCCTGGAAGAACCTCTATCGACTCTTTTCACGCCGCTATGGTACTCCACGATGTTCACCCTCAGGACGGGATCGCCATTCGCATCAACCGAGCTCCCCTCTCACAGATCTGGTACAATCTAATCGTAAACTTTTTATTTTTCAGGTGAAAAACCACACAAGTGTCAAGTCTGCGGCAAAGCCTTCTCCCAGAGCAGCAACCTCATAACGCACTCCAGAAAGCATACGGGTTTCAAACCCTTTGCCTGCGAACTATGCGGTCGCGCTTTCCAGCGTAAGGTCGACCTCAGGAGACACCGGGAGACCCAGCACGCCGACTTGAGCACCGGCAGCACGCATCGTCCTCCCATCGTCAACATCCCGCAGAGTAACCTGACCAATCCTGGAAATGCACCCATCATGCAGTAAGGACAAGGAGGGACGTCGTAGGGGTTTATGAACTATTCGTTCGAATTCATCCCCATCTCTCGGTCTCTATTCACGTTTAGGGCACCAAACTAAAACCAAAGACTAGCTATACTTAAATTTTTATGTAATCTAAATTTCCCCAGTCTTGTCCTAGAAGACGGAGCATGAAAGAATCCTCTCTATCAGTTTAATCGGGCACTCGATCGACATCAACCGGAAATACGCAAAATCGGCTTTTTTCCGTTCCGAACTCACCGAGCTCTCATACTTTCTACTTTAATAACCTACTACTACTAATCAATTACTACCTGTACTATACTTCTTTAGTATATAAATAGGCATCAGCGAGCCCTAACCAATTGTCTAGCGCTCGACTCGATCTCAATCGTGATAACTTCAACGAACCCAATCCTACTCCTACTCCCCTCGCCCCTTTTTATTCGCGTCAATATTATTAAAAATAGATCTCTATCGCATATTGAAGTTTTAGTCGGTACTTAAGGCGCGCCAATCTCGTATCCCGTAACAAAATCACCGAAACCTACGATTATTATCGATCTTATTGAACGATCGAGTCGATCGTCGTAAAATGGCCGACACGCGTCGTGATACGAGCGACGTACTGTAACTTTGCATATCTAACGCAGCTGTCGTCGAAGACGGGCATCCCGCAGTTTGCGACAGTGACCAACAATTGTAAATAGCACCTAGCCTGTATCTTACCTACGTACTAAGAGTATAAATATATAAATACAAAAATATAAATATATATTATAAATAAAGATATAAATAGCAGAATCACACGATAGTGGAATCAGTCGGCTCCAATGCGACTAAGGGCAGTGTCCGCACAAATCTCGCGAAAAAAAAATGAAGAAAAATAAAAGTGAGAGTTAATAATATTCTTACCCGAAAATATTTCCCTCAAAAGAAAAAGAGAGGCGCTCCGACGAGATTCAGCCCATGGAAAAAAAATTTCCATTTTTTCTCGCTATCCAAGTTTCTATTGTTGTACCATTTAATTATTATGTAATTATTGTAATTAGACATTATTAATTATTAATATTCATTATTAAAAATAAACGCTGTTACTATTTGTAATTCCTCACGTCGTTCGATCTCTAATCGTAATCCTGCTGACGATTCCACTCGAAACATTTTTCTCCTTTTCAAGATTTCAAATTAAATTTAGCGGCAAGCCGTTACTCTCGAATCCAATATGGCCGCTACCGCTGTCAGTCGCGCGTCCGCTCGCTCCGCAGTCTCTCTCATTTTCACAAGTACTTTCTGATTTTCCGGCTGCTCGATTTTCCGTGGTCGTTCCGAGGAGTCACCCTTGCACCAGAGGATGCCACTTGGCCAGAGCAGGACATAACGGCACTGACTGCACGACACCATGACACAGCCACGAGCAGATTGGACAGTTATTGCATTCTAGGTAAGATTAATTGATATGGGGGCTGAGAGAGCAGACTAGCTGGTAACTAACAGGGTGACTATAGCTGCTGGCTGGTCTATGAGGTACGACGTCCCCCGTCAGATATACTAACCTCCACGATGTGCCTGAACGTGTCTCAGTATCCAGAAGACTGCCGAGAGCTAAGCCCCTTATACTTCGAGATACTCAGGGATGAGCGGTGATTAACAGATTGCACCAATAGAACCAATCCACCCTCCTCTAACAGTCATTGAGTAATAGAGACTCTCGTTATTAAATAGCGCGAGAGAATCCGGGAACGTACGACTACCATCTGCACGGTAAATCAGCAAACCTAACCTATCAGCCAGTCAAGTGACATTATTAACGTCCGACGCACAGCAGACGCCACTACACCATGCAGTCTGAACGTGTCCTGCGTCAGTCTGCCAATTGGTACGTATCACTCTAAATATTATTCCATCAATTTTTTCAACCTTAATTAACCACCTCACGAATTTTTCAGTGAGGTTAGAATATCCATACGCCTCGTGCCATCCCGTTATTCACGGTATGGTCGCGCATCTCTGATATAGTCGCATAAAGGACAACTTCATACCGCATATAGATATATGTATGTTATGACTATTAAGGTATTCACAACCCCTCGGAGGCCATCCCCTCTTTGAAATATGGTCCAGGCTTCTACCTCCTGTGTACGACTTCCTTCTACCTACCACGTATCTTTTTCCTTTTCTCTACTTTTTCCATTTTCGTTTCTCCAACCTCCTCTTTCTTTCTCTTTCTCACTTTTACTGTAACCACCGTCCGTATCTCTGTCGTTCTCTTAGCCGGTTGGCGTCGCGACGCTTCTCGGTAGACCATAGGTGCCTCCTTGTATCCTCTATGCAAGGAGGAACCACTGTGTTATCTCGCACTTTTCATATTATTTACAACTACCCAACGTATTCCTGTTCCACCGTTCTTTTCTGCTACTCCCGGTCCTCTACCTCTATACCACCCCGCTCCACCTGCCCTACCCTTTTGCAATAACTTCCACCCAACCCAGTGGATTCTCGTGTCGCCAAATTGGTAAAACCAACTTGAACTCTGCGTTCCCATTCTTACGGTAACGTCAGACGCCATAACATGTCTCCCGCGACAGTCTGCAACTGATGTATGCACGGGTGCGTTCACTTGAGAATGAACCCTTAAGCCACCTACGTGCTGTGCCCATTGCTCTAAATTATGCAAATTCTTACTGGGTCGTGTGTACGCGTTTTTTTATGCGTCTCGTAAAAACGAAGTTTCAATTAATAATTATGTTCGCTGCGAAGAACTTAAAAAAAAAAGAATAACGGGAATACTTAGACAAATGAAGAACGGTATTGATATCGCATTTTGAAAAAGCTGTCGTTCAAAGCGTTACGTTTTGAAATAGGATCAGGTATTTCCGTTGTCACTCCTACATATGTCCAACGAATCGCCATGACATTTTCTATTAAAAAAAACGTCAATTCCGAATTATCCGAAACAGGTAAAATTCCATGCGTTGTAACCCGCTAATGGAATTTTTGAGGAGGAGATTAATATCGGTGCTGCACGAATTTAATAGAGGTTATCCTACTCGTGAGATACTCTCTCTCCCTAATTTTCTTTCCTCCTCTCGCGTTTGACTCTCTTATCTCGTTATAGTATTAAATACAATATTAATAATAATAGAGGTGCTGCTCTTCAGCTCTCTGCTAGCGAAGCCTTTTAATTTTCATAATTATCACAGTTAACCCGAAATGCGTATTATGTAATCCCCCTTTACGTTTGCGTTATTAACGTAGTTTATATAACCATTGCAGAATCCACATTCACCAGGAAGTCTAACTGTCTCATCTCCGTAGAGCCGTAATCCAGCAATCAAATTAAGTATAATAAAAAAAAACTTGTTACTGTTAAAAAGATGTATATATTTTTTGTAATTAATTTTTTCTTCGAGTACGCACACCAGCAGCCATCTTTGTTAATACCGACTGTATGTCCGGACGATTTGTCAGTAGGCTTCTAATAACGAAGTAAAGTCTGGCGTGAGCGGTTGAAACAAATAGTCGCAAGTAAGAAGGATTCCTGAAGAATAGAAGTCTCTAACAAATGGCATTCCCAAGAAGATGGGCACGCGGCACGCGCCAATGCGATCTTTCAAGCGACCGGACCGACTTAATAAACTCTAAAGACGAATGGAGTCTTCGCGACCAGAAACTCATCTCCAAGAGTCTATAGAAGCTAACGTGTAAGAATAATGATTGTATTTTTAATTTACTGTATATCCGAATGCACCAGGCTAGACCTATATAGGTTCTTATTTCATTAATTTATAATTTCCTTAGTTTCAAACCAGAAGAATCAATTTGCCGATAACCAACAGACTCCGGCGCAGTAGGTGACGAGCTCATCTCCTGGAGAACCGATTCATTACCGATCCTGAATAAGTGATTCCTAGGACATCGACGATCCATATCCCTCGGCTCTTCGGGAAAGTGATTATTCGGGCGTTCGTGTCCTTTCGCGAAATCGATCCCAAAGGACCTTTGACCTCTCTCGCCGTATATCTCCTTTAGATTGCATCATTGATGAGATAAGACGACACACCGGATATAAAGTTTGTCCACTGATCTTTATCTGTTTGATATTGTAATCCAGAATGTTATAATTTATATTTAATTAATATAATTATATTATATTCCAGAGTGTAGATTGTAAAGGAACAAAAAAATGTATGCTGATCCAGATAGATACATACATATATATATGTAGACGGGGAGAGAGAGAGAGAGAGAGAGGACAAGATGGGATAAGTTTTCTCTTTGGAGAAGAATATTTTATGCGAGTCAAGCGTCGCGTGACGCGGGGACGCCTTTAAGTATTCCGCACGTCGAACTGGTGCGACTGGCTAAGATGGCGTTTCTGTAGGAACCAATACCTATCCTGGTGGGGTCCATGGATAATCATATAAGGGTAGGGGAGTGCTCGTAGTATCAACTTTTGATCCTCGATGTCTCTACAACCCTCCCAACCGTCCCCGTGTCGGTATTCAAACGGCTCTAACTCGATATAAGCGTCACTCCCCGGGGCGCTCTCTTATACTCCCTATCTCTCATCCTTATCCTCCTTTTTCTTTTACTCTCTTGTGTCCTTGTACACCTTCCTCACTTTGGATACAACGACCATCGGAACGACCAAGACAGTACGACACCCCCTAACGCCACCCTTAGACAGTCGAGCCCGGGAATAAGAGTATCATCCTCCTATCCTCTACTTCTGCGAATTTCAATTGAATTTGCATCTCGTCTCTGGGAGGTGCTGGATGGAGGACGAGAATGAGGTTGAGAATAGACCCGGAGGACGGGGACGCCCAGCACCGACTGGGTGTGTATCATGGCACCCTTGGGAACGACAATAACATATCAAATGCCGCTCCCAATATTCGAAAGAACGCTTTTTAACTTCGCCATCGATGTCCCATTCCTACCAACCGCGACACTCCTATCCCGGGGAAGTCATCATTTGGTTTTATCACTGGGTTTCTGTCTCGATTGGATATAGGTGCCTTCCTTTAGGTTTCTTTCGTGTTACGTGCTACGTGTAGAAAGCAATAGACTTTTCTTACATTTTTCCTGTCAGACAAGCAGACCTTTGACTCGATTCGCTTATTTCATTTACAAGAGAATGAGAATGGCCGAGTGATGGTAAAGTACTAAAAGACGGTAATAACGTGGATGCCGATTCCTAATTAGATCTCGATACTGCGTATGGTTTCTGAATAATAATTTCTTGATTTTCCATATTCAACATTGTTGAAGAACGTAGTAACTCTTTTACAGATTAATCGGAGGAAAGCACGTTGCGGTTCTTAATAAAAAAATCGTGCAGCGTCGACACCTCGCGGTGGTTTTTTTACTGATACTAAAGTATACTGTCGGTATGTTACCTTCTATTTGCCATTATCGACAAAATGAAATCACCCGTAGATATCTTTGACAAGCTTTTTCGTTTGACCAACAGATGGCAGCAGTCGCGATCTGTCAATTTGAAATAAGATATCGCAATGATTTTAACAGAGATGCATTTCAATCAAATATCCTGAAATTTCAGGAAAATTAAAATATTTGTTTTTATCATATACTCTCGTAACCTCTATATCTATCCAATGAAATTTAAAAGCAGCATACACCTCCAAAATCAAGAAAAAACAGTTTCTCCCAGATAAATATCTTCCACATAAACCCCAAAGATGCATCAGATAACTACAAATAACGTACCACCAGTTTAACAATCTCCGAAAGTCTACAAACTGAACTGAGGTCACTTATATCGATGATACGACAGGTTGTGAATTCATAATGTAATCATCGAGGCTGTTTCACCGCGAATTCTTGCCTGCAGTCGAGGACACAAGTATAAATAAAATTATGATGTTTTGCTGATTATGCATGCGGATTGCTTAGCTGGAATAGCTCCGGGTTCCGATGACATCAGACTGGTTCGTAGTCAGTCACGTGGGCCTATCGTGTGTGTTAAACACTTGCTTGAAGTGTGGGCTTCTCTCCCTCTCACGTTCCTCATAATTTTCTCTCTTTCTCTCTCCCTTGTGTACCTCCTCACTCCTCGCCCTCCCCCCCTCTCTCTCTCCCTCTCTCTCTCTCTTATTCACTCCCTCCTGTTTTCTCACTCTGGCAAAGGTACCACACGCTGTTACTCTAACTGCTTCCCTCTCACTGCAGTCCCCTACATTCTTCCACTTGTCTGTCCATCCGTTCTTCTGTCCTACCGCGTGTCTGTCTCTTCGCACCCAGTTGGTTCACTAGGTTCAGTAAAGCATTATGCTTCGGTAACAGCGCCGGACTTCAGTGAGCAAGATAAGTGACTTGTGAAACGACCCTCTTTCTGTGCGAGCCCCCAAAAATCTATCCGGGCTCATTCATCCTTGAACAGAACCGGAATGAACACGTGAAACATGGGAAAAACAGCCAGCAAGTTGAAATCACGTCGCAGTCAAAGTTAGTGTTTGTTTTTTTATACAATTTAAAAAATTGCATACGTCGAAGACAATGACGATTCGTCATAATTTATAAATTCCGTATTAAAAAATAACAGTGTCCATTCAAGGTTTGCTGTATATTTATAGTGATATTTTTTTTCATACCAATTCTTGGTAAGTCCTATGGTAAATAAAAAACACAAAAAAAATGTCTGTTTAATCGTGGCTATTAAAATTCAGATCACGACCGACTATCACGTGTATAATAAAACTGATGTCGTGGCTATAGGTAATATAGACAGGAGTACTGTCTTTTTGTGCTGCTGCGTTCGAAAATTGTTCTTTACTTTTCGTTATTTTAACCACGAACGATCTCAGGGCTTTCAACGTTTTCGTAGGTCGCTTCTGCGTCTATCGATGAAATACAAACCGTAAAGCAACACGGGACACTGTATGCATAGTTTATCTTAGTAAACGGTGGCGTTATCATTGGTTTACTAGATATTATGTCGTTCTCTGGAGAGACCAGTGCTGTACACACCTGCATTCCGTACCTGAGATCTTTTTTTTTACATCACCTTTATAGTAGCTATAATACAAGACGTAGGATATAGATTGAATTTAATATTAGCCTAATAATTAGTGCAGCCACGTGTCAAGCCACGATCATAGCCGAAAGCAAAGAAATTCGGTTACGATTTTTTGTAATATAAAATTGCAAAAAAACTTATTTCATTTTTTTTAGCACAGTAGCTAAAACTCATTGAACGTTCATAAGCGTCAGATCAGTTCCAAGAAAGCGTCTCGGGGATAAGAATTAGAAAGTCAATGGCTGCTCATCGCGATGCTCGATCTTGGGATACGACGTCGGAATTGTGAATGGGAGTGATGGCTTTAAGTAACCCATGTGACTGTTTCGTAATAACGTTCTTGTTTCCGGTCCCTTTAGGTATAGCATGGAGCTTTCGATTCCCGTCGATGAGCACCCTGCAGAGTCTCAGCGCCAGCGGACGTCGACGGAAGCGTGATGGGGTCGCGTCTGGCACCGAGAAGGATTTTTATCCGAAAAGACACACGATTCATTTGCAGCCTGAAATAATTCTCAAGAAGGAACCATCCCTTGTCATCACACCGCCGTCGCCCTGTAACTCGAGACAAAGTATACAGTGAGTTTATATGGTTTGTTTATGTAGCTGGTTCACGACTTTTCAATGGCGCAATGGGCCATTCGTGCGGCGCGGTTTACATTGAGCGTACGCACAATGAAAGGCGAAGAGAAAAGAAAGACAAAACGGTAAAGGGATAACGCGTCGCGGTAGGTAACTTATAGAAATTGCCTGAAGGGCTTTTGAAAGGGCTGTACAGAGAGTGGAGCCACGAACCGGTTTCTGGATGGTTGCCTTTGAAACGGCAGAGTATATTGAGTATATCACTATTACTAGGAAGAAATAGAGTCAAAAGGGAAGTCAATTAACAAGGGTGTGTACTGGCCCCCTAAGAATGATTCAAAGCCCTGCCAGTTGATACAGCAACCACACAGATATGAATACCGAAAATATTTATATCAACCAAGTAGAGTCAAATTGACTCCAAGACATCCGGTGCAGGGAACATAATTTCAACCAAAAGGGAACAAAATTACAAGTATTGGATATCTTAAGCATATTCACAGGACGATAAGGATTTTCTTATCTCAAATTTGTAATAGGAGATCTGGAGAATCCTTATCTTCCTTCCTAGAATGACATTTTAGTATCCTGTCTTATCGAAAGATTAATTGCAGCTGCGTGGATGTGTGGATCCGAATATGTATTTGCCCGTCGGGTGTATACTTGCAAGTTATACGACGCAGGCGCGTAATCCTGTGCAAAGGGCTTGAGGATAAAGGGAGGCGGAGGGGGGGGGGGAGAGAGAGAGAGAGAGTCAGCATCCCCCTGATATGCATCCCCTACGAAAAGTGAGCGGATCAATAATTCCCACGACGTGTACTCAGCTCTGATAGCAGTGCCGTCGCATCTACCGGAAGCGGTGACTCCGTGCTAGGTCAGGATCGATCAGAAAACACGCGACCACCATAGGAGCGGCGCGCGACCACTCATCGGCCAGTTAAAAATCTAAAGGGCGGAAAGAGAGTCGAAAGGAAAGTCAGTTGCGTATGGGGAGTCGCGCGTGTGCGAGAGTGGCGACCGGTTAGGATCAGTCACGTATCGGTGAATATGGTGCCCCATTATTTTTGGTTCTACCAAATTTTCAGGCGCCCGGATTAGCTACGTTGAGAGGACTGGTAACGATCCTGGGAGGGGCGATGGTGTAGAAATTATTTCTGAAAAAGAAAATAATAATAATAGTGCTATTGAACTCCGTTAACGGCTACGTGGTTACTATTTATACTGTACCGTTTCTTGCGCCCTTTGTTGGTACAGTCCTGTACCCACAGGGGCCTACGGGACATAGTTCAGTGGGGTGCGCGCACTCGCCGAGTGCCGTAGCCAAACCTTATCTATCTCTCGTCTTGTAGAAGAGAATCGTAGTCATCGAGGAAGAGAAATCAAAGGGCATCCCCTGGTGATACCGAAGAAGCATCGAATGGAGAAGCATTGTTAGAATTGTCTCGTTGGCTACTGAGGATGTGCTTTGACGATTGAATCTATTTTCTAATTGTAGAACGGAGAAGGAGGAGGTCGCGGAGACTGTGGAGGTCGTCGAGGTTGTGGAAAAGGTACTCGGGGAAGGGAAGGACGACGCATGCTTTCTCCGGCGGCCGCAATCACTGCCAAAACGGACCGAGAGGAACAACAATTTGAATTCATCAATGGTGAGTTGGCCTGTTGATTTGTTTTCGATAAGAAGTAACAAAAGAGACAGTGTTACATTACCTCGTTATCTTTTTTTTTCATGGTAGGTATCACGGAGTGACGTTTGTTATCGTCTATGTCGAGCAATTGAATGCGTGGAAGATTTTTCTAGTTAACTCGTCGTTTAATTAGATCCAACTATGAATGTGCGTTTACGAGACGAATTAGGGTTTCGAGTCTGCGAGATACTTTATATCAATAAAATAGAGCTCAGTAACTTGGAAATCTTCCACGAATTAAGACTCAAGGCTGCTCTCGTTAAGCCAATCATCTCTGGTTCTCGAAGACGCTGTTATGCGATTACTTATATTGATTGGCACAAATTACAATAGTCTGTCTATATCTCATCTGCAGGAGCAACCAGAAGAGACGGCACGGAAGTTACTGGAACGCGAGCTCAGATTATTGGATCCACGTGATTTACGTTCCCACGCTTGGTACCATGGCAGTACGTTACGTGGTGGACGAAAAGGCGCCGAAAATGAGGTTCCTAATGACGGTGACTTCCTGGTGCGAGACTGCGCCTCCCAACCTGGGAATTACGTCCTGACTGTACGTTGGAAAGGACAGGTCCTGCACTTCGTCATCAACAGGGTAAGAGTTTTGATCTTCAGTGGCTGCATGATAAAGTCGAAGCATTCTCTGGAGTATTTCTATTGTTCACCAGGTCGTCATACAACCGGATACTGTTTATGAAAGAGCACAATATCAATTTGAGGATGAAGCCTTCGATACGGTAGCAGACCTTATAACGTTCTACGTCGGAAGTGGGAGGCCAATAAGTCAAGCCAGTGGCGCCAGGATAGTAAATCCTAAGCCTAGATGCGTGCCGTTGACATGCGTAGCGCCACCAGGAAGTCAGCATTGCTCAAGTCCTTCCTCTTCCTCATTGACGACCGGTTCACCACCGCGATTACCTCGAAAGCAGCAACGCAGTCATTCACTGACGCCCCAGCAACACTCCGCTGAGCAGCATGTGAATCAGAATCAGGTTCAGCAGAGCATACCACATCCAGTTCAGTCGAGTACACTGCCAAGGGTTCCACCCATTCAGAATCAGCCGCCGTCATGTTCGCTGTCATTGGGAAGACAGAAGATCACTAGAGTCATATCTGACCCTGCCCTTCAGCAACAGCAACTACAAACACAGCACAGTATCAATCATCAGGGTATAACTGCACCACCAAAACCACCAAGAGTACCATACATACCGAACCATCAGCAACAGCATTATCATCATCATCATCACCACCACCAGGCTTACCAAGCATCGGGTAGTGACAGTGGAAATGGGTCTGGTGACAGCGAGTTTGAAATGAATAATTCAGGTGGTACCAATCCTACACTGCCAATCAAAGGTGTCGTTATCAGAAGTCATTATAACGTCATAGAGGGTACTAACAGTAATGGTAGTGACTATGAGCTGTCAACAGAAGAGCAATTAGTGGTAGCAGCTCCGTCTCTAGAGATATCAACCGTTCTGGACCTTGAAGGATTTTCTACGTTATTATTACCGTCTGGGGATCATCGACCCTTAGACCCTACCGCTCTAAGGGGTGTCTCAGGAATGCTTCATGAATCCGCACCAAGAGTCCTTGCTTCACATCTGACACGCATCGACCTAGAAGTCGCACTAAATCCAGGATCTGGTAACAGAAGTGGCTTAAGTGGCTTGGAATTGGCCACTTTACCTCACGGTCATCAAGCAAGGCTGGATCTCATAGAAAGGTCGGAATGCATAAAACTTCTTGTTGCCGTGACTGTCTTGGCCGGCGCCACTGCCATCGAAAGAGCCGCCACCATAAGCAAGTGGATAAGAGTTGCTGTCGACACGAAAACAGCCCTTGGGAATCTCTATGGTTTCTGTGGTGTTATGCTTGGTTTATGCTTACCTCAGATACAGAGACTGGCTAATACCTGGCATCTACTTAGGCAGAAACATACTGACGAAGCTTTCAGTTTCGAGGCTAAACTTAGGCCTACTTTACGTGCCATGAATGAGTGTACCAACCCCCAAGCACCAAATACCACATTGCCACATCTATTGCCTATCGCTCTTCTTGGTGAAAGAGGACCTGAAGATGTTCTAGGTATCTATAAGGAATCATTCATTGATCCCTCGAGTATTGAATTAAATAAATATTAAATATATTTCTTTTTTCAGGAACGGTCGCACCCTCAGGATTAGCAGCAGCCATATTGTCTCCGTGGGAGAATTCAGCGTCGGACTGTGGACTTTCTATTGTCTGGTCACACTTGGAGTCGGCCCGGAAGTTAGCAGAGAGTCTTCCACTCTTTCGTCGAAATGCCGAAATCGCCCTCGAGGGATGCCGAAGCGACGAACTTCTCACTGATGCGTTTCGTACGGAATTTCATATAAAATTCTTGTGGGGTAGTCGTGGCGCCACCGTAGCTCCCGAAGAGAGACACCTCAAGTTCACTCAAGTCTTGGACGCCATGTTCGACAAGTGTACAGCCACAGAAGTATCTGCGTAAACTCGTCGTCTGGCATCTAAGATGCGACACTGGATTTAAGTGGTCGGTAGAGGAAACGCGCTGTTCATAAATTGGAATGTATTAACGATGGCGGATATCTCGTAACACTTTAAAACCGGTGACAATACGATTTGAGCGCGTCCAAAATGTAGGGCAATGTATTTAGAAGGTATGAAGCACGCCTGATATCGTGTACTTAATTCTAATCGACTGTATATTCGATCAATATTATATTGTACATGTTGTTCATGTTTGTTTATACGTACAGGGTGTAGCGAGTTTAGGTACTCAAAACGATTCGATTTACTTTAATTAAAAACTAGAAATATTACACTGAATCGTTTCACGTATCTTGTTCATATGTCATGTAAGAACTATTTGGGATTTGATCCCACATCTTAATAACAAACATAATTGAACCTGATATATAAATATACATCATTTTCATTAATACTTCTGATTCCTCTACCAATTTTCCTTATATAAAACAAAGTTTTAAATTATACATTCTTTTTACGTTAATGTGTTAATTCTCCAATTTCAGGTTAGATGGCGCAGTTAAGCGATTGATATAATTTTGTGAAATCCGCTAGGGAAGACATGAAAAATGTTTACAGAGTAGAAAAGTAAGGAATAGAGGTACAAAAGTAGAGAAGAAAAAGATAGAGAAATCAGAATGTAAAGAATGAAATAAAACAAAATGAGGAAGTAAAGAAGAAATAAATATAGAAATAGAGGAAGGTTGGAAATGGATATGAATGGTGCTTCCAAGAGACCAGTATACGAGACCGGCTCAAGGAAGAACAAGGAAGCATGAGCGCTCCGAGTCCGGGCACTGCCTCGAGCGCTTCCCCCACTCTTCGATATCTCCCACTCGCCAAATCCTGCGCGCATAATTTTTGGGCAACTTCCAGTACTTCTAAATATGCTTTGCCAGAATTTCCAATTTCTAAGTTTTAATATTTTACTTTATTGATTTAATTAATTATTTTAATGTTCCAAACACCTAATTTATTATTATTTCAATTTGAACGTAATTTATTTTCGATGTTCTACAATTTCGATTCAATTTTTATCTACTCCATATATTCTGCGACATTTTGATTTAACCTCAGTTTTATATTTTGAATAAATTTTGAAAGTAAATCAAGGTCCAATAATATTTAGTAAAAATTGTACTGCACTTTCTTAAAATTGTCTTTAAAATGTTTCAACAATAGGCTTTTTCAATAGTTCTTGAGAAGTTTTATAGTTCCCGGTCTTGTTCTAAGGGTTGCTTTGAGAACCAGCGGTGAGTAGCGGAGAACCTCTGCCCGTCAAGCTACGCGTTCGTGTTCACGTTCAGTTCGGCTACGGCGGAATATGCTTTGTCGACGGAGGCGATGATCACAAAATTCTATTTCCAGACTCGCTGCTACGATTTAGCGCCGTGATTTTGGTATCGCCTAAAACCGTAGCGTTGTTCATCTCCCTACACATCTCTGTTATTAATCTTCATGAGAAGAATATTCCGTTAATTTTTCAATTTTCCATTTTTTTCATTAGGCGCCGCTGTAAATTGTTGCCTTTAGTAGGTTTGCGTTAATAATCGCAACTCGACTTAACTTGACACAAAGTGTATACATTGGGTCTACACGAGCATTCTGCTGAAACTAACCAATCATCAGGCTACGTCTTATGGATCTTGCACATCAAAGGCAGCAGGCAGCGAGCAGCAAAACAGTGACCAATAGGTTGAAAGCACCGAGCATCTGTAAATGCCTCGTGATTTTGTTTTTGGATAGAAACAAACCTTAAAAAGATCGTGCTGTCATAGAATTACATTATGAAAGTAGATGATTGCTCTCAAGTGCCAATACCGAGTATTGTTATTTTATGTGACATTAAACCATTAATAAAGGAATCTCTACTTATTAATATAACCAATCTGTGATTAAAAATATATCATGCCCTGCCACCCTATATTCATTTTTCCTTTTCATACACATATTACAAACTAACTTTAAAATGATGACGTATAACGCATTTCCAGTTACGCAATCCTTGTTACTACACGTAACTATGATTAGCTAGATTTATACAATATTTATCAATTCGAATGATATGTCAGCCAGTAAGGTTATGTGAATCCACGAGGTATGTCGTCGCTCAAGGCTATTCCATTTGTGTCGAAACTATCCAAGAGGGTAATACGTATTCTGGGATGTAATCCCGGTCCTATGACACTTCAGGGTACCAATACGTACCTCATTGGCACAGGACTTAGGTGACTTCCTAGTAGGCCATAACAATATCACTAATAAATTTTAGTAAACGAATAACTTACCAAAATGATCAGCAGTATTGAGAAACTATTGTTTCAGGCGAATTCTGATAGACTCTGGCGATGCCGAAACCGCGTGCGAGTATACTAAACTCTTGGAGGAGGTCCTGGATAACGAGGGTGCTACAATAGAACATTTAATCATTACCCACTGGCATCACGATCATATTGGCGGCGTTAAGCCGGTAATGAATTTATTGAAACTTCGAAATACTAGAGCAAAATCACCCACCGTCTGGAAACTATCAAGATCCTTAGAAGATCGTGGGAATGATGGCCAGGAAGAGTCCTACTCCGTTGAATGGCGTAGTATGAACGATGGTCAATTATTTGAAGTCGACGGTGCTAAACTTCAAATTCACCATACTCCTGGTCACACTACGGATCATGCATGCCTGACACTCTTGGAGGACAATTCATTATTTAGTGGGGACTGTGTACTAGGCGAAGGTACAGCAGTTTTTGAAGATTTACACGACTATATCTTGTCCCTGGAGAAGATCATACAGATGACTCCAAAGGTCATTTACCCGGGTCATGGACCAGTCATTGAGAGTCCTGTACCACGCATTCAATACTACATTAGACATCGTCAACAAAGAGAAAACGAAATCCTAAAGGTTCTGCAAGAACATGGAACTATGAACTCGTTATCTGAAATGGATATAGTGCAACGTATATACACGGTATTGAAATACACATCTACATACTTCTCATTTTCTTAAAATCATATTTATTTATGTTTTGAAAATTTATGTTTGTGTACTTCAAGGAGACTCCAGAAAATCTATGGAACGCAGCTGCTGCAAACGTACGTCATCACCTTGAGAAATTGCTCAAGGAGCGCAAAGTACGTGGAGAAAACGGTGCCTGGTTTTCGAACATTTGAGACAAACTAATATACTCGATTAGATAACGATAAAAATGATGTAATCATTCACGTAATTGTTGTATTCATATCGTTACTACTTTACGCTTATTAAATATTTCATATTGTTACATCATGCTTGACAATTATACATTTTGTGAAAGTAATAGAATAGCTCGTCTGCATCAAAATATAGAGCGCATAAATTTCAATCAATACATCGACGAATTATTTCCCACCGGATCAACGCGGTGTCACGATTTTATGCAAAAAAAAGAATTGCTGTGAAACATTTATTCAACTTATAGGAAGTAACGATGATAGTACATGTTTATGAGACTTTTTTTTAAAATAAGCTCTGTATACTACTATGATGTGCGCAATGTGTAGAATACGTGTCATAGATATTTTTATGATATACATAGAATATTGTTTGAATGAATTTGTTATTCAGTAATACAGCATTGGACATTTGTAGGTAATTCTGTGTTCCTTATATATTATATGCACTGTTGGCCCGTGATACATGGAATATAAGAATATACACATGCATTTGTGTTTGGTGTATTACATTGAGTTGACATAACAATATGCTCATATGACAGATATAAAATATATATAAAGGTAGCTCATGATACTAAATATATCCATATCTTCATATAAAATCTGTCTCTGCTACTAGATAATAACCTTGGTGAGTATTCATACTCTTAATTGTAGTAGTAGTAGTAGAAGTAGTTAGTAGATTAGTAGTAATAGTAGTAGTAGTAGTAGTATAGTAATAATAGTAGTAGAAATAATGCTTAGCAACCCTTGCCTTTAATGAAAAGGGCCAGGAATATTGAGATGTCTCCTTCGATGTTGAAAATGCATTTGAATGGATCTCGCTATAAGATTTTCTTTAGTAAGCTCACTTTTACATTTATATCAAATGTATTATTTTCTTTGGGTAAACGTAAAAAATATATATTTATATATTTTTGTTTAATAATTCTTTTACGATATATACTTTCATTTTCTATTCTCCTCGTCATATAATATAATCTCTGTCATTTCTTTTATTCCTCTACTAATAGTTGATAACATCAACATAATCACATAATTTCTCTGCAATATCAGTAATAATTAACAACAAATTCATTATTAAACAATGTATAAGATACAAATTAAAACTTAAATTAACTTAAGAAACAAAGTCAAACAACAAAATGATTCATTGCGTTTAATGAAATCAAGTCAAAAGAAAGTTATCAATAATAATTTACAGAATCATACCTTAATGTACAATTAGCATAAATTGGCTACACTCAATTCCATGGCTTTTTTATTTTCTCTTCCCTTTTCCCTCCCTCCCTCCCTCCCTCCCTCTTTCTCTCTCCCTCTCCCTCTCTGTAAAACCGTGTATAATTTTTCCTTTGAGTGGGGTCAGTACATCGTTAAGCGTTACAGTGAAGCACATTAACATAAAAGAAACAATAAAATAAAATGATTTCGTGGAAACTAAACGGAAAAAATAACAAGAAAACTAAAAAACAATAGTAATTCAGTTTCACAGAGAAAAGTCAAATGAAATCAATTCTCGAGATATTCTCCACGGGGTAAGAAATACCCGTCTGCCCTGGCACTGAAAAAGATAAATTAATGTATTACCAATAAATTTATTTACTCGTAGACAAAAACGTCAGAATATATAATTGTCGCGCACATTCGCGCCCGTCTCACTTTAGCTGTAGTAGTGTCTCTTATTGTTTATAAGGGGTAGAGTGCTCTTATACATCCACTGTTTTATGAAAATCTGCGTACAGATATTACTCCAATCTTGGCGGCCCTTATTTTCTCTTCTACCTATACAATTCCGTATAACTTGAAGATTTATTTTCTTCAATTTACTCATACTGACTTTTATAGAGTTTAATTTCAACGGGATATATTCCTACTTTTCCATTATCTTGCGATCATGTTAGCCACCTCGAATTAACACCAGTGGAATAAAAGCTATTTACATTGAACTGATAGTAACCTTAGATTAATGATAATCGTTGGATGGATGGGTTTGGATTCTCCTAATACCCAGAACAGTTCAGGCACATTCCCCAAATGAGGCGGATCACTGTCTGATCACTACTACTACATAAGGAAGCCGCCTTGGGGATCGAAGCAGCTCGGATTGATGTAGCTCAAAAGATCATGTTCCGACATAGAAGTTAATTCCTGAGGCAACATACCACCAGCGTCCTCTGGTTTCCTCGCAGGGGGACCATTTGAGGTTGCTGTTGGATTTTGTATACTTGGACTAACATTCTGTCTGGTCGGTGCCACAGGCAAGGCCACTGGTGGAGATTTATTCGTCACTTGCTCTACAATATTACCTTGAGTCTGAGATGGTGACTTAGGAAGAATTCCTTCCATAGCGCTGCTCATAAGTTGGGCACTCTGGGTAGCCACGGAATTTAATATATTTTTCGTAGCTATTATGGCGTGTGCCGTGGTTGCCGATATTGGTCGATTATTTATAATATCTTGAGTAGCATTTGTAATCACCGAATTGATAGCCTGCTCGGCTGCTGTAGTCAATCTCTGCTGAGACGGTTCCTGCGCAGCACCGCTTGCTAGAGCGGAACTAGCTTCCGCTACGAATCCTGCAGGTTGGTTCAGCATCGAGCCGATATCTTGTTGCACGGCCTGTTGCATTGCCTGAGCTGCCTGCGCCTGTTGAACTGCCTGTTGAACTGCTTGAACTTGCTGAACCACTTCTTGAGTTGCTTGTTGAACAGCTTGCTGAACAACTTCTTGTGTTGCTTGTTGCACCGCCTGCTGTACTGCACGCGCTTGCACCTGCTGCACTGCTTGAACTTGCTGCACAGCCTGTTGTACTACTTGAGCATGCTGTACAACTTGCTGTACTACCTGTTGCTGAGCTTGTTGTACAGCCTGCACGGCTTGCTGTTGCGCCTGGGCAACAACTTGTTCGACCTGTTGCTGCGCCTGCGCGACCACTTGCTCCACCACAACTTGTTGCACCTGTTGCTGCATTACAACATCTTGCTGCGTGAGTGCCTGAATTTGCATGTGCTCCGTGGATCTTGAGATTGGCTCACTGCTCACTTGAAGTGGATTGTGTGCTGATACACTGACTGGTGGCGTCGGTGTCCCTGCTGCTGTCACTACCGGAGGTTCTTGCATCGGCGGAAGTAGTGCAGCATTAATCGTGGTCAATAAGTTCTCATTAGCCGTCTGTTCGGATGATCCTGTCGATGTGGTTGTAGTTGCTGTGGTATTGACCCCTGACAAGGGCTGACCAGCAGGGGTGGACATTAGAGCTTCCAATAGCATGGTCTTCACCGGAATCGGAGGACTGGTTCTAGTAGTCTGTTGAGGACTTGATATTGTTTCATGTTGAGATCGATGACAAGATTCTGCAACCGGTGATACATGGCCCAACATTCCATTGGGACTCGTTGTGTTAGTTTGAATCGGTGAGACGACCTGATGGCTCTCGGCAGCAGAATTCACCAGGGCATCTAGTTTTACTGTAGCCTGATTTGGGGAAAGGATATTAGGAGTCTGTGATTGCTGGCGACCAGTAGCGATTATGGATGCTCTTTGCTGCATCCCACCCACGAACGTACTGTCCTGGTTCTCTGTATCCTTGGATGACGGTACGTTTGATTCAATATGATTGAGATACTTCTCGATACTGTGACCACTTTGATTGGGTAGGCTCTGACCAACGGGTGTGGAGGTGAAGTCCGACAGGGCGGCGTTGAATTCTGACTGGTGGTGCTTCATGCGAAGATCTACTATTTCGGCACCTTGAAGACTTCCTGGGCCACCTTCACTCGGCAGCACCGCGTTACTGTCCTTATTTATATGATGAGGACTGAGAACCTTGACCTGCGTCGTTTCGTGCATACCAGCAAATGGTCCCTGATGTGAAGATGCCAAAGTTAAAGGATGCGGATTTCGAATATGATCTACCACGCCGAGAAGATTGGTGTCCTGCGTTGGTGAACCATTAGCTGCGACCGGAACAGCACCGATCATATTCGACGTGGCCTCTCTCGAATTTTCACCTACCAATTGTAGAGGACTTGAGCCAGCTGGTCCGTTAGTCGTTGGGGTAGGAAGACCCTGCATGCTGTTGTCACTCAACATACTGTTCTGACTGTTCTCATCAAGCACTTCAGTCTTCAGATTATCCGGCAGGATCAATTGCAGGTTCGAGGAAGACCTTCTGTTCAAAAGAGGATTCGCAACTAACGATGGTGGCGGCATCATAACATCCGCTGAAGGACTCTGACAATTAGCAGATTGAGATGCCCACATCATCACAGGAGTAACTTGCGACGTGGGCGCGGCAGGTGGTGGACTTGGATCATTTTTAAGATTCTCGGAGGCCTGTTGCTGTTGTTGGTGCTGCTGCTGAATGCTAGTTAGGAAATTTGTAGTCCCTGCGACGGCTTGTGGTATCAGAGCTGCTTAAAAAAAGAACCTCATAATACCATATATTCACAACCTACTCATCTCGTACGAACTATGTCAATTTGATAAAATCGTACCGTTCGAAGTTACACCAGGAAGTGGTACCGTAGCAGAGGACGTAGTCAGCGCTGTATCGTTAGTCGTTGCCGTTAGAGCAGGCGTAGCTGATTCGACCTTGCCAACTGAAGGTTCTGGCGGTGTGGAGGCTGCTGTGTAGAGAAACGTGTGCGGCTCACTCGTCTTACCGGACGATACAGCGTACAATTTAACACTGACCGTTTCGGAGGGAGCCAAATCCTGCCTTCTGTACGCAGGAACTACACACACTAGGTGAGTCTGTTGAAGGAATTCCTTATCCGGTAGTACAGCGCATTCCCAGTGTGGTTCCAAACTGGACAAGTCTTCGTTATCCAGCTGAAAGACCACTCGAGTGTCCTTGAGGAAATTCTTTCCAAGGATAAACAGTTCCAGTCCCCCCGTGCACGGACAGGACGTTAAAGACTTCTTACAAATTTCAGGAATCCCTGGTGGTTGAGCTGCAAAGTGATAGAATAAAAATGAAAAATATTTAAGGACAAATTCCATCTATCGTCAAATAAAAATACTCACTACAGACAATCGGCTGCGAGCACACCTGCAGAGTCTCAGTGGTGCCGTCGGAGTGCGTAATGGTAGTGCGAAATACCATACGACAACGCGTAGACTTCTTCTTGCTTCGTCCCTGAAGGATTCCAGCTTCCTGCGGGAATCTATGTTCAACGTCGACATTACGTTCCTTCAAAATACCAACGCAGTCGCAGGTCACGAGCATATCCTTAGCAGGGTCCATGTCGACCTCGATGACGATGGTACCGTCGACCTTGCGCTCGATGCACGGCGTCGAATTCTTTCCACTGACACGACATGCCTGATAGAACATATGTGGCGCTACTCGTCCCAAATCTGTACCAATAAAAACCTGAAGCGTAGCAGGTTTATCGTAACCGACGAGGCGCACTATTGGAAATCCATTGCCGGTCCGATCCTTGACAGCACCGCGTGAACCCTCGGTCTGGTATCGTGCCCTGTGCTGTTGCTCCGGCTGGCATATGATCTGCAGTTGGGTCTTGCCGTCCCTAGACACGCTACCTACATGCGCGGTAACAAAAAGAAAAAAGAGAAAGACATTGTCAGTATATGAATGAATGGGTACATGTATGCCTGTCGGAATATAATATGAAAATCTAGCGAGCCCAGCCTGTGCAAAACGAATTAAAACTTGTTAAAAGAATTTCATTGAAACTACTGCACTGGAGGAGTGCTCAAGAGCACGTATGAAACTGCTCGTTACAGGGACACGTACAAAGCTGCGATGTAAGAGTGACTGGACCTTGATGAGCCGGGGATGGCCTTTTGCTGAGAACTCCAATTGCTGGACGAGGTCGAGTGATCCCAACGACCCTTCCTACAGCGCCAGCACCTGCGCCAGCCCTTGATATTGTTGTGCCAATACCGTTGCTCGTATTTCTTGTACTGCCAAGACTCTTGCTCTCGTTCACAGTGTGAGCAGCCTCCGGGAACGCGAAGTTCGCGTCCTCAGATTCGAGTTTGATGTCCATTCTCCTCCTCTTGAACTCGTCCTCCCCAGCGCCGTTCCAGGCCTGTTAAGCAATTGATCGGATTGAGTTGGAGCGGTCGGCTCAATTTAATAAATCAGCCAACAAGTACGACGAGTTCAACTACCGTTGAACCGTTCCTATCGTCAGCAAAGTACCCAACAGGGACGAACAATTTTCGCTACATATCTTTCAGTGCTTATAGACTTATTTTAAATACGTCCTACAGAATTCAATAGCGTAAATGACAACAAAAACCTCACAGAAATCAAACTCGGCTGGCACCCGAGCAAGGTCATGCAAAATTTCGAATCACTGACTATAACAAGAAACGATACGATCTGGTAACTCGATAAAGACAGTCAAGTACTCGCACCCGTCGTAGCAAGATCAACGAAAAACAAAAGAAAAAAATCCCCCCCGTCAATGACAAAAATTACGTCATAAACAGCCTGGGCCGATAACCCAACTCGTTTCGGAGCACGAATAAGACGTTTGCAATGCTACAGATACCCAGTCGCCAGATTATGTCATAGAAGAACGATTCTCCACGACACGCACTGTAAAATGCAGTACGTCCTCTAAAGTAACAGAACTGACCGTCAAGAAAACGGAAAAGAGTCCGAAGTCATGGACGAATAAAGAGAAAAATAATTGTATCCGTCGCGTTGTAAGTACATCTACTAACTGCGTTCCCGAAGTGCTGCTGTCGCTCCTCGAATCCGAGACCAGAGTCGTTAGAGTTGTCGCAGACCTCTTGGCCCGAAGAGGCCCTGCGCCCGATCTCATCCGAATTTCGGCTAGCGGCGCCTTGCCTCAAGGAGGCCAACGGAATTCTGTGCTGCTGTTGCGGCTGCACTTGCTGCGCCTGTTGCTGACGAGAACGATTGATCCTCCTGCTCGAGTGTGTTCGACTGCCGGATAGTAAAGAAGCTCCAGCGATAGTTCCTGTTACCGCAGACAACGTGCCACCTGCAGTGCTACCTGAAACATTCAAGACCTACAAATTCAATGGTCCATTTTTCACACGGCTACCTAAGCAAAGTAAGATCGTTTATCGTCTTCAACGAAATTACATAAAAAAAAAGGAAATTCCGGGAAAACATACAGTGACTAAGTGCCGCCTCTCTCTTTCTCGCGAAACTATACGAAAGCTTCACGGACGACTGGTTATAGAGGATGGATAGGTCAGGATCATCGCGGAAGAATCCTCGAGAAAGGACGTAATTCGATTCAACCAAATAATACACCCGAACAGCATTCATGTGACCAGTCAGACTGGTACAAGTCCTACATCCATTTTATATATGGGACTGTTTCACAGAGTTAAATAAAAGTTTGCTTGAATTATTCGTTACGTCCACGCAGTAGAAAAATCGCTTAGGCACGTCTCGCTTACCTTTCGAAAGGTCTTGCGTGTATTTTTAAACGACCAATTCGCCGTACAAACGTGACATACGTTGCACTTGCACGCTCGGCAACAATTTTGTTTTTCGGCATTGATCGAAAGCAAGTCATTGACGTCCACCGCTGACTATGAGCGATCAAAGTTCAGGAGAAACGAGTCTATACTAGATATAGGGAAAATAAAATAACAAAAAAAAATCGAGGAGTCTATATAGAAAAACATAGTATGTACAATAAAACCAATATATATACTATATACATATGTGTATAATCCTGTACCTATAAAGGTTATTGGTTTAGATATCAATATTTGCGTAAATCCCAGGCATTCGCGCTTCCCCGAACACGAAGTCCTTGTTACTTTTTTTTTTACTTCTTTTGATTGTCTTTAGGCTGTACACGTATACAAGAAATACCAACTCGAAAGTGTTCTCACGTGACGAAGCGTCTCGATCCGTGGACGCTTATTTACTTTGAAAAAAAAAAAACACCCGATACATCTCAAGCGAATGTGTCACTGGGCCCGTCGTATGAATGAAAATACTACTGAATATTTCTGGCGACCAATTTACAAGATCGTTTCGTTCTCCGTTGTAAACGTCGTCAGTGCGGAGAATGCGTGAATGACGGCTGAAATTCTGTCGCGCGATTGTAAACGACAGATGGAACAGAGTACAGCGAACGACGTCGCACGAGGTCGAAGACGGCGCAAGACGTCGACGAGGACGTCGAGGAGACCTAAAAGGAAATCTTACAAGCATAGAGCAATAGAAACCAGCGCGAACGAGTTAATTGAAAGGGAAGAGACACGAGAAATGAATGTCGAAGTTTCTATTCTTTTTCTTTTTCTTTTTCTCTTTTAAACGCTTCTCTTTACACGCCGCTTTTACGTCGATCGCGCGAAATACCCGCGAAGCGTTTCCGTAAGTCTCTAAATTATCCTGCCTTCACCAAGCGAGTCGCACG
This sequence comes from Trachelus stipa, assembly GCA_036026315.1. NCBI lineage: Eukaryota > Metazoa > Arthropoda > Insecta > Hymenoptera > Cephidae > Trachelus > Trachelus stipa. Next base: position 41,782 of record JAYRCB010000336.1, on the reverse strand, counting down.
TAGCTACTCGTCGCAGCTCCCGAATTTACGCGAAACATTGAGCAACGCGACAAATATTCATAAAGGAATTGATATACGAGGACAAGGTGTCTTTGCGATGTTTTTAAAAGGGGTAGTCAACCCGAAACGATACGAAATATCCAGCAATAATTAATTCTCGAATACATTACACGTTGTTGTCGATCGAGTGACGTCCAAACAAATTAAGCGTATGCACCGTATATAAACAATGCGTGCAGCAGTTAAGCGGGTTCATTTTAAATTATCATTAAAGAGTTATCATCATTGTTCATTAATTTTCATCGTCAATATTCAAAGGAACCAACCAATCATTAAAGAAAAAAAAAAGAAAAAAGTACTACTCCTACGAACAAAGCATGGACGTAAATTTATTTCCAACCAAAGTACCATTCATCCAGAGTTGTCGCGTTTGCCACCCCCTACCAGCCATCGCACCGTCGAATTCCAGCGATCTCAAGTTAATCGGCAAGTGCGAATTCCTACCTGCAGGGGAAAACGGGACTCTCTCTTTCTCTCTCTCTCTCTCTCTCTCTACTACTACTACTTGCTTCAGGAATAGCAATGGCCAACTGAGAAAAGCAAAGAGGCATGAGAGGAGGCGCCGTGGAAATTCTATCTATAGAAGGGCTCGACTATACTGGCTGGGATAATTGCGCGGGGTCTGCGGGACGCGGGGGGCGGAGGGGGGGGGGGGAGATGAAGCTGCAATCGCTACGCAACTTGTGGCGCGGGGGTTGACAACAGGGGGTTGAGTGCTACTACGTAATGGGCACATGCGCTTATGCAGGTGTAGCTGGCGCATCTGTGTGAGAGAACGCGAGGAAAATCACGGGACGATGTCAACGACCCACGCAGAGTTTACCCGTATCTATCGCGACTGTTGCACTTTTGCACTCATCAACATTGCACATTGCAATGAATTGTAGAAAAAATAATATATATGATATGCACAGTCGTCTCGTGATTCTGAGAAACTCGATTGTGGCTCCACTTACCCTCTTACTAGATTCGAATGCTACTTACGCCGCTACAAGTAAAGATTGGAGTTTGGTTGGCAACACTCGATTTTGGGCCTTAAGCTACAGTTTTTATTTGGATAAGACTATTGCTTAAAGTTATTTTCCTATGTATGACAAACGACTGAATCGTGTGCTAGACGCGTATCAGTGGGGGAAGGCCAATTCTCTGAATTTCCTTCCCCTGAAACCCCCAAAGACGATTCAAAATCATGAGACGACTACATATACACATATTTTTTGCTAGGGGATACTTTGGGGACAATTTCATTTACGAACACGCTATTCTGAGGACAAGTGGCTGTTTGGGGACCGTTCTTTAGGATTTTCCAGCTTAATGATTGTTTCCGAGGACCATAAGTTTCACCAAATTTTTAAATATTTTTTTCAATGTTAGGCATCCAGTATTTGTGATGGGTTTGAAATATGTTTCGTTAGGTTAGATAAGTCAGAACTCCAATGCTGTGATGTTCCAAGGTAGTAGTTTTATATATATATATATATATATATATCGCTCAGACATCCCCCAATAACAATAGGATTTGATCGCCGTGGTAAAAAAATTGATCTATAAAAGTTTTATTACCGATCTCGATTTAAAGTCCGGCAATTGGACCGATGCTACACGCGTATATACACTTTGAGTTGGATAATGAAAATCTACCGGTCCATTATTTGCTACTTTATTTCACTCGAATGCCGGAACACTTAGAGGCACAAATATAGACCTTTAAATTATCAATGATAATCTATGATAATTATATCACAGGCAACAGTTTCTACAGATCCGAGTCCTATTATATACTTGTAGTAGATTTTTATGACCAATTTCAATGTCTCTATACAAAAATCTACTTATAATCGCATCAATCGACGTATTTTTAGTAGCAAACTTTATGCAAATTTTTCAAAGAGGTTGCATACAATTTTTCAATGCCAATGCACTTTCACCATTTTATGCCGTTCGAATTTGCAAAATATCAGCGAGAGACGTCTGTCTGTTTCTGCTTGTTTTTCACAGGGAGTTTCGACGCAGCCTCCTCTTATCCAGTTCGGTGTATTCGCGCAAGACCAATGATAACGCGCACGATAAATATTGCATCCACCGTGCTAACTTAAAACGCTATTGGCCGAAGGGAGCATGTTTGCAGATTTTATTTTCTCTTGATAATTATCAATGGCCTCTTCTCGCTATGTAGTAGCCGATAGGACGCACAGCAGAGACTACACACCAGAGTCTCGTACAATATTGTCTCATACTATCGCGTCTATTTTAATACCGGTCTAAGGCAGTTGACAAAGAATATCAGCGATGATCCTCGTACTAGGAGCTTTGATTACTAGAGAACGATGAAAAAAAAAGTGTGAATAAGGATTTTGGTGAAAAAAATTTTTTTCCTCCATATAAATTACTGTCTTTCAACTTTCTTCGAAAAAATTTTATATATCGCTTGTCAGCAAGCACGTGTGATATCTGTAATATACAAATATTTAAGTGGGTCTTTATCGATGATGTTCAATTTTTGGAATCCTTGTCAAAACAAACGAACAAATCGTTATGGGAAGACGTTACTTTAAAGAGACTCTCAAAGAGATCATCGTAAAGTCGACGTCTTTTCTACCTGGTACATAAAAAGACTTCAAATTCAAAATTTCAAACGGTGCTCAAAAATTAAACTCGATACCCGTTAGTGTTTACGTCATCGACGATCGATCATCGATTGTTTTCATGACTGGATTTCGCGGCGGAAGAAACCGGTTAATATCCTACCTTCATTCTGCCTTTTTAGTTTTCGAATCTCCACTTAACCGATCCCACTACAAGTATCCGGTGCGTTTTTCCTTCCAACTTTCGAGCGTATCAAAACGATCGATTTAAGAACACATAACGCTCCCGACTGTTTACACAGGATAGAACGATTTGATTCTCGCTCGAATTACCGATTCCCAAAGGCCCTTGGACTCTTGAGATAGCGTACACCAGACTCGTGTGTATCTTGCACGGTAGTCTCTCTGTATATACCTAATGGCATCGCTGATAGCCTACTTCAATATCTGAGATAACGCGAGCGAAGATGCGCGTCAACCAAAACACGCGCAACTCCTGATTCTCATATATCTGAAAACACCGACAGAGCGCATCTTAGTTTTTCGTTTACTGGAAAAGTTTATCCTCATTCGAAACGGAACTGAATCCAGATCGCTCGTTAGTAGCCAACGAAATAAAGATATGCTATAGCAAAGGCAATATACATACGTTATATGATGCCTTTTCACAGTATTGCCGCAGTGTCTATATATATGTATATAGGCATATATTTGTGCACTATCCGAAAACTTTCAAATGTCAGACACAACAACCTGGCTCCAGGAACCTTCCCGTGAAGGTTCCACAGCGAAGCCGCACTAAAAGGCACGATTTTATCGGACGTGTAGCTTGGGAATTTTGCCGTCGGCAAAGAGAAAATCGGATCGTTTCTCATTAATACATTTAAATAAGGACGCCAGTGCAGTCGGCGGTTTAATGGACGAATTTGTGAGCCGCTGAGATATCCTATAGGGTGAATTAAAAGCCAGGAACGATCAGTCGGCATTGACGCCCGTTGTGTAAATATGCACCAAGAGAGCATATGTAATAGCAATAACTTGAATCAGACAGAATTCAAACACTCGAAAAGCTCTTTCGCTAGTGAACTTTGACCCCTGCCCGAGATTGCGTACAAGGGCGTCTATCGGCTAGGAAACTCGCTCGAACCGGTACGATACGTTTATATGAGAAAAGGAAAAGGAAAAAAAAGGAATAAGAGAAACATTGACAAACAACGAATTTCCTTGGTATCGTCGGAGACGATAAACGTAAAGGAGGTGGTAAATGCAGAGAGTAAAAATTAACCGACGCGCATCAGCTGTTTTCCTTTGCGGGCGGTGCTCATCGCACGAGATATATACGTTTCACTGCGATCCCCTGTCATTGCTTTGCCCACGAAACTGCGATAATAGTAGTAATCGGCAACGATCGTTAATGCGTAGTTTTCAAATGCGTTACCGAACGTTAAGGCAGTTCCCGACACTTAGGTTAAGCCAGTCGACTCCACTCGGCTAATCTAATTTCCACGAATGTCTCGCCGAGCGCATCTAACTCTAGGAAACTATAGTCTACGTTCAATTAAAATGGACGCCCGATAAACAAGCACTTCTGGACGAGCTCTGGTACGTCTTGGGTACGCGCTTCGCGGGGACATTTTTATTTATATGCGATAACCGAATCACTGCGCGAACCAACACTAACCTTGGCTCGTGTAAACTCGATTGATTCAGGTTCAGAATGAAAGTGGATAGTGAGGTACAGTCGCGTACGATATACGAATTCGATGACGTAACAATTCGACCGAGAGTTTATTTGTAAATACGCTCGGAGCTTCGGGGTGGAACAACAGGTGGTCGTGGATCGTCAGGGCGTCACTGGCATTTCATACACGTACATCAAAAGGGGATAACGACCAAATCCATTACCGTGTCTGTAGTAATCCGGGAAGGGGTTGCCGGGGCACCTTAATAAAAGCATCCCTCCAGCGCCAGCGAGGGCACCAAAACCAGGACCGATTCCTGCACCAGCCCTCCTCAGCTCCCTCCTCTTTTCGAAATCGGGTGCCATTCAATGCCCAGCCTTATAAACGTAATCACTCCTCGTGACGATTCACACCAAATAATACCATAAACTTTTTCCCGCCTTACAACTTGCATACGTACGTACGAGCCAATTAACAGCACACATATATACTGTCCAGTCTACCGATAGATCCCGTATCGCGGTCAATTCATGGTTAACAATGAAGGATGTCGCATCGCTTCCTCTCGATTGGCGCTTTCAAGCACGAAATATACGCTGTCTTGTGAACGCGCACTGTTACAAGCTTCGCGCTAGAGGCCTAGACAGAGCGTAAATAGATAGCCACGAGCGCGCACCATTTTACTAATTTCTCTATTAAAGAGACGTCACCCAGTGGATATAAACGTTATTTAAGCACGTGGCATTCAACAGTACTAGTTTAAAGTGATTATGCATCCATAATGATCGTGACACAGAACACAGCATTGGCAAACAAAAAAAATAACACAAACAACCCACACGATGAAGCGCCTGGCGCAAACTGGTGCTCAACGTCGATCCAATAGTGAATAGCGAGTAAATAGTCCCCACTCCAACTTCACCGAGAAAAGACGCATCCCCACCACTCTCGTTATACGTACAACCGTCTCCGACATCCTCTCCCACTCCTTGAATATAGCCTCTCTCTCTCTCTCTCTCTCTCTCTCTCTCTCTCTCTCTCTCTCTCCTCCTTCTCCTGTATTCACGTCGAGGCAAGCAACCACTCAGAGACTAATTATTGCCGGGCTATCTTGTAGAGTCGCTAGTACTAATGCCAACCTAATATACCTAATATACCGATTGCTAGCCATCGAGAGATACGCACAACGCCACTCTGCGCGCCGTTCTATGTGCTCGACTAGATATTCCCTTTAAATGATCGTAATAAGGTAGGCAAATAGTAGGAGCGCGCGTCAGGCGCCATTACTGCCTTTACACTCGATGACTCCGTCGGTCACAATATAAACTTGTAAGACTGACGCTGCAAGGCTGTGTAATCACTTGGTTATGTCGTTCGAACAATGCTAATTAATATTAACCTTTTTAAGCGATGCTTACGTACCTGAATAACCATTCGAATTTGATACTTATCAACATGGACGTCTATTCGTCGAAAATATCCCGTGATCGAGTAGGTAAAGTAGATAGTAAAGGATAGATATTTAGTATAGCATAGTCAGTCTCGTGTTCATGATAGCCAGACGGTACCACATATTACGACGACTGCTCGACGTTTCAAGTCGCGTCTCGACGCTACGGCGACCTTTGATCATTTTTCCTTGGCTGCCAACTTTGATCCCACCCTTCGGCATCTGTCCTCTGACGTCACGGGGAGAGCCGACCTTGTGTATTTTTTTCGAAAAATTAACTTTTTACGCGAAAAAAGGACTTGCCAGTCTCGACTGTTCCTATATCCTTGAACGCGCATGGCATACGGAAATTTACGCGCGATTTTTAAATCGTCGTTACGAAAACTTTATACGCTACGCTGAATGAGTTTATACATATATGTATATACTTCTCGCGGAACCAGACACGTTTCGTCGTAACGGTAACGTCACGAAGTTTTTCGTTCCGCGCGAACGACTTGCTCCGATTATGCGTCGTTGATAAAAAAAAAGAAAAAAAAAAGTCAAAAAGAGAAGCGATCGTCTCATGCGGGCCATCGAACGGGATTTTTTTTAATTGTTCATTTTTAAACAGACCCAGATTATAACCAGTGCTTATGATACGTAAAAAGAGAACTCTGAGATATGGTATCGTGGGGCACTGTAAGAATTTCCAACACTTTCTTAATCCCACCCAAAAGTAATGTCTATTACGGCCGCAAGACTCGAGAATAAAATGTCGAACTACGTCAGGCAGCGTTACACAGTTGTAAAGAGAGTACCAAAATAAATTCCAATTAATCTCACCAGCCATCAAGCTCTTGTTGTCTCTTACTCTCGCTCGCTCTCTTTCTCTCTTTCTCTTTATCCCATAAAAAAAAACGTCTCCCCGGCCCCGCGACAATTATATATATCTGTAAACATGGCCATTGGCCCCGAGGACGATTAGAGTGGGCGAGCATTCTATTCTATAAATAATAAACGTGACCGACGACGTCCCTCAACTCGCCTGTTTTCATTTCGAGGAAGTCATGATAATTTCCATGTGCATTCAGGGCTGTCTTTAAGGAATCACGATCGGGGGACTCGATCGGTTAACCTAGCGATCCTACGCCGGTATGGAATTGGTAAACCTCATCCACAGGTTAGCGGTAGAGGTGGAACGAGAGCCGACGCATTCAAAATACGATACCCGTGATGCCCCGGGCAGAATCGACCTTAACGATCACCTATGACGTTCTATACTCCGCGAGCGATGACCACGTAGATAGGCAACTCTTCAACCAGAATAATAGATCGTTCATTCCGTATACCGATGCTTGGCGATATATCATGAGAATCTACGATGGTGCGCAGCGCCTCTATCGGACAATTTCAATTTTCTTCCATTTGCGACGTCATTCGCTCGTCTGGGTTAGTCGAATTTTTCGTATATCGAGAGCGAAACTAACCAACCTTGAACCGATGCACAAGGTGCACCCGGGACGGAGATACTACTCTGCATTGTAATAACGCATGCAAATGTTTCCGTAAAATGAATAAAAGAAAGAGCAAGAGAGGGCGGCGGTAGGAGGGGCGGGGGGCGGGGGAGGGGTAGGGACAGGGGAGTGGTCCACGGTTCAGATGAGATTACGGGAGAACGTTGGCGTCCGAGTAAATCTCTCGTAATTAATTAATCATTTGCGTCGGGAATGTTGTGACGACATGAATATTTATTATTTAATATTCATTGTTGTTATTATTATTATCATCATCATCATTACTATCGAGATATTGTAAACAGGTACATGAAATTGTTCAATGACAGTAAATTCCACTTTTCGAGGATTACAAAAACAAGAGAAGCTTCGAAGATAAGAGAAAAAAATAAACGACGGTTAATTGGTTCACGTTATATATACGTGATGACCACCTTAGCTGGTCCATAGGACGTTGTTCAGCAATGACAGGCGAGAATGCATATGAGGATAATCACGCGATGAAGTATAGTCTATACGTATACGCATGTTTTCCGGTCATATGAATCAGCGTGACGGATGAAAATGTACGAGCAACGTATGAATTGAGATACGGCTGATATTCCTGGGATCAGAGTCAACGAGCGAGAAGAAGTCAGTGCGGGAAAGTTTACTGGAATCGGGAACGACACGAGTGCCGGAGTTCTTATTGATCATCGGAATTAAATGCTTAGAACACTGGGATTGACTATCTTCCGGGAAAGATAGCGGAAACCGTGTTACAAGGTGAACGAGTGGCGATACGATATAACCCGTCGACGAATCATCAATCGTTAATATTTTAAAATATAAATGCGTATATCGAGTAATATATTCCAAAAGGGTGTGTATGCATGTGATATAAAGTGAATGTGGATCCTCGGGTTGAGAGACCCTGGCTAATATTATTAGATAATTACATCTGGCATAATCAATTAGCGTGCAGGCAACGTGGGATAATTTAAATGGTTAACCGTGACGTCATCCAACGTGACGTTACAACCTTAAAGCAGCATCTATAGATTCTACGATGTAGAATTTCTTGATATAATTGCTGATATGTATATAACAGCGGTATATCGATCTAGATCAATAAGCGTCAATTGATCATAAATATCGAACAGCTCGCTCTCTAGGAGGAGCAGCAAAATTATATCTGACGATCGATTGTTCATCGGTATACGAGAAACGATGACTCGCTGTTTAGCCTCGATAATGATATCGGAATAAACAAACTGGAGGAATCATTCGTGTGAAAAACCTGACAATCGTCAAGCGTCGTAATCGTCGTATCGACATACCTAAGTGAGGTTATGCATGCGCAAGATGCATAAGAACGGTCTAAAGGTCTGACCGTGAAAGAAGATACACAACCATTGCAAATTATGATCCTAACAAGTGAATCCGAAGGCCAAAGTAGAATTTCGCATACACGAGTAAGATGCGTATTAGCGATGTAGAAAGTGCACCGGATAGAAGGAACGATGAAAACATTCTTTAACCAAAAAGAAAAATAATACAAAAAAAAGAGAAAAAAGCGAAAGAAAAATATTTGTCCCAATTTTCTTGTTTTGGAATTTGCCCGTCCGCCCTGCGCTTGACGTCATCGAACGTCATGTTACATGGAGAAAATGACTCTGGACTTCCCAATAATGTTACGAATGGTCAAGATGGATGTTAAAGATGGGATGAAAGAGTAAGAGAGAGAGAGAGAGGGGGGGGGGCATTCGGAGGGTGAGGTAGGACGGTACAGTCCATCGCAAGTACAGTACATCACAAGAGTGACTCAGCTAGTGCATCGTGCAATGCAGAACAATACGAAGAGTGCAGGGACGTCATGGAACTTCAGGCGCCCCGTTGACCTTCCTTGTAAATGGATAGAGAAATCAATTTTTACTGGATTATACCGGTCGGTCCTGTTGATTAATTTTAATTCGGCGCCTGTCTCTCTGCGTACTCATTTTGATCGAACGTTCATTAAACATTCGTCCATATAATATATACCATTTCGCCCTCTCGTCTCGTTCGTTACGATTATACTTGAAACTTATGTGTAATATGCATATGCCCGTACACATAACACGAGTCCGTCCAGTGCCTCTCACGACTCGTTTAACGTAAATCTCTTTTACGCGTGGACAATGACCCGACGCCGCTTATTTATCATCGCTATTACACACTCTTTAAACATCGGCTAACTGTTATTCGGTAGTCAGTCCCATCCAGCCCCATTCGACCCTCCGTAATAACAGTAAAAGGACCCAGTGACTTTAGGAATCGCGCAAATGTCCGTATAAGTGACTCAAGCGTTATTACAGGATAAAGAGGTAAATAAATAAAGGAGAAATATCATATATTGTTATGTTAAAATGGCTTCACGATTTTCATGTGCTTTTCTGACAGATCGAAAACAACGAAGTCTCTGACTAAGGTCTTACGTAAAATGTTCCTTACGAAGTATGCGTACGCATGGTACGCTGAATGTACTTTACTTTTCTATCAGAATATATTTACGTTGTTTTATGTAAAACCACGTGTGATTTACTAAGAATTGCTTTGATTGCATAGTGTCAAAATAAAAAAAAAAGAAGTACAGTGAACTCGTGGACCGAATATGAACGTAATAAACAGCTCATGGCCGCAGCCATAATTTTGTATATTTTTTTGGAAAAAAAAAAATGGAAAAATATCTCAAAGCCCCGAAGACACGTGGCGATATTTTCCATGAGTCGTGGATACGCGTTAAGATTAAAAGTGGTAGGTAATTAAGGGCAGCTAATAGGCCTATTGTGATTAGCCGGCAGTGTAATCTCTTCTTCTAAATTGTAGATCGATCTATTTTTTTTTTTTTTTTTCATGTGAACTTGCCATTATTATTGTCCCAGAAGCATTAATTGAATACGTGGCCGTTTGTACTTGGACTATGTAAACAACACTCGTGACGTCTGACATGTGATGACCAAATGAATGGTTGAGCAATGACGTGTATATCTACATAGAGTGCCCAATGGTCAATTTGACCCAACCTCTCAAAACCCCTGGGTGTAATATGTACTCTACTTTAGAATTACGAGAAGAATTCGATTGCTCGTATATAAACTGTTTGGCGCGCTTTTACTTTCTCTCTTTATCTCTCTCTCTCTCTCTCTCTCTCACACTGATGTCATGTCCCTCCTCTTCGATTGGTCTCAAGAGCTTAAGAAATGGAAACTTATCGTTAGGTAGATGTCCTATTATCACCGTGGTTCCCACCATCGTCGCCATTGGGCGATAGTGTACAGCTATGTTGTTACAAAGATAGAAAATTGATTGTAGGTACTCCGTACGAATGACGATATAATGAAAGACTGAGCCAATGACTTTAAAGTAACATTTAAAAAAAAATCCATAAATCCCACAACTCCAAAAAAAACATATCGACCCTATGCCCAAAGAATACCGTACCAACGCGGGGAGTAAATTAAGGAAAGTAACGTTGAAAAGAATCCGGAAAAAAGTTAATGTTAATGAAACTTCAACGTGAACAATCGATCTAAGCCAGTTCGTATCACGAAGCTTGTTAAATATGTATAATACGTATAAACGCAATATATACATAGGACAATAATATAGTCCGATTCATTACAAAAATTCTTTCGGTCAGTTTGAACTTTCGAATGTTTACGCAGATTATCAAAGATCAAGCAGCGCCGTGCAAGCAACGATTTGACGCACTGATTTCACGCGCATAGAATTACGAGATGTCAGAATAAATTTGTGCTCCGTGAGAATCGAGTAATAAGTAGCCACTTTATACGATCCACGTGCTTCCCGAGAAAGTTACCTACCTTACCTACATATACGCAGCCAACTTACCATCCTATAAGGTTGAGCTCTGTACGTGGATACGATACAAGTATCAGACCTACTTCTTATAGGACAGTGAACAAACAAATTATACCGTAATCGCAGGGATGCGTGCGAGTGGCTTCTCGCGTGTTAAATCGAGCAGTTTCCCAATCGTCAGTGAGAATAAGTAAAGGAACAAGAATCTCTTGAGACACCGATAATCGGCCTCGTTATTATATACTGCCACGTTAGCTTCGCGCTAATACGAACAAGCGTCATATTTATATACACAATATTTATAAGCATCATTGCCGTGCTCTCTGTATCGATCTGTCACGAATCTTCTATCTGCGTTTAATGAAAACTGGAGTAAATGCTGAGAACCACTGTCGTCATGGCAAACAGCCTTCCAGCTCAGTGGCCTCAAAAAAAACACTCAAGTTCAAACATTTAATAAAAGTATAGCGTATACGGTACGCCTGCTACTCTCTGACTACATTTTTTATTTGGCTATAATATAATATATAAATATAGAAGTATTTAATATGTGGTTACTAATTTTCTACGTCATTGAAATTCAACGTTATTTTTATCTCTCTCTTTTTCACTTGCCCACGTGGAAGTAGAAAAGTATGCGAAGTCTGAAAAAAGGGTATGGAAAAAATGTTTAGGATGAATCTAGGATACGGAACCGGTGCCATATTTTTTCTAGTGTCCCCCAAAATCTCCTGTACTCTTATTGAGGTAACAGGGAAGCACGGACTAAAGAGGCAGTAAAGAAGATTCCCAGAGTTTTTATTCAAAAGTAAATGAGTCAAAATACAAGACCTCGAAATTCGAACCGAAAATAATAACATTCTAACCTACGAAAAATGAAGATATTGAATTTTGAAGTTATTCGTTTTTATCGATTGTGTATATCTATATGGTGTAAGTTGACACTTTTAGATTTTTTTATATCTCAAAAACTGTACGGCAAATAATATTGAAATTTTGCACAAGCGAATCTTTTATTATTGGCTGATATATACAACTTAATTTCAAATTTTATCTTGGATTACGTGTTATCATCGAACCTCCTTAACACGAGTACAGGTCGCGCGATTTTGTTCTCCAATTGAAAAGCATTGAGTTCGAGTGTCTCGAATACTCCACACGTCTACTCGTGAGTTAAGTGATCTTCAAAAATGTCTCATACTTTTCATGTCAAGACTTTTCTCCATACTTTATCGTACTATCCCCTTCTCTATTAAATTTGTCCCGTATATTAATTGCACCGCTTATGCCCAGCTCTAAATATAAACATTTTATTTAGTTACAGTCAAAATAAAAAAATTAATTACCAGCCGGCGATGTTACGTTCTCATAAATACATACGTAGAGAATTTCCACCAAATCCTTTAGATACAGTGTAATTTTATTAAAACATTTCCTGCAACTCGACTCTGATCATCGGCATCTACTTTCGCCTTCTGTTTCATCGACGAATATTCTTACATGAAATTCCTTCAATTTCACCACGGACAAAGCAATGATTGCACATTATTTTGCAGTTCTCGTTCAATTCTCGATGACACTTTGCAAGATAAAGGGTGATCGTGTCTTGTTTCTTTTACAATAAGCGACTGTGTTCGATCATCGCTCCTACTGAAACTGCCTATCGAAACGCGATAGCGTCGTCGAATGATGGTTAATAATCACCAGTCACGGTCATTTACGATCTGTATCAATGATAACGCGTACGTACTGGGTAGCACGCTCCGGAAACTCTGAGATATTAAATTTTCACGTTGTCAACTCAATTACCTTTCAATTATTATTTTATAAGCATCCTGTATACCGCGCGACGATGTATTAAATGTTCTAATTTTTATGCAGGGCGAGTAAGGTATTTGTAAGTTTTGACATTTAAAGAGTATCTTCGTTAACACCTGTTCCACTTGACAGTGTGTACAGTACCTAAGCCTCTGATCGGTATGTTTACACGCAACGAATGGTTAGGTTATGGAGCCTTGAAGTAGCGTGAGGACGCATTATCTATAGGTACATAGAGCTACACCGCGAATCCAAGTGCGTAAAGAAGTGTGTTACTCCATATCCTACTTGTAGTACTCCGACAGACTTGCATAATTAAACACAAAAATGCGACACAAATCGTCAATGTTGATTACGTGTGATGCTTCATTCATCGTGCTAATAAAGAGATAAATATTATCTCATTTTTGCTCCACCAAAATATAAGGTAGATATAGTTTAAGTTTACCTCATAGCATGATGAAAAAGAATTTTTCTTCATACGTCACATATGAACCAAATGTGACCTACCAATAAGTATTTTTCATCGTGCTATGAGGTAAACCTAAACCATACCTACCTTATATTTTGACAGAGCATAGTCAGATGAGCACTCATAAGACTCACGACCTTGCTGAACGTTCTGCTAAATCATACAAGTCTATCTGACTAGTCACACTTTACAGACTTAAAAGCGCCTTCCTTTTTACATTGGAATACGTGAAAGTTACACTAGACTTTTAAAGTATGTGAAAAGTAATTACCAGAAACAACAGGGAATAACACGCCTCGCTGTACACTCGAGTTTGCAGTGTACGCGATTTGTTAAAAAATTGATCATCGATCGGGAAGAGGTTAAAATTAATAATTTTCTCGAAACGAGGTAAAATTATAATTTCTTATTGCCATTGCGTACATGGGTTTTCCAGATATGCGAAAAATATTTTATCAGCAAATTACCTTATATGAATTACGGTTATTGTCCCATGCGCATCGGTTCGATGGACTGGTCGTTGGTATAGTCGGAAAGCGGAAAATTTATCCCGAGGGCATTGCTTTGCTAATTGACGCGATAGTTCGCGCGTTAATTAATTGAACGTACGATGGAAACGAACCGTCGGACTTTGTACCGATTTATGATGCAGCTCGCTGGAAACCGAGTTGCCGATCGATACGGTGAAAAGGGATGCCGGCGCTCGACATCGGTGTGGCTTATATAAATATATATATATTTATATATACAGACACACGTACTAGTCGGCTCTATACTTAAGCACGTCGGGGAAAATAATTCTCATCCAACTGGAGATTCATTATTCACGTCTCGTTCTTATGACAAAACAACGTATGTATACGGCTGCTGGTAACACGTGTCGATCAACGTGTCAGCTGTCTTGGTGCTGTTAGTTACGTATAGTATAGTAGTTATATATGCTATAGTGACAGACAGCAATTTCTACGTTCTATGGACTCAATTGATTTCTATGAACGTCTCCGAATATTTTTTTTTGCATTTTCGAGATTCTTACAGAACCCGATATCATGTTTACGTAATGAATTGGTATGCAAAAACAAACTTCTATAGACGTATATATTTTGAATACGGCATTAATATAGACAATGAGACGACACGGAGTCCGTTTGCGTTACAGAATTTTTTTCGTTTGAAATTGGTATCGTTTAATGGGTAACCTTGAACTGTCAATAGTTTTAAAAAATCTTGCAGGGGCACAATTTACAGATAGTGGTACGAAGCCAGCTGTGTGGAGAATAAAAAATGCGAAGGATCTGATAATAACGATGTTAATGATGACAAAAGTCTAATGGCTGCTTGTCGGATAGGGACGCGTCAAGTAGTTAGCTGTGTAAACAGCCTTTACGTGAAAACTGTTCGATCAGCTGTATCGCGGCTCCTATAGAGTATCGATTAATCATTTAATTCGAGATTGGTCATAATTGTAGCCAGAGATGGTTTCTATTATGTATTGTAACGTATTTTCTTAACGCGACATCTATAATGAAAATCTGAGAACTAAAATACGTGAGGCTCGGCCGTCCACCCTTATTCCATGCATCCGCGTGCCAGGCCGGCGCCAGCCAATTCTTGTTTCACCGGGAACTGACGAGCCCGTATGACCTGGGAGTTGAAGTGGAACAGTCTCAACTCTGACGAAACGAGAGCTCTGACGGAACCTATCAGAATGGGCGATAGCTCGACGGATCCTGTTGAATTTTAGGGACGCTTAAAATTGAGAAATGCAACCGCAGGTGCTGATCGTTGGGGTCGCCTGAAATCAGCAGACGCAAATGGATGCAAGAACGGGAGTGAACGGTTATGGAAATGCACGTTCGTTCCACTTTCGGAAATAGTACCGGAAACAGAGGGCAATTGATCGGGAACGTAGCAGGCCGAACCAGAGCTATAAAATCGAAATCAATTTAACCAATTAAAAAATTTTGAGTCCTCGTCGCAGCTGGTGCAGCTAATCCGTAAGGGCTGAGAACTGTGTCCAGGGGACAATCAGATGGGTACTGCAGCTCCGGAACACACGGAGAAAATCGATGAGATTTTCTAGATATATAGCGAGAGCAACGCGAAAAATTCACGAGCGAGTAGTTTCCATAGCGTATAGGAAACACAGCTAAAAACAATATCAAGAGATAGCACAGGAGCCAGCTCGAGGCACCTCGATCGGTGTCCAAGACAGACTGCTTTGACAATAGTCAAATTTAGGAACTGATCGAGAGGTTTTGCAAAAAGTAACGTAAATAAAATATGTTAAGTTGAAAATCATGCATATTCACTTTTGTAACAAATATTTTATTCAATGACATGTGTATCATACTAGAGACCTCATTGTTTTCGATCTGTCAAAAAAGCACATCGACCTCGTGGATTGACTATACGTATATGTAGGATATCTATATCATTAAGGTGTTATTTCTACTTTGAAAGTTTTAAAAAAGAGATCCTTTTCTTTTTATTTGCATTTCTTCAAGGTATCGTAAAGACCTTGAAAACGTGTTTGTAAATGTTATAGAGAAATTCATAATATTGGCATAGTTATAGAGGTTTAAAATATGTAGCGCGCAGCAGAATAAGAAATCAGAGCAGATATGTTTCGGCTAAAAATGAAAGGATCCCACATTCAGAAAAAAAAATTGGTATTTATACTATTTTAGAAGTAAGGTGACACTTTTTCCACGCAGCCACCGTCCTTTATGAATAGCAAAAATGACGCTACTATTGAAGTAGTATTGATTTGTTAAGTGAATATTGGAAGGAATTACAATTAAATTACTAAATTTTTTAACCCGTTGGACCCTTCTGAGGTGTAAAACATTCCCCAACAAGTATAGGGTAGGGGCATAATTTTATGTTACTCCATATGCTTTTAAACATAATACAAATACTATATCATCAGTGAATGTTACTCATGTTGATCATAATAAATAAAACAAAATGTAAAGTATTCTTAACATAATACAATAGTAGTTAAAACTATGCTTCAATTGTCAAATATTGAATTGTTGTTGTTCCGTTTACTAAAATTGTCGGTTCTTTTAATTATTGCACCGCAGTAAAGAATATGAAGTAACACACATAATCATATGATCAAAATATCGGTGGCTTGTACCATGCATATGGTGTAATTAACAATAAATACAGTTCATTCAATTGACAATATTTTAGCATGCCATATAGTAAAACTTATAATAGATTTATTTCAGAGTGCACCGTGCCTGTAAACTAGTATAAATTATTAAGAAAAAAAATACTTCTTTGAAAAAGACGAAAGTCTCTTTTTTATATCCGAATTGGCCGAATTAACGGTAAGTGTAATAAATTTAATATTACGCATGAAAACGTTACGAAATACTTTAAGCGCCTTTTTTCAACACTACAATTATTGAAATTGGCTGCCATTAGATCTCAAGAACGGATAGTCCGATCGACTTGAAATTTTTTCAGGCATCTTCGGTACACGTGTCGCTATGCTTCTTACCAAAATGAGGTCAAAAAAAGAAATATTTTGTATAGCCCTGGCTAATGTCATAAAGACATAACAAAATTTAAATTATTTTTTTTCAAAAGTCCCATTATCTCAATTCTAATTTGTATTTACAAATTTTTGTACGAGCTTCAACCCTATCGTTCTAGATTAACACTTAATCAGAATTGGTTGTGTCAGCTAAATAAATCATTTGCAATCATGACAGCCAGTAATGAAATTTTTTTCAATCCGATATCCGCGGCTGGCCGTAACTTAAAAATTGTTATTTTTTAAGTAAAAAAAATAGGAAGCAGCTAAAGGCTAAATGAATATGTAAAATGTCAATAAAAAATATTCAGGAGATTTATTGTAAATAATACACAAAAATTACCTATAAACTTTGACAGAATGAGAAAGACGAGGGACGACGGTATGTGGATCTGCGAATAATAAATGTAACGAATGCAAAGAGGGAACAAACGGAGAAAATCAACAGACGTCTCCAGCGTGTGAATGAATAATTAAGCAACGCAACAGAGATGGAAGCATCGATAGAAATCATCCTAACGAGATACAACTGCACAAGAAGAATGCATTTGAAATTGCAGAAGGAGCCATAATAAAAATAAAAATAAAAAAGATCCTCGAAGGAACGAACACCTATCGCGTGTAAATGAACGCGTTATTGGCCAAGTGGAATATATGCCAAAAGTTAAAGAAGAGGATGCAAAGAGATGCCGATAAAATAATTAAAATACATTTTTTCTCGTATACACGAGAGATATTGTTCGATAGCGTGTAATCGTCTTGCGACGTCCGCTAGGAGGAGTAAGCCAGACGAATGTTAAGAACTTTTGAATTTGCACCTTTCCGATCTCGAGTCGAATATAAATTACGACAACGTGTAATTGTACGGCGGACGCGGCTATGACAATAGCGACAGGACTGAATGAGACAGTGACGGGGGGTCGTCGTGGCGCCAGGCATCCCTCTGTGATTAGACAGGGGTTGTAACGAGATTAATATACAAGGTGTTTTAGCGAGTATTTCTGAGCAACTATTCTTGGCATGAAAAGTGACGTCACTGGCGTGAATAGTTACAAAATTCTCAAGTTATTGAGACAGCCAGACAAGAGGGCGCCGATGACGATGGTAAAACCTTTTATCTGGATTTTCAACGGTAACTCTGCACTTTGTTAATTTATAGAGCTAGTTGGGGGGGGGGGGGGTAATAGGAGTTAAGTTATAACCACAAGGCCAATCTCCACCCTCGTGCCAAAAAGCACAGTTATTTAGGTGCTGGTGCAGAGTTCAATGAACCCCATTTCCAATGCCGCCAGACTCCACGAGAAATCGATGCTTCCATAGCAAAGACTATTGACTGACCATAAATAAAATGCGAATAGTAAACTTCAACGAGGCTGGTCCTCAACGAAAATCATCCTCGTAGTTGGATAGGAGAACATTTTTCGATAAACCGCATGTAAACACGGTCCAGTTAGGCGCTGCAATGCGGAAACGAAGAATAAGCAGCGTGACGAAATTTTTAACGCCTCTTCGATAAGGGTCCGAGATCACAAGCCTCGGACTCAAATTAAAGGCGACGTTCACACCGCGCGAAAACGAAGGCACGTCACGCTTTAAAAAGGTGATCCACAATAAATAGTTAACATTGTTGTTGATTGGCAGTGATTGAGTCTACATTGTAAAGGCCTTGAGACATTTAATGGACAATGCCAGAGTCACGTCCATCTTGTTCCCAGAGTTTAAGCAGGAGCCGGTGACATGAGAGTTAGCAGGAGGAAAACAGAAACAGCACAGGGCCGTATGCCGAGACCTAAAAATGTAGTCCAAGTCCAAGGAGTAACAAGGAGGATAACAAAAAAAAGCTTCAGGAATAAAAGCAAACGAGATATCAGTTGGTCATTAAAAAATTATCCAACATAATATTCTCATATACGAACAGCCTAACAGGAATAGTGAAATAAAAACTACATACAGTTACAATAGACTGTCGATAGGTAAGCTTGTTTACAATTGAGTGACTAAAGTTTTTTTTTTGCAAGCTGTTACGCAAGCATAACACGTGCCCAGGTACTGTCCATCCGTAGCCATAACTCTTAGCTCGAATAAAGAATAAAGAAGCCTGAAGCGTCAAGAAGAAAAATTTGTATGCTTGAAAATAATAAGTAGTAAAATATAATTATAGCACTTCTCATAGAGGGGGGATCTTAGAGGATGAGGAGAGAAAATCGATTTTATGCGTTCCAAGTTGAAGGCATCGATCCGTGTCTTTATCGTCATGGCAACAAATGTACCTATACAATTACCTACTGGTAACACGAGCTACGCATCCATCGATGCTCTGTAAATAGGATATATGTGAATAAATATATGCACCCTCTGCACTAATAATAATTCAATAAGAATGGCGTCTGTCTGACCTCTTATTTAGAAACTGATAATACATTCCGCGTGTTTATACAAATCCAGACAGCTTTCTCGCCAAAGAATATGATAAAACCATAGTGAAAATTCATAGCAAATACGCTAACTACTGTTTCAGAGAGGTTTCGATTGACTATAGAAATATTGACAAATAATTTTGAACGAATCATGTTGAATTAAATGACAGCTGACAAATTCAACTGATCAAGAGACTCGAGTCGAGTGTCGCGCCAAGTATGTACGATCAACAGGCGATACAGGCAAGCGACCGACCGAGACTCTATACCCGAACGTATTGTAGCTGCATCATTATTATGTCTACTAGATGTCCAGCAGTTAGAGCTA
Organism: Trachelus stipa; assembly: GCA_036026315.1. Lineage (NCBI taxonomy): Eukaryota > Metazoa > Arthropoda > Insecta > Hymenoptera > Cephidae > Trachelus > Trachelus stipa. Next base: position 22,081 of record JAYRCB010000336.1, on the reverse strand, counting down.
GAGAAGTTTTCGAGAGCAAAGTATGTGCGGATCGCGCATTTTTCATAGAGGATCTTATTGGATATTTCGTTTGAAAGTTTGCCAGACATTTTAGAAGTCATTAGATAAATTATGATAATAAGTTGATGATCGCGTGCTGGCCAATCAGCGTCAAATCGTGCAACGTGATTTATGCTTGGAAGAAGCACGCGGCATGATAATAATGTTTCTCATAGAGTAAAATGTCAATAATAAAACGCACTGTGATAACTCGGCCTCTCAGCGTCAACAAGTGAGCGTGAATTTTGTAATGGATAGAGAGAAAAGAGAAGTAGAAGAGGCTGCGAGATGAATGACTGAAGTTCAGATCAATTTATCATTGCCAACCGATTCCTTATAAATAACAATGGCGGTCTGAGGTACGACTTCAAGGCCCAGGCACGACTTACGAGGTCTGATTGAAGTAACGAAAAGCTTCCGCGTCAAAGTTTATAACTAAGGTAGGTACGTGTTGTTAGAGTTGTTTTTTGAACAATCTGTAGGCTGATATGAAATCTTTAAAAATTTTATATTGGAATTGGTCTAACAATGGATTCATTGTTTACGCCACTGTTATGCGCGTATTTCAATCAAATGTAGGTATAATTTTCGTTTGAAATTTATAGCCGATTTGCAATAAGCCACGAAATATGGATACGATACCGACCAGCGTTGCCAGATGGTAGAGTTTATCCCACATGTTGGAACTTCCATGCGCATGCGCAAATCGCTGTCCCATCACTGAGCCGCCATATTCGTATTACTGTATTGGCTTTTCTCGATATTAGAATTTAAGGCTTCCGACTTTCTATACAAATTATCACTGCTGTGTAATTGCATGTGATTGGGTCAAACCCTAAATGTGGAAGAATTTATGGAATTTCGAAAGCTAAATAGGAATTGGCTAATTGAATTGAGACACTATTTATTCAGTATATTTTTTTTTTTCTTAGTTTTCACATCACTAAAAATTTACAATATAATCTCTGTTTGTGCACTTGCATACGGAAGAGAGAGAACCGATCGAAGTGGCACCTCGAAAATTGGAAACATTTGTTTATCCCTAAAATATAATTATTAAAATTATTAACTTTTTAAATGATTAAATGCTTTGTATGTTACTAACAAAAATAATTTTATACGTACCGTACATATTGATTTGAATCTCAAATGTTATGTCATGCTATGTTCGCTAGAATTGTATACACAAATGGCCTACGTGAACCTAGCAGAACATTTGTTTTAATTGATCAATAAAGAAACAAGTTCTGTTTGCATCCGACATACTGTTTTACTTTTTGATAAATTTTAACTCTAGTTCCATTAGTTCAAAAAAAAATCGCAACCCCAAAAAATGAGACATTAATTTCCGTCTCGTTAAAATACAAGAATTTGACCAGGAATTTCGCGAGAAATTAAGGTTATCGGATGCTGATGAAACTTGGTGTTTTAAAGTTTTTGAAATCGTTAAACCAAAGTCTAAGATTTTTCAAATATCAAAACGTCAAATCTAACGTATCGAACGAAAAAAAAATTGTCGGTTGCTTTCCAGGATCATATTCTGTGTTGTTACTGCAAGTGATATGCATATGTGAGCTAATGTCAGGGTCAAGACAATTAATTCGTAATAATAACATTTTTCTAATTTTTGTAAGCCACAGTTCCATTAGAAAAAAATCTTAAACATTTCTTTTCTTACGCTCATCAGCATCTTGTACATGTTTTTAAATTAGCATTAGGGATATATGTATTTCGAGAACTGCTGGGAACTTTAGAAGAAGAAAAACTTCGATGAAATTAGCATGTCACATTTGTATGGGCGTATGACATGCTGGCGGAACTACAAAGAACAATGGTTCAAAACAGTTGTTTTTCACGTGGAACTATGGCTAAAATACATAGTATTCCGTAAAACTCTTCGAGAACCATTGGGAACTCTAGAACAAAACTTAGAAATCGTCAGCATCTCTGTTTTGGCTCAGGAATATGAGAAACTAAAAAATTAGGATTGTTGCAAAAAGAACTTACTTCTTATAAATTAAAAAGAAACGTTACATCCAACCAAATTGCCCTCTTCTCCGTAGTCGTATAAAAATTATGTATTTGCTAGGTTGACAGAAGCCTACCAAGGATACGTTCTGAAATTCACTACCAATTCTACGAGTATCGCAGTGTTCCTGTTTACCTACGTTCAACTGAGTGTTACACAACCATGCTCGTGCTACTGACAGTGAATTTCGGAACATACACCAAGTTATAACAACATAACCCAACATAACCTAACCTAACCTTACAAGTATGACTTTCATAGAATGAACATAGATCGCAATGACTTCAGGTAACAATAACAGAAAGATCATTTGATTACTAAAAAGTGAATATTGCGAAATGGTTCGCTGAAAGCTGTCCTTGAATTTTGTTAGATAATTTCAATTCAAGACACGTAATGCTCAGTTTAGCATCGGAGTCTCAGACGGCGACATGGTTATTTATTTACACGTAGAATGATAAAAATGGCACTGGTAATAGAAGCAACAGCAAAATAAAAACAAGCATAGAATGTTCTTTGATAACGACCATAATCATGCAGCAATATCAAAACGAATAGACAAGACTAAAAAAACATCTTGACTCCTGGACTTGGGAACCGTAGAAGAGCTTGAAACGTACTACGGCCATATTGTGTTGATATTGTCGATGCGAAGGCAGCTGAGCTAAAGGCGACTGGCCTAAACTCAGCAGGGCTATCTCGTCGACTGCTAGGCGAACCATTTCGAATATCCCACAGTCGTATCAGGGCGTCCACTTACCGGCGGTGACTTTAGCCCTTTTCCCATGATGCCTCCGGTCCTTCTTCCTCGACGTATGGGCCTTCAATAGCATCTTACACGGGTTTCGACACAATTTTTCGCGCGAGCTACACGACAGCTATACATTATTATTCACTAGTACGGCAGCCATTTGCCCTCTGCCTGCAATACTATAAAGCCTCCTCGGCGTTTCGTTCAGCGTTTGGCTTACGGCCATTCTGGCCGCTCCTGACGTCACTATATTCAGGGACGTATAAAGAGCGTTCCTCCTAAGCAGTGTTTTTTCCCTTATATTTCTCTCATGTAACATAACTTTGAACCAACGAATCCTCTTCATGACGTATAATAATTCTTGTCAATTATAAAAGAATTCACTGTTAGACACCGGCACGGGATTATCCAATCTTCAATGTACGGCTTTTCTCTTTTACTCAACAAGGTACGGGGCTCCCTCGTGATCGACAAATGGAAACCGACTATCTGTACAGTTGACTCTACTTTACCAACAATCCCTCAATCGGTAACATGGGATTTATCCGTTTGCAAAAAATTCATCACAATAATTCTCGTAGTGATAACTATATTCTACTTTTGCTGAATGCGTCTCATTAATTAATATAGTGATTAAGTTAATTAACGTAGCCTTAGGACAAAGCAAATTGCAGTTATATCTTGTCTTACTACCGGCTCTCCAGAATCACGTGAATTTTTCACGAGACATGCGCAACACAGCCAAATGCGTAAATTGGGTATATCGTAAAGGACAAATAATTGAAAATAAAAAAGTGCTCATTAGGATTACGTATCACGCTAAATTACTACACACACCAACCTGTAATTATTGTACTGGATCCTAACGAACCCCATCACGTATAATATTTTTTTTTGAAATACTGGCGCTGAAGAACGTTGAAATGATCGTTCACACTTTACTACTAAAACAAATTCAAAGCAGCCACCCGAGACTTACTCTCATCGAGAAGTCTAAGTACTCTTCAAGTTTCTACATACGTAACAATCCTACCATATCAGATACACATATGTTAGAAATACTGGAAATTAATAAATACGTGTCATACCGCAGCGTATAATATTATAATTAATTTTCAGATCATTCGTAGTATTCTTATAACACGCATTTGATTATCATCTCGTAAGGTCGATTCGATTGCTGACCTATATTTTTGCGTAAGTTTCACGACCTTCTCAACGTGGGTTATTCAATTTTCCGACGTAGAAACAGTGCAATTCGTTTAGGAAACCGGTTCCTTTTATGGAAAACGACAACTGACGTTATTGAGATTGTTTTTGCTTGAGCCAATTTTATTGCGGGATATTCCGAAATAGAGGTTAAAAAAAAGAGATAACAAAAAACCGTGCTCAACAGTCATAAGGTGGTAAACACTGAATCACGAAGAGCATTGGGCCAATGCGACATTGCTCTGTAATATTGGAATGATTCCCAGCTGAGTAATTTACTCTTCTACAAATTTAAACGATGCTGGCTTTGATTATTGTTATAACTGAAAAATCGCGAATGTGCAAGATTAAGTACGGGTTGGCCATGCTAAAAGATAGATGATGAGTGATCCAGCTGCTTACAAAGGTTTTCAAAATTGTGATCTGATGGATGTTTATCTAAATCAAATGCATTCACCTCTTTTTTTTATACGAACGTGTATTTATTTGCATTTACTTTCCCGCAATAAACTGTTCGAATCATTTCGATTACTCTGTTCCACTAAGACAATACCAAAGCTCACGAGAAACCATACGTACAATGCAACCATACATGATGATGATGATCATCATCATTTATCATCATTGCGTGAAAATCTGTATAAACGTACGTATACATATATCTATATATATGAACATATGTATAGGTCGTGTGGAAACGTAAAGCGAGAAGAGACAATAATTAATTACATGCTTCCGGCACCTATATAATAATTATACGAGATACGTTTTGCAAAACATCACAACAATTATGCAAAAATAGACATTATCCGTTACATATCGCAATTTCAAGAAAAGTTACACACACGTGCCTCTGACGTCTCCTAGATACTCGGTTATTGTAGATATAATTTAAATAATTACGATCGATTATGCTCATATCTTTTAGCCACGGTTGATCGAATCGCATTGAATCGTGTATAGACCAAAATAAATAACGATAGTTTGATCGCATAATCCAACCGTAAAACGAAAACGCTAGGAGCTCGCGCGCTACCATTTTTGATCGTCATAAAATGTCTATTTCTTACTAGCATCCATCCATTTCTCCTTCCCCATCGGCACTCTCTCCGTTACTTAATTTCATTTCTCTTTTTTGCCAGTAGCCATTAAATTTTTCATCAGTTTCCTCGCAATATTACTCTTGCATCTTTGATCATTGTTTTTTTTCTCTATAGATTTACGTTTAGCCTGAATATCTAAGATCTCCTTGTGATAATAATCAGCAACTTCACTGATACGTTATTTTTGCTTTAGCATCCCTACGTTTTTACACGACGCGATCGTAACTAAAGCCAAAGATCTTTTTTTTTCATGGACACTGAATTAACATACAGATTTCATTGAAACCATGGAAAATAAAATATCGCACAGATCCTCATGTGTTCTTTCTCTGGTTGGGAATGATTCTCTATTCTTTTGCTCTCTCTCTTTTTCTTGTAGTCACGGTGTAGCAATTCGAGCACAGAGCATATCAGAGATATCTCATAGATATAACTAGACATATCAACAGATATTGAAGTCATCATAAAAGCATCGTATTATCATATATAATTAGACTACATATTCGTACCTTTTTCTCAGTTAGCGCAGTATTATTACAATGATCGAGTACAAAATGGTTTCAAAGTTCTCAAGCCTAGTATAAAGCACTATATAATATTTATATTCATATATGTACATATATACGTGTTTATATATATATATAGCATATACCATATGCTGTGCCATGTGTGTCTGCTGCGTACTCAGTGAACACTGATATCACGTATGAATATATATATATATATTCACTCATATACATACACATTCATATTATCGTATTACTTGTCTCTTAAGATCTAATTGTAGCGGTAAGTAAACTATCCTTTACGCTATCGAATTGAACAGTAGCGCCGCGGAGAAATTGTGCAATAGCCGAGACCGATTATATAAAAAGTAAAATAAAAAAAAAGAATAGTCCCGAAACAAGAATTTACTTTATCGCCTGATGAAAGATCACCGATGGCCAATCCTCCGCGAGTCTTCTGGATTCATTCGAGTCCCCCCGCCCGTAAAAATTCTCATCCCCAAAGCCGACATCACAACAGAATAATCATAGAGATAATGATATCGCGGTTACCAAGAGAAAAAAAATACAAAAATTGATGACAATACAAAAATTAGTCTTCGATAAAATCGCGTGAAAAGTTATACATATTACAAAAAGAGAAACGAATTCAGTAATAATAACAGTAGTGTTTGAATGAGAAGAATCGATGCTCAAATACTTTTCATCATAAGCATAAAAATCACGCTTGATCCCCCTCTTAAAAAAAACCGCTCAGTGAGTTATCGTTATCAGCAACGCATTTCCTTTTTTATTTCTATTATATGACTCGCAAAAAGCAAAACTAACGATGTATCGAGACTTTCAACGGCTCTCGGAACATCGTTATTCTAGAATAAGTCGCGCGGATCCGTAATTTGAGTATCAAGAACGAAGATGAACGTTCGGCAGTGCGTTTCCCGATCGCATCATGTAAAGTCTTCTGTGCAAAGAGAACGTTACGAGAAGGCAGTATGTACGTGTATGATTATTTTAGTGCATCTTTCATATATTATAATTAGTTTTCCTTATTGTACTTCTTTGCGAACGTACATCTTCTCGCAAGGCAGAAACTTAATGGCAAGCACGAAATTCCATTTATCATAACGTAGTGACCTCTTCCCACCTCTCTGCCTAAATACAGCTCCGCTGTCCTCCATAAATCTAGATAATCTCGTTCTAAGATTTTGTTTCTTTTGAGAAGCCGTTTTTGGAGTCCTTCACCTTATTGAAGAAAAATAAAAAGGAAAGCGAGCCACGCGACCCGAGGTGGTAACACCAAAAGCCATTTTTAATCCCAAGAAATTCGTAACGCACGACGTACGTAACGCCTTATACTAATCCCTGGTCGCTGCGACCAAAGTTAAGTGTAAGAAGATCGAGAAATTATATTTTTTTTTGTTAGATGGACTTGCTGATAGCAGCTTAGCCTGAGCTGGCAGTCTCGTTCTCCACTGGCAATGCGTTTTGCTCCTCGGACTTCATTTCCTGGCTGGACAGGGCTGCTTTGTTCTGTCTCACAATCTCGGCGCGTCTCTCCTGCAAAGACGGAAGAAAAAAAAATATATACAATCACAATGATACAAGAAGAATCTCTGAGGGAGTAGCACATGTATCTACGTGTAACATAGGTGTACCGCAAAGAAACTGTGATTGCGCGTTAATTAATTAGGACGCCTAGCAGCATTCTATGAGTACGTACACAGAACACATCTAAGTAAAAAAAAGCTAAGGAATAATCTACAAAATATGTAAATAATTATACAGTTATAGCAGATCTTGCGAAATTTTCTTTTTCCTGCGTAAAAAAAAACGAGATAGTCGTTTAATGGAAAAGAAGCCGGGAACAATTTCTACGGTGGCAAGAGGGTGACACGTAAAACTGAAATATCGGTAATTGCCAAAGAAAATAAACTAAAGTACAGTAAAATCGTGAGGTAAAATTGAATATTGCATTACATGCTGGCGAATAGCCTGCACGCGACGCTGAATCTCCCGCTGTCGGTTCAGTTCGGCAGTGGTCACCCTCATGTCGAACTCGCGTTTTTTCGCTTCGAGCTCCTTCATGGCGCACACATCCGCCATCTCGCGCATCTTCGCAGCTTTCGCTATCTTCACCGTGTTCTAAACCAGTTATGTTAAATACGTTTAACGGGATGCTGATCACATTGAATTTAGTCGATCGTAATGCAGATTACGTTCATGTTCCTCCAAGGGTAAACTGCACTATGAGAGATACTGAGGCTGTCGATGACTTACGTGGTTACGGAGCTTTTCCTTTTGCTCACGTTCAATGGTTTCACGACGTTCACGAGCCTGGTCCAGTTTGCCCTGGATCTGGGTCTCCAGCTGTTGGACACGTTCGGTCATACCGCTACGTACGCGAGCTACTTGCTCTTCCTATAATTCATGACAAATAATAATTAGAATCCTTCACAATAGAATGATATCTTAAGCAGACGTACGTGTTCCTTGAGACGATCCAACATCTTCTTGATGTTCTCATCGCGCTGAGCAGCTGCAGTCTTCAGCTTCTCTTCCACAGCGGTACGTACTTCTTCAGTCTGCTGCTCAAGATTTAGACGAGTCTTCTCAACACTTTCCAGCTATATATATAAAAAGAGGATTGTCATTTATTGGAAACTTTGCAAAAAATGCTATCAATGTACATTCTACTCACGTGTTCCTTCAGCTTTCCTTTGAGTTCAGCAATGTGAGCCTCTCGCTTCTCCTCCGTGTTATTCATCTTGGCATCCAAAGATTCACGAGTAGCTGTCATGAAAGCCGCACTGAGAAGATCCTTCTTACGTGATACCTCCTCAATCTTGCTGAGTTTAGCAGCAAGAGCAGCAAGCTTGTGAGCTTCCAGAGAAAGTCTTCTCTCTTCAGCCGCCCTCAGCTTATCTTCAATGGCTGATTGCTGGGTAGGACTTGGCTGGGGTGGTGACGGTGCTCTCTTAGGCACGGTAGGTTCAGCAAGAATGACTTCATAGCAGAGTCCACCCTTTGATTTCTCCTGGCACCGAATTTCCGTCGCTAAGCAATTTATATATATACATTATATATACTATATACCAATATTTCATTAATTACAGAAAAAATCGAAAATTACAATCAGGCATAATCAATCCTTCTAATTGAACCAACTAGCATGATACAAGTACTCGTAGGCAGCGTGTAGAATATTAAATCGATTACGTCTCTTATCAGTTTAATTAATTATTTCTTTATACCATATCCTGGACCAATATCCATGAACCATTCTAACTGTAGTACGGTAATCAGTCTCCTTCAAGCTTCTCCTATTATCCATGAAATAGGAAACTAACCGTGAGTGCAACGGGAAGAGTATGACTCAGAGTCGCGAGAAGGAAGGATCGATCTGTCCACGGGACGATTGTCTCTAGGCGCCGCGACGTCTAGCGTCGGCACACGCACCGCATCGGCTTCAACCCCTCGCTCAACCATTCCCACCCCTCGCAACACCCTTACCCTGAGCTACCAACCTCGTACTCTCAGAACTTTTATTTTCCATCGCCTATTTGCCACCATTCACATTTATTATTCACTATAGTAATATATCACTAGCAGATATCGTAGGTCAATGCACTGTACATTGGTATACGGATACATTATATGCATTGGGCATCTGGCATTAGTTCAACAGTGATGTACGAATTTATCGTCCGTGAAATTGAGCCAATATGAAATGGGTAGGACATTACGAAAAAGCATTAATTGAAAAAGCTTTATCGAGGTTGTCTTACTTTGAAATTTTTCTAATTTGCTTTCATCGAGTAATTAATATTAACGTCTCTTTCTTTTTTACTTCTTTTAATTACTCATCCCAGGGCTCTTTTTTATACTCACTGATGAATTTCACTTTTTTCGGCTGTTTAGTTCGTGGCTTCCCCTTACCGCTGGGCTTCTTCATGGGTGCCATGCCCCTCCTTTGCGCCGCTTCAGAAACAAGAGTTAATCAGTAGTAATTGTCGAGGGTAATTAATACTCAAAATTATTAAGATTAGGATGGCTGATCAGGAAATCTTAAGGAGTCGAGGACTGGATCGCGTTTTAATTATTGAAAAATCGATGTGACTTCCTATACGAGTAACCAAAGGTGTCGTCTACAGCTGTAGTGGCCATCTTGGGCCGCACCCTTGCATTGCAGAATCATACCGGCTTCCAGTAGGTACACGTGCTAAATTACTAAACGAAATTACAACTTCCCCACCCTTCCGACGAAAATCTTTAACCCTTGAATGGTAAGTGTAACGCGTTGGGAACCGCTCGGGCGAGTATCGATCGGTCATTAAGCCGGACAAGAACATATAAAGAAAAATCGAGGTCGCTTAATTTTTCATTTGGATGCCCAAGGAGAGCCAAAAATGTTAACTTAAAAAAAATTTCTCTATTGTCATAAATATTAAAAACATTTCTGATCATGTTATGCTTGATAGTATTGATAAGAAATGACATCCAACTTAGTTCAGGACTTATTGATCGTCGCAAAGAACTCGTGAAATTGTATTTAAACTTCAAGGGAGCAACGTAACATTATCCCAAACTGTCCCAGGGTGTACCGATGACTTGGCTACCTGAGAAATTGATCCAACTGCAGGTACCCAAGAATAATACGATACTAGTCTCTATCGATCAGTTGAGACTGCGGTAAAAATGTTAACGAGAATCGTGTGCGACCATGGCGAGTATGGAACGTCCAAGTCGAAGGTTATTTTTAATTTGAAATAGAAAATCCTAATAGGGCTGTGAAAATATTGGACAATTACATGGAATAAAATTTTTTTAATAGTTTTTCATAATCAAAGTACCTAGAAGAAAGAGAGAGAGAGAGACGATTCGTGATTGAAGCTACTGTTAATATCACGAGAGATATTGAAAATCAATTTCTAATGAGGAAAAAAAGAAAAAATCTAAAAATATTCAAATACACCGAAAATAACGTGATGGTCGCTCTGCATTGCGGTTCATAAATTTGATTAACGATTACTATGGCGGGGACGATAAAAAATTCCGGCAGCTTCGATCGTCGCAATAAATGGGTGAAGAGGATCGGTTGTGACTTTTATAAATATTTCACGAATTTATTTTCATTCAAGCAATCAGTTACGTGGTATGATTTTCCTATTGGTACGTATAAAATATTTCATTACGAACGTGATTTAAATAGTAAAAAATTTACATTGAAGAAGAATGATGCAAAGAGGATTCAGGCAATTTTTTCAGCTCGACGCGCTTCAAGTAGTCGCAACAAATAGATATTATTAGATATCCGGCTTAAGGCAATTGCGAAACGGATATTGGTCTTGCTTGAGTAAATTTTTTCCTCTGTCTCTTTCTCTTCCTGTTTCTCTCTATCTTTTTTTCTGTTCACCCATTCTCATCTGGATATCAGCAGATGATCGAAGAATTTCCGAGTTTCACAGTTGCCAGGCGACCGGAAGTAGAAAGGGAAATAAGGGAGGAAAGTGCGTGTGCGCTGAAACTTCCCGGTTGGAAACCTTTAGACTTCATGGTCACGAGTCAATAATGAAATTTGATGCATCATTCTAATCCAGCGATGTATATCTTTTTTAAATATTCAAAAGCATCAGAAATAAACCGTGTGGATACGTTGAGAATCAAGAGTAATCAAAATTGCCGCTGATATAATATTCGACTGGTAAACGATTAAAAAAAACTTCAAAACGAAAAATATTGAGAAAAGAAATGAAAAAGAACTGTGTAAACGTTAAATGGCATTCCTACCGCACAGCCAAGGTAAGTAGAGGTAAATATTTAGTCGACAGTTAAATCCCCAGTCAACTGAAGTGTCGCGGAAACAGAACTAGAGTCAACCATCGGCAGGGAAAAGTACTTGGTGGAAAAAAAAGTTCTAAACGTGAAATAAATTCGTGAAAAAATACAGATAACCACAGGTACGTAGTAATAAGATGATAAGGATAAAAAACTGAGCTTCCTCGAGTGGAGAGAGGGTCAAACCAAAGGTCAGAGGTTAAATCAAGGCAGGAGGGGATCAGGAAGAGTAGACTTACCGACAAGACCGATAGGTGCTTTGCAGCTATGACAGAAACACTGCAACACGGAATCGCGAACAAGACTGATGAGCATCTTGATTGATAATTCAATAAGCCAATTTAAAAAATCTGATAAGATATCGTATGCGAAACGAAGACGATGTTCTTCTTGCGAAATTTCCTTCAAGGAATCCGGAAAGCGTATTCGACGTAGCCGTGCGAAAAAAGGGAGGACCAGGGAAGTGTTTTACTCGTATCTGGGGCGGTGGCTGGAGGGCGACTGATTCGAACGTTGCGCCATGACGCCCAGCGTCGCTCAATATCCACCCTCTTCCCTCCTACCCTATCCACGATGCCTACTCCGTACAACAGCCTATCCGACGACGAAACGCCACCCTCTGTGTTTTACCCCATGTTACATATCTATACTATAGAAGATCCGGCTTAACAGTCTACCAGCCGGCCGGTTCCTCGCTGGGCACGTGTGGACTTTCTTTCTCTTTCTCTTTTTTTTCTTTCTTCTCAACGTCTTTCACCAATTTATATATATATATATATATATATATATCTCGCTTTATAGAGACACGAAGCTTGAGAATGTAGGCAACGCGTTCTTAAATATTCTGGGAAGCCAAAACTACCGTCTTGGTGAAAAGATGTGAGGGATTTGAGAATCCAAATCCCAGGATCTCATTACTCGTCGCAACCCCTAAAGAGTTTCCGAGTAACACCCAGCATCCCTTGTTCCTCGCTCTGCTGAGCAGCGAGACAGTTAAGGTCTTGAGTGTAGGCAGAATTGCGGAGTGATTTTTTTTTTAAATCCGCTGTGGCAATCCAGTGGTTTCTTCCACAGCTGGGAATTCGTGTTAGCGGGTTATGTCGATGCTGAGAAAATTTAGATTTTTCGCACGAAGTCAAAAGTTTCGAGTCGCAAAGAAGGGTGGAAGATCTTGCGAGAGGTCCAGAAATCCGGAAGATGGAAAACTTTTGAGGACAGTCAGGAAACATCCTAAAACAGTGTAATCCTTTGTATATCCGTTTTATTCTCTAATTTTTTTTTCTTAACGAATCATGAAAATGTCTATTTCTTTTTGATCGTCATCAACACCCAAACACTCCTAGAAGATATTCGGCAGCGTTTTATTGAAATTTAAATTCGCTTTTAATCTGTACACAGTGGCTTAAAGCAATTTCGTACTACTTTTTGTCAGATGTAAAATGATTGCAACTTTTTATATGTCACGTATGACGGTGCGTATTTCTTTAAAGAATTCATACAAATTACCTATGTACAATCACAGAGTAAAATATCGTTCAGTGTCACACGTCAAAGACTTCATTCTTTGTCTAAAACAAAAAGCACCACGTGGCATAAGCAATGTAATATGTAGGCTAACCGGAAAATAGAATAATGGAAGTTTATTATACTGAAGTATCGATCGTTATACGTGGGCAAAACATTGAAAACTCTTTATATGGAAAATATACATTATATATACTAAACGATCCGCCTAAGAGAATAGTCTCTTTGAAAAATGCTCAATGGACTTGAACGCACGTGCGGAAATTTCAAAAAGGCCAACTACCATAATTCGTACCTTCGACCTCGATACGCCATCCGCTTTTAGACATTTGAAAGGCACTCAGCAGACTATGAGGCGTATATACGTAGGTAAGCTGCAAGTCGTAGCTACAGATTGGCAGTTAATTACCCACAATAGTCTTTATAATTTGATTAAATTAAAAATAATGTCCATCGCAAGATAATATTCCAGAAGAGAAAGGACATAACTATGAGCGCGTTTAATATAAGATTCGTGTACGTATATGGTCACTCTGTCGTGTTATCCCATGAATTTCAATGTAGATCACACAGAAAGTACAGCTTCGTAAACGTACGAGTACAGGAGTGTATGAGTGCCGCTTGAATGCAGTCGAACGACCTGAGCTTTGAAAGAAAATGAAACGAAAAGGATTATCGACAAGTTTTTCAAGGCTGTACGAAGAGGATCGATGGAGGATTGTTCACCAGCTATTAATTTTTTATTTGTCACCTTTTATCCTCTATGAAAGTAGTCCGTGCTTTGAGAGGGTTAAACGTCGATCAACCCTTAGCTAGTAGCCTAGTTTCATTGCGGCAACGGAATTCGTAGTAGAGTTACTCGATGCGGCACATGGTTGCTCTCTTGCTGTTGCAGCAATAAGGAAATAGATTCAATTGAGCACCACTGAAAGATGGCTGGACACTGCAGTTGCCATCACGAAAGTGCAGACTGCACTCTGTAAGGTCGTCCCATAGGGAGCTCTGACCTCCTCTCTCACCAAGCGTCTACCAGCAGACGTTCTTCCTTTCGTCTCTTCCTTACGTTGGTTTCCTTGGGGTGTGTTTACAATCGGGAGACTTCATCCGGACCAATTATCTAGCCTATTTCCTTATGCGGCCATAAGTTCATACACGCGTATTTGTCAAGTCGTTCAATCAAGCATTAAAAGCTCTTATAGTAAAAAGGTGCGCCCAAGCTGATCATTGCCCTCCTATAAGACTTTAAAGGCGTGTACACAATTCAAAAATTCATCGACATTTAAATCATCTCGTACGGCGTTTTCTCTTGCTTGTTGTATACTCTCTTAATTCCGAGGCTCAGTTTTCTCCTAGTAGCCTGGCAGCCCTTCGTGACTGCAGTACATAGTAACAGAAAGGTCTACGAACTATATATAATTATAGTATGCAACTTTATTGGCCATTCTGTGATTTTTAATTTTCCTAAATGTAAAGTCAGTATCCGATGATCCCTATTAATTCGTCCCTGGGTTCAGTTTAATGTACACCGTCTACACGCTGCCTAGCATCGTATACAATGCATGCTTTCATGGTTGATTCTTTCAGTGTGTCAACATTAGCAGTCGTTGATACACAACTCCGTTTTTTTCTTACTTACATTCGTTGTTTACGGGTGCCTCAGCAGCAGTAGCCATTGTTGTGGAGATTATATCTGTAAACCGTTAATGCGTTTATTATCAATACGATAAAAATTGTTCCATTTGCTTTTACTAAAAAATTTCAATGGTTCTACCTTCAGTCGATAACATGTAAGTTTAAATAACATTATCTACGGGTAATCCTTACTTTTCTAAGAGACCCCTAGAGCGATATTTTTTACGCGATATTACCATGACTACGGAAATATACTAGTCATAAGAAACTAGATAAGGTCTGAAGGAACTATTTAAATTGGCAGTAGTAGTTTACATAGGGAACATATCATGCTTCTCAGAAGCTTAGTTTTATTTATAATTCCCAATTAAAGTCTACCTATCACTATCACGAATGTACACCCATTAAAATTGTGATAGCATGAAGAAACCGTACATTTGCTTACGAATATGCTTGATAATATGCAAGGGAGCGACGCAGTGACAAGTCGACAAAGAATCATGAGAAAGAAAAAGAACAGCTGATGTACATGGCTAAAGTTTCAGCCTGACAACAAAGAAACAACCGGTTTTCTTTGCACTCTCAATGCTGGCCGTCATGTCGAATGTCAATGACTCCAACATTTTTTGTCTCACGATATACAAATCGTCATGCAATCACACCTAATGTAGTTAATCAACAAAGTCGATAATCTTGAAATGTAGTTATCCATCAAAAGTCACGATCAATCCACGTCAAGATAGTCTTTCTCTAGAATGCAAATCTTAAAGGTACTGAGAAACAATAGTACGAAACGAATCAAGGTAAATAAGAAAATCTGTGCAAATGCAATAAATGTACAACAAAGTATATATGCTAGGCTCTACTACGCATGATCGCTAGAAGCATTGTTTGCGGCTGCCCTGCCGCAAATGCGGAATCACGTACAAAACTTTTCTTCAAATGGTAGAAAAATTATGTTTTAACTATTTTAATCTGTATTTATAAAGAAATTCTTTCTTTGTTCTACCAGAAATAGGAGTAAATGTGATAAAATGTCGTAGAGTCCTTTGTCTCAGAAACGGCGTCCTCTTCAACAAGATTGTAAAAACTCATTTGATGGTGACTAGACAATGAAATTTAAATTCTTACCTGCTTCTCGTTGATCCGGATAAACGATGATATACTGTTTATCACTCAAGCTTTTATTTGAGACGAAAACTTATTTGGATACGCGTACTCGACAATAATGCACCGTAGTCTGAACGGTTGCCCGAGTTCGTGGCCCCTTTTATTGCCTTGTACTAGTGTCCTGCAGTTTCTCGAGCTCACACGTATGAACTTACACACTGCACGCGCAGGACTTCTATATTCTCGAGGAATTTCATTGGCTCTGAGAATTACTCAGAGGCGTCTGATTGGCTCATTTGAATTTCTGTGTTCGTTGGGTCGGAAAGTTCTGTCCTCAACTTTATTCCTTCCGCCACTGGCAACATTTCCTACGTGAGATTATGAATTAAGAATGTTTAATTTCTCTTTTGTACTTTTGAATACTGTATTTCTATACGTTTCTATGCCGTCAGTGCAGCTGCATGAAAGAATCGATGCACCTGCACACGTGCCCTACGCTATTAACATGGTTGAGAATCTCTGCTGTGTCCTGATTGGTTGCTTTGAATTTGAAATAATTCTATCGAAGAAATGTTTTGGCATGTGTCGTGGGATTACATAATTAGTTATTATTCATTGGTGCACTTTCGATTCAGCCTAAATTAACTGTTTTTTTATTATGACTGTTATTTATGAAGCTTTTTTTAGTTTCGAAAAAATTATACGGTTTAAAGTAATAGAATTTAGTTATAAATGGTTTGGATGTTGAAGGATTTTATTTGAAAATTGCGAAATTTTGAGAAGCAGACATTTTGAAAAACTACTACTTATTCTAAGGCTCGTATGTGATTTTATGGGTATTTCCCTTCGTAATGGCACATATTCATTGTCTCTGTTCTTAGGAGGCCAGAACCGACAAAAGTAAAAATAAACTCGACCACGTAGCGGTTCTTCTCCAACGCTGTTGAACTGTAGACAAAAATTCGGTATGGATGATTCATATGATGGCAACCCGTGTAACGTATTTCTCTCGAACGTGGGATGATGTGTCCATAACTATAAAAATCTTATCCTAATATGGAGAACTGCGTATAACTGGTTTCGGCAATTTCACACTAGTCACTATGCTCCATAGAGAATTTCAGTATCGAATTTAATACTATTAAAAAACCTAATAATCTCTTTTATTTTAAAAATTACCCTTTGTTATGCATTTTATATTAAATAATCAATCAAAGAAAACTGCTGATTCCAGTATATTCGTTCTGATGTGTATTCACATCAGCCAAAGGTGACTGTAATACGATAGTTCCGCATTATACCGCATAGCTGAGGCTTATCCTATTGGATATTACATCAATATTATTCTAATTTTTGGGGGATCGAATAAATCAAATTACTTCAGCAAAAATTTTATTTAGAATTGAGTTACTAGTTTCTAGTTTAATAGAGAAAAGTTGTCTAGTGTAGGTATAGTCCACCAGAAGGCATCATTATCGTAACACTGATTTGGAAAAATCAAACTCAATTGGTATTTTCGCTACGCTATTGAAATGACCAATCAGATTGCTGTATATGTTCCCCCACTCTACCATATTTATTCCTACTGCTATACCAGCCATAGGCGTCAGGTGAAAAATCTTGTTAAAGAGTTTGTTTAGTTATTATTAAACCGCAGTGTTGAGGGGCTTCTCCTGTTTTTTTTCTGCTAGCTGATCGGTGCACACGAGTGTGAGAGTCTCGGCATTCTAACCTTTCTTTTCGGGTAAACTAAATTTTTCCTCTGCTGCCCTAATTGAATTATGCAAAGGCACTGCAGCACAGCGTCTGCTATGAGTGGTCTGTGATTTTGAGAAAAGTAGGACTGGCCCGAAGAGAATGACGAGCAACGAGCAGGCTAACAGTGGCACCTTACGACATAGGATAACGAAGAAAGAGGACAGTATTTTGAAGAAGAGCCAGGACAACAACGAGGGGTTCAAATTGGGCCCCGGGACCGACAGTTTTCTAAACATCAATGAAAGACCCGTTGACGACATTTCCATCGAGTTTTTTTATAAGCCACACACTATCACTCTTCTTCTAATCTCTATTGGAGCAGTAATTTATTTCGCATTCGTCAGGTAAACTTATGTCACATATTTTACTTTATTCATTTCTTTTTTGAATTACCTTATGTTTTACATTGATATACAATAATTTTATCATTGATTTTATACAGAGACGTTACTAATGTGGAGGACAACTTATGGGCAGGAGTGTTGTGCGTTGTGTTCTTCTTTCTAATAATATCAGTCTTAACATTTCCAAATGGACCATTTACAAGACCTCATCCAGTTGTCTGGAGGATCGTATTTGGTTGCAGTGTACTTTACCTCATGGGGTTGCTATTCATACTATTCCAGAATTATGAGACTGTGAAAAAAATTCTAATATGGATTGACCCAGGATTGGCATCATTTCACATTGATATGGATAAGGAATATGGAGTAAACTGTTCTGATGTAACTTTAGAGAAAATTTGGAATCACATAGATGTGTTTGCATTGGCACATTTTCTTGGATGGGCATTTAAAGCAGTTCTTATTCGCCATTTTGGTATACTCTGGGCCATAAGCATTATGTGGGAAGTAACAGAAATCGCATTTGCCCATTTATTACCAAACTTTATAGAGTGCTGGTGGGATGCTCTTATATTGGATGTCCTTGTATGCAATGGTCTAGGCATTTGGGTAGGTTTAAAGATTTGCTCCTGCCTGGAAATGCGAGAGTACAAATGGGTCAGTATTCGTGACATTGAGAGCACAACTGGCAAACTGAAAAGAGCAGTGCTGCAATTCACACCAGGTAGCTGGACCTCTGTCAGATGGTTGGACCCCACCTGTACTCACATGCGATTCGTTGCACTCTGTCAGTTGGTGATATTCTGGCAGGTCTCTGAACTGAATACTTTCTTCCTAAAACATGTCTACGAGTTTCCACCGTCTCATCCATTTGTAATTTCACGCTTGGTACTCATTGGAGTGATTGTTGCTCCATCAGTTAGGTAAGTTGTATTAACAACAGTGGCATAAATGTGTTCAGGTTTTAAAAGTTCCATGTACCTCACCTCTCATTTTATTATTCTCTCTAAGGAATTTAAATGATTATTAATTACAGGCAATATTACATGTATGTAACAGACCCAGCGTGTAATAGGGTGGGAACTCAATGTTGGGTCTATGGTGCAATTATGGTTACCGAAGCATTATTATGTATAAAGCACGGCGCCGCTCTTTTTGAACGCACTCAAGCACTCAACATTCTTGTTTGGCTTCTCTGCCAGACTCTAGTCTCAGTTCTCTGCGTTTATGGTTGCGTTTTATGGCATCAGTACTTCCAGGTATGATCACAAGATCCCCTATGCTTTCGAACGCGATTATTTCCTTTTTTTGTAACTAACTGATGCATAATTTGATTTGTGTTTGTTTTGTGCGTTGCGCATGGCGTTTCTCATTTCAGAAGGGAAATCAAAACACGATTGGCCAACAGGACGCCAGTTCTGTCAATTGCAGTAGCAGCAACGGTATGTTTATATAATCAAAAAATTATCATTAGGAGCCTATTAATGCTTTGGACTTGAACCAACGTTGAACTGGGCCTAATTACCTTTTCTTTAATTATTACTGAATAATGTAAGTAAAGTCATCCTTTTTAGTTCTTTTTTTTTACGGAAAATATTCTGATTATTCACATTGCCATGTGTGTCTTGAAACCTTTGTATTGCGTGAATATGACTTACCGCATATGAAGAAATCTGTGGACAATACACTTTTTTTGTGTACGGTGTGTGTCGAATCGTTCACAGCGATTTTTTCGAAACTCCGACAAAATATGAAGACATGACGAATGAAAAATTTCCATAGTTTCAGTTAACGATTATGATCTTGGTTTATTATGAAATGGTTTTACGTCTTGGAAATTTTATAAGAGGTCAAGGTCATGCTTATTTTAAACGAAATATATTATTTTTTATTCCGAAGTTCATTAAGAAATAAAATTATGGGCACGAGAGTGTTAAGATACATGCAGGCAATTCCCAAGTTTCCAAAGTATTATTGTTGTTTTAACATTTTTAAAGATATACTTAACTATTGTTTTTTAAGAATCAAACGAAATTCTGGACATTATTTTGCAAGCGATGTGTAGTAAGAGTCAAGATACTTTTGAATGATATTACAAAGATTGGTTTATTATTTCAAATTCCTTCTAAAATGATAATCTCGCAAACATGAAACTTGTACAGTTATCACGAACATGGATATATTATCAGTTTGGTTTTGTTGTAAGTGAAATAAGTGAAATAAAAAGCAAGCTTAACAGATGTATGCAGAGTACTACCAGGTACATTCACATTTAGATTACTAGAACCAACATTGCGCAGAATGAGTGTAATAGTTTAAAATCATCATGAGTTATCAGTTGTAGTCAATAATTGATATAAATTGATAATAATCATGAACGTAGTGATTCGGGCAGCAATTTGCATTCGAAATAATGGCCAAAATTTTGAACAGATCTTATTAAATGTTTCTGCATAGAATTTGCAGAAACAGCATTGGTCCTTAATTGGATGGTCGTAAAACAGCATTAGTTCCAAGTTCGGAGGCGGCAATTTGCAGCATTTGAATTAAACATTCGTGATTTTTAATTTTCCTCCTTTATTTTTCTTTTCCAATTACAATAATGTCCCCCTCAATAGTCATAATTCGGATTTTGTTAAATATAAATCACACTTATTCTAATACTTTCTTGTCCATATTTTCTCATGTCTTATTGAATTCGAAAATTCAAAAATGATGTTCAATTTAAAAAAATAAATTTACTATATCTCATAAAATTTAAAAGAAAACAATTAATTTCAAGGACTAGTTTCCTTGATTGAAACTATGTATCTCTTTCCTTTATTTATTAATTTTTTCATATTTCGCAACAGTTTGAAGAACATTGCTGTGCAATATATACGCGAACACCCTGTATATTACAAACACATGTTTTGACTTCTAATAAGATTTTCCAATTATGACTCAGTTCCTCATTGGTCTTAAGAACTGTGCTTTTATTTAATTTTTCAAGCAGGTAAATCAAGATGTTAATTCAATTTCAGAGAACGTGGCTCGCGATACGGAAGCTCTGGTGTCCTCAGAAAAGAAGCGGATATGACAACACAAACAGTAATATGTCAAATGATATATTATTAAGTCGCTGAACTGTTGAATTGAAACTTTCTAGTCGTACGATAACATACGGGTAAAGGTTGGCAAGTTCGCGGATAATTATCAGGATATTAAGGAATGCGGGTCCATCATCTAGCGTTCCTTCCGCGTGACGTGGAGGAAATGTGCCTCAATGTTTTCTCCGCAAATCTTGTTGGCTTCAAATAAATCTAGAGTGTCGTTACCAAGTGATCTTTCGCGTCCACTTTTTTTATTAGATCATATGTAATGTTCAATAATTAATAAGTTATGCACGTCACTCCATACTTACCTCGGAGTTTGCGTCATTCACTGAGTTAATTTGGAATAACGGGACAAGTATCTGCTGGAGCAACATTCGTGAGGGGCATACAGGACCAAGCATTGCCAAGATGTGGTTCACTCGAGGCTGATACGAAAATTCGCAGGCGGCTTGTTATGTGATAATCCAGACTGTAGAAGGACGTCAGCGGCAGTTTTGTACAATGAGTCTGATGAGAGAAGCGTAAGAAATAAAAGAGAATTGGAAAAAATATTTACCAAAAATTCACGCACATGCTTAACGACAATTTTATCTTAAATGGATACCTGAGCAAATGCAAGGTAGAACAACTGCTTGACATTCAAATTCAGCCATGGCAAAGGCATCTGACTGGCCCAACTTATTCGCGACAGTGTATTGTAAACCAATCGCAATCCCATTATATCGGATAGTCGTTCGTTTAGCGATAGTTCAGAAACCTATGAATAAAGAATAAAATACTTTCGAAAGTGTGGGATGCAGTAAGTTTGAAAAGAATCGCAAATCAATGAGTACCTTGAACCTAGCCGTGATGTTTAATGATGGGACTGTCACGTTTATAGGATCTGGATAACTCGTTTTATGACAACTAGTGTAATTGTCAAAAGTTATCACAGATGATCCATCCTCGTTAATTATCATATATTCCATATCGCGTTCGTGTCCGTCGTAATACATTCCTAAAAAGTAACAATAGATTTTCTTATTAAAGTAAACAAATTCAACTGAAAGAACATCTATACTACAGTAGAAAATTCAATACAACAAAATACTTGTAAACTGATTTTTGTTTATAAATTCTACTCTTAGGCATTTTAAGTCTCTAAAA
>JAYRCB010000334.1:61836-93327 GCA_036026315.1 Trachelus stipa | reverse complement strand
TTTTTGGTTTTTGCACTAAATCATCGGAACTATTGTTAAAATGTATCAGGAACTATAGAACTCGACTGTATGCGAATATAACTCCATTTAATTTTTGATATGCTAGGACTTGGTATGCTAAATTCACAGACATATTATTTAAGAGTTCCATTGATGCCAGAATTCATATCGGAGCACGGGCATCTCAGTATAGTATGGCTGAAAAGGTGATAAATAATTTTTAATAATTATTTATAGATAGTGAGAGGCCGGAACTCTTTTCGAGGGTATACAGGATAATCAGAACTATGGAATTTACCCGCGGGGGAGACCGGAACTCACAATTTAAATGGTTCGCATTTCGAAGTTATAGAGACGTGCTGCCCCGTGTAATCGATTTTAAATTCAGTTCTAATTCGCTTGCCACTAGTTCATATCATAGTAGCACAATGACAGCAACTCAGTTTAATAATGAAAAATCCAGTAGTTTGATTCCCTGTAATGAACTTATTTTTTATATTGAAACTACTTCATTTAATTAAAATAATACCTTGATACGATACTTCATGAAGCAAATGTTTGTATGTACATGCACTACTTATACGACGTGCATGGTACAAAAATAAAGTACGTATATACATTTCTTAATTAAAATGAACGCACGCATAAAAGAATTTTTTCGTAGATTATAAGTCTGTAAAATTTAGTGAAAGTTTAATGAAGACGATACCAAAATATTCTATCCATATATTTTTCGCGTTGGTTAATTTACAAAGTGATATCTAATATTTACGAGAAAAATACTTCCATGCTTTATCAAAATAATTTCCCATAATTTCCCATTTATGAATTCTGCTTGATTGAAATATATAAACAATATTCGGCCATTTAAATATAATCGCAGCAAAAGAATTTTAGGACTGTTTTCGTATGAACTAATGGAGAGATGGAAAATTGAGAAGAAAAGTATGGTAAAGAGTAAATATTTCATAAACGGTCGAACACAAATTCTTCGATTTTTAGACGGATCTCATGTTTCTGCACTAACTATACAATCTGTTTAATATAATCAAGGAACATATATTACCATTATAATTTACATTTCGGCTAATTTTAAGTTTATTATTATTTATTAAACTATTAATGCGAGATTACAACCGCAAAATAATCTAAGCCCGAGCTGAAATAAATACCTTATTTAATATCATCAATTAATATGTAAAGCTTATACTTATTTAATCAATCACAGAATTTGTATATAATAAAATGATTTAGAATAATTTTAGATCATTTTATTGCACACGATGCAGGTTGCCTGTCACGACGAATGCTTGGCGCCAAATCTAGCTCGAAAACAAGCGATGTAATGGTTAATGTATAACTGGACGATCATCTAGAAAAAAGTGAATCCAAAATGAGCAAATCGCGTATTTACAGATCTCCATCGTATAGTACATATTTAGCCTGATAAATAGCTAAATTAATAATGAATGAAAACTTTAAACTATTAATTTGCTATTTTTAATGATAAATGAAGCCAAATTTTACGATATTAGGGGTATGCTTCCTAATGCTTTTGTCAGTGATTATACGACTATACGACTTCAACTTTTAAATTTAGTTAAAACCTTCATATCATGTAATTATGATCGTTAGTAACCTCAAAAGTCAATATATACTGATTTTTTCAATTATCGGTAATTTATTCATTGTTAAAATAATTGTTTGCTATTTTACAAGTTGACTGGCAATCGCGGCAGCGTAGCAATCTACACTTTTTTTTTCTAGAGTGGTAACACTACTCTCCGTTGGCGCCAAATACCAAGCGAGCGTGCTGTTGTTGGATCCCAAGTAAAACGACGAATCACAGTTTTAATATTTTTATTTAACTTGACTCGTGTTGGGAATTTCTGTGTTCCTGACACTGTTCATGACCTATGAGATATGTACGCCTGGCTGGTTTTCTCCGTCTAACTGCTTTCTAAAATATGTTCAGGGTGGTTTTTAAGGAAGTTGTGAAATGTGGAGAGGGAAAATGCTTTTGGTTTTGAAATTGTACATTACGGTAGTTATATAATGGGAAAGGCCTATTTTCAGTTTTTATGGTTTGGATGTGGTTTTTAAGGATTAACGGGTATTTATAGGATAGTTATATGATGGGAAAGGCTTCTGAGTTTTTATGGTTTGGATATGGTTTTTAAGGGTGCTAGGGATAGAGGTTGATCACGTTCATAGAAAAATGGAAAAAAATACAATAATGCGGAGGGTTATACAACACTGTATAGCTTTGCGTGGCTTGGCGCCGGCATAGTGAGTGTATGTAACCTCAAAATAGCGTGTCGAAGCGTGGTTTCAGTGCAAATTATGAATTGAACTCAGCATAGCTCTAGTCAATGATATTGCGGAGTGTTTTTATTATCCCATTATTCTGTTGGTATAGTAGACGCTACTATACCGACAGAATAATCACGATACTCTTTTACAACGTTGCGACGTCGACACAGAGTAATTCATAATAATCCCTAATTTTATTATTTTCTCGACAATTACAAAGGAAATTTATTTAAATCTTTGCACAATCAATCGTCGCACCATACACCACATCATCTTATTTTTTCAGAATTTACGACGATTTAGTTCTATCTCTTCTGCAACGATTAATGTCCGTAGAGGCTGTTTTCCCATAAGCGACTATGTTAAATTACTAAATGCCATCAATTTATAACTACCAAAGTTTTTAGTGAAAAATTCTGAAATTATTTATACATTATTATTCTACAAAGAGCTATCTTTCATAAAATTTTCAAGAATTTCTGCGTTTTTTGCATATCTATCCAGTTATACCTTAAAACATAAGAACATCGCAGTAGCAAGTGGTCAGCCAATTAGAGTAGAGGCGGTCCAGTGACGTCACCGTCCAAACGCGTAGAACCGCTAGTGGCTATACCTACCTCGTCCATTTGTATCATAATTGGATCCATCTCAAACATGATAAATGCCAGGATCTACTTCATTAGCATTGTTTAAAGCAGTTGAAAATCGCAAACGCTTTGGCGAAGCTGATGTGTCCGCCAATCTAAAAATCTAAAATTAGCCGAAGCAGCGCATCTCTTAGAAAGATTCCCAATTTCTAAAATTCGTAGCGTCACTCGCAACGTGGCCGAGCCTGAAGCCAAACGTATTTTCGTAAATTTCGTAAATTTCGTATCATTTTCTCGAGTCTTATCCAGTCATGTATAATTTTGTATAGTTTATCGTATCGTATTATTACCGTTTGTATCAAGTCCACACATTCGTCCCTTTAAACTAAATCGAGAGCGTTCTTTAGCGGTACGTAACCACTGGAGATTCTTCATGGCCGCATCCCCAGGCATCGGGTGACAGCTGGGTACTACGTCCTTAGCTCGAGTCAGGGGGTTCCTCACCTGCCCATAACCGTAACAAACCATCTCCGCTCGCTCTACAGCTCTTGCCTCTCTCTCCAGTGGGGTGCCGGTATGGCTTCTGTTGGTCTATGGAGACGTCTTCGTTGGATACTCTCCTCTGCTGGGCAACTCGGTACGCCGAAACTATCTCTCTACGGGAAATTCCAGCACTTAGACCTCAACTCAAATCTTTCGAGAGCATTGGCGTAACTAAACGAATCGACCGAAGAGCGTAGGTTCTGAGCCGGGTGGCGACTCGAAGGTAACCAGAATACAAGAACGTTATCTGAATCGGTAGCCGAAGTTGCCTTGTGCCGGTAATAAAAATATCGCGTCACCACATATAGTTTTCTTCAGAGTATCAGGTCGAATCTAATGGCCTACAGTGTGCGGGACTTTACGAATACCATGTATGTCTCTTACCGTATTGTTGCGAACTCATATCGCCTATTTCTTACAAATTATGTTTATTCTACACGTGCGAAATATCCAGCAACAACATGGTATATAGATAGCATTTTTATTTTACCATTCAAGAAAATGATACTCCAATGTACGGTTGCCTATAAACTAGAGAAATACAAGGAATAAAAAAAAGGATGTGTAGAATTGTAAAAATGGTTCATTGTTCAATCATGGTATGTACATAAAGCATAAATTGCGAGCATGGATTATAAAAGATGTAAAAGGGCGGCGCGATGAACACAAAGCCACCCACGAATAGAATAAAAAGGGGGAAGTTATTAAAATAGTTAAAACTCGTCGGCCGAGTTCTAAAGGGCGAAAATGCTTCCAACAAATCTACCGCCGTCAGACTCCACTTCAGGAAGACAGTCACATCAACCTGGTTCTGAGGGACATATGTGCACGGAACGACAAAGGGTCGAACTAAGGCCACCAAGCTGCTGGACAAAGCCACGAGTGAAAGCAGTAAACACTAGCTGAGTGTGTAATGGAGGGGGAGTTCCGTGAGAGGAGAAAGAGACGCGAAGCGTGGAGAGTGGAGGTCGCAGCGACACATGGACGAAATTCCAGGACAGAGCCCTAATCTATTGTACTACGGCGAATGGAAGTGGTCGAAAATTCATCGCGGCGTTCTTCAAAAGAGATCCAGTGTATAATTTAGTTGATTCATTCCGCTTTCCGTTTCTGTCCCTGCTGGGAATACTTATGCTTATAATGGGATTCTACTGTACATTCCTAATTTTAATTACTGTGATTACTTACATATTTTATAATTGTTATACGTATTATTTGAACACAGAAATACAGAAATATTCGATTCGTTCTATTTTTAATATGATTGTATTTTCAGAGATTAGTAACAAACTTTTGGAGAATTCGTCAGCAAAGTGGAATTGTGGTTATTACATGCACGTGTGAGCTTAATTCATGAAAAAACTATGCCGTTTACCGCTGATGCTGTAGCTCATCAAATACAGGTATGTGTATTTTATTAACCCATTCGGAGGTTTTTGGGGTCGCTGACGTGTGACCCCGAAAGCACACTAAAACTTTATTTCGAACCAATTGCATGAAATTTTAATGTGCAGTGCCATAGTTTTAGATTTGTCATTTTGAATTTCTGAATATTGAATTTAGATTCGTAATCAGCGACCTCAAAAATTGCTGACACCATATTGAATTTTATAATATCTCTAGCAAGAAGGACTTGGGCATTAATGGGTTAAAATCTTTAAGTACAGATATGTTCTTTCTAGGCATTGCGAATTACACGCTAAAAATATCTTTTATTGTTTTCTGTTTCAACAATGTCTATAGATTCAACATATATCTTTTGTAATTATTAACTTATCATTAATTTGGTGAAACTATATATTGTTTCTCTATTATTAACTGTATTTTTATTCTGTAACATCCTTGGCCATTTATAGTGATCATTTTTAATCTCCAGTGTTGAAAATTATTTATAATGGGAAATTCATCCGATATTTGTATTAAGATAGAGTTCATTCGTATTTTTGATGTCTGAATGTCTAACATAACATAAAATAACATTATCTGGCGAAATTTCCATAAAGCCGCTATCTCTAATTCGACTGAAATGTGGTACAGAGCTTTCTTTTTGCTAGAAAGGCATCCCTGAAAGGATTTTTGGCGTCTAGATCAGGACCAAAAAAAAATATTAAGAAATGGCAAGTTTTCCGATATTTATCGTCTGTTTATGTTTTCAACATAACCAATAACACTGTAACGTATTTTCTTAACTTGACATCGTTAGTGAAAAATCCGAGAATTAACCTTATGCATCCGCAAGCCATGCGAGCGTTAGCCAATTCTTTTGTCACCGGGAACTGACAAGCTGGTATGACCTGGGAGTTCGAGTGGAACAGGCCCAACTCCGCCAGAACAAGGGCTCTGTTGGAATCTATCAGAACATGCGATAACTAAACAGATCCTGTCGATTCATGGGGACGCGTAAAATCGAGAAACGCAACCGCAGGTGCTGATCTTGCGGTATTGAATAGAATTGTCTTGTTCGTTAATCTGATATTTTATCGCGTCTAGATCCTTCTGGCGATTGGTTTTGTTTATTTTTGAGCGTATGGTTTATCTAATTGTCTAAATAATTTACATAATTGAATTTTCCTATCATTTCGTCGTTTAGGCATAAGTCTGTACTTACTCATGTATTTCTAGTATACTTGAATTTCCTTCGGTATTGATTGAATCTCATTGTCAATTAAATCGTTTGGGGTGAATGACCAGTCTTATCCAAGTCCTGATGATGTATGAGATGTTGGCCGAGGTTTCGATTTTATATTAATGATTTGGTAGGATAAGGTAGAAACCCTAAATTCGGCTTTAATTCTACTTTTTTGGAATCCGTAAGGATGGATAGAGGCCTTGTACAACGGCTTCAGTTCTATCCAGGAAGGTTTCGAGTAAATTGTGAATACTCTGATTTTGGTATCTTAGATAAGTTTTTAGAGGTTCTTGGTATATTTAGTGTGTCAGTTTTGACTTTACTCACGATTCTAATTAGAACTTTGATTTTGACTTCAATTATACGATTTAACACGATCGACAACTCTGATGTTGTTCTCTTAATCCACATTATCGAATGTAACTTCTGACTCCCTTTTTATAGCAGTAAAACTACTTCCGTTCGGTCAGTGTAACTCCCCTTCTTCAAAATTACTAACATATCGATTGACAACTACCCTCTTTCCAATAATCAATATACCGTAATCAAGTCGTACCCTGTAATTTGAATCTCCTTGAATGTTATCCGAGAAGATTAAGGCTTATCCTTTTATTTATATCTTCATTGTTCGGTATTAACAAAATATAATATAGTGTTTAATATCGTTAATGTGTCGTATAATAATGTATTATTTCTCGATTATATGATTATATGAGTAAATGATTATAAGAATATGTTTTGCTTTGCCTATTAATAATTATAAGGCGTAGACGCTATATTCTCATACGTCGGGTTGATGTTTAATCCTTGTGAGGAATGAGAACTCAGTATGCGCTGAATACTCTTTTTTTTTTGTTTTCACAACCAAAAATAGTAACATTTTTTTTCCAAACGCTAGATGCGATGCTGGGGTACGCTGTCAGACCGACGGTGCGCCCCTTCTTCGCCCACAGATATCGACGTGTTACCATTGGGGTAAAGGCTTACAATTCGAAGATCCTGATACGAATACGTTATCCTGGCTGCAGGTCACGGTCAGAAATATGCATGCGTACCTCACAAGCTCGTGTACCGCGCGGGATTATATAGGTCTGATGATTAAAACGGACAGTTCTTCGTGCGAGGCATCGTGGCTGTTGTACAGACCGGCTTGTGACTTTCTCGAAAACGTCATGTGGGGTGTAATATCGTCCGTCGCACAGAGTGCCCAGGTGTTCCAAATAGACAGGTTTTTTGTTATCGAGTCGTATGTAGTAGAAGAACCGCGGGGTACAGGTCGCGTGCGACTAGTGTATGAGTTTGTAAAAAAACACCCTATACTGACTGTCATAAACACCGATAATCTCTGTCTGCCATGATCGTTCGCTGTGGCGATGGTACACGCGGAACACGGGGAGGTATGCTCTGGGGAATTACATGAGAGTTGTAACGGTGTACGGCGTCAACGAGGTAGATTACAAAAATAATTCGTTTTCGACCTTGTGACAAACGCCTGTATAGTGCAAGGTTATTTTCCACAATACTCAAAATCCAAAACCTGCGATAAGAAATTAAAGAAACGGTAAGCGAAATCCGTAAAGCAAGCAACCTTACACAAAACGCCGTATGACTCTCTCTGGACTATTTCCGATATTTCCAAGGCCCGATACGTGATAAACGAAATTTGTTGGACGCCAGGTGATCTCAAGGGGGCACTCGAGATTTTAGTGGTCCTCGAGGGAGGCGGGAAAACTTGGAACAACGGCAAGGAAAAGGAAGTAGGTAAGGCGACACCGCCAAGGGAAAAGAGTAGGAAAATCAGAAATAGCGACTCCCCCAAGAGAAGAAAAATAGGAATTAATAAACGGTGACTCCGCCAAGAAGGAAAGAGAAAGATCGATAATCGGCTATCGTAAAGAGAGTCTCACTTGCGTCTAGCGCGAGTCGCCCATAAGACCCTCTCACTCGCTGCCAGCGGTGGCCTAGCGCATATAAGAGTGTCTAGCGGATTATAATAAGAGAGCCTAATGTTTGGAGTGAGAGGGTCTTATGGGTGACTCACGCTAGTTGCAAGTGAGACGCTCTTATACGCAGTGCAGACTATCCTGGGTCTCCACTAACTGCGAGTGAAAGTGGCTTATGCGGACTCATGTTGAAATTCTGTGAAACACTCTTATACGGGACACCTGAACTCGGGACATAAATGGTGTGCCGAGCGAGGGGAATAAGTTACCCTCTCTATGCGTTGACCTGGTTTGCTCGCCAGCAGTCGCCACTGTCGGCCGCCCCATTCAAGTTTCCTACTAGCTCCACCCAAGGACAGCATTAACGTCCCGCAGTATACATACGTGTCGTCATTATTACCGGCCGCAACGAAGCGACGACCGGCAGATTGACCGACAGACCTCACACCCACACACTCCTCCACCGCTCCCACCAATAGGATAAGACGTATGCGACTAGGTTAAGTTAATTCTAAACTGTTCATAAAAATTCGGATACACTATTTTGGTCATTTTAGAACTCTCGTTGTTGCCTTCGACCACCCCTTCTCTACACCTTACAGTATATAATATATATATCGTGGACGTTGATTTGTTGTGTTCCTATCCGCGTTCGGTATCACTCATAACTCCTGAATAACTTAATAGAGGAATGGAGACTTGCGGGTTCATTTTGAAGTTCACTGTTCCTTTATTTCAAGGTTCCTTTATCACTGTTTAATTATTTATTCCTTTTCCGCACTCAACACAACAAAAATGGTGACACGCACACTTGTGTCTAAATTCTTGGTGTTGCGACCGGCAGCACTCACAGGTTCAAGATTACTGTCCTCTTAGGCGTGTCGATCCTGATAAAGCGAAAAACCTCCCCCCAACCACCCTCGGGGTGGGGAACACCCTGTCCACCAATCGCCACTCTACAACAAACAAACAAAAAAAATCGTTCCGGAATTTGTAATAAATGGTAATAAACTACAAAAGAAAATCAAAACGGGACTGCTAGGCCCCTCCTCTGCGGTTCCCTATTGTATGCCGACATATACATAGCTATGTCCTAAAATAAGCCGATAGCACAGAGTGTATCGTTGTTTCTCTGTTTATTACATGCGTTTAATCAATGTATAGTATGTTCATAGCGCTTTCTACTCTTTTTCAAATACACCTACAGTGCTTTGGAAGTTGTAAAAAGCCTTCACTGACTTTACGTGAGGATTTCCCACGATGCAGATCATACTTAATCATGGTTTTTGTCATCTGAAGTACTCACAGTTAATGCATTAATGGTTTCAGCCTTTAGCAGCCCCTTTTGTTTCACACATTGAAGCATGTTGGACATTGAATGGACTTTTTTTTTTAAGACACCTGATTGTTTGCTCCATCGTCTTGAGCTTAGGTCTCGTGTGATCTACATACTTTTTCACTATCAGCCAGCTTGTATTCGACATGAAGTCATTTGGTCCAATAATCCCAATATGTCGAGATATTGCAACGCGTTTGGCACTCTTTGGGCATTTTTCATTCCATTTTCTCTTGCTGTAGATAAAAAAGTAAGCATGTATGATTCTCATTTATACTGTACTGTCTCATATACTTAAGCTACACAGATATAGTTCTTACTGATTCTGCTTCGGAGTTTCTGTAGGTTCAGAAATCTTTTGAGCAAAGGCATATGGCTGATTCTATCAGAGGCATATCGATGTCATCCAAGACTCTGCACATCAAGCCAGAAATGTCATACCAGGATTCAGAATATTTATTTCTTATTCAATTACCTACTTGTGGTTGGCATGAGATGGAGGTTTTCTTCTTCTTTCTGTTGGGATTTCTTGCTCACTATAAAGTCATTAATGACTTCAGAACTACATTCTGATTTTTGTGTATTCTGCATCACAGATGGAAGTGCTTCAGAAGGAACTGCAATCAACAGCAAACGTCGACGGTTTATACAATACTATAAAAATCAGACTGCAAACTACACTGTGCCTTCCGACTTTATGTCCTATTGTCTGGAATCATTGCTGTTTCAATTCTTTATTTTTGGGGATTCTATAGAAATAAATATTATTTTCTAATTGAGGAAAATGATACGATTTTTATTTGCGTAAAAAACTTTGATGCTTACATTTACTTGCACAAAAATTTGTAACATTCGTACTTGCGAAAAAAACATCTTTTTGTTGACCACTTTTAATTTTACAAAAACAGCACGCCGAAGCCATATTAGGAAGTACTCTAGCGGTGAAGTAGGTGAAGGAGAAGGACATGGCCTCTACGCTGTTAGAAAGAGACAGCACTACCGCTGAATGTATCGTTCTCTCTCACGTGTTGGCTTCACTCCTACTACTGCGACGCTCAGTCTGCTGCATAGGTCTATGGGTTGTATGAATGTTTGAAAGAAATTTGACGGAGTGAGGACAGGAGGGAGCACCCTACGGCAGGGCACATATACGGAGTCTGGAATCCCTATTAGGTTTTGGGAAAGTATAATCTCCCAAAAAACACTTCAATCACACTACAAATCCAATTCTTAACAAAGAAATTACACATGAATCACTATTACAAAAAACGCAAAACATGTGGTACCCCCCATCTAACGCGCTCTTCTCGTAAGCCGAAAGCAGGAGGAAAGAAATGGAACAGTTAATCTTAGCTTGTAGCTGTACGAGAGCTGTGCTTTATCGTAAATTATAATTTTGCGAGATTAAATGAGACGGACTTTAGAAGCAACCGGCCGAAATGGCTAACAATTGTTGAAAGCGTGTGCGATGATCGGGCCTCGTACGGTCGAGGCTCGCGTGCCGTAGGGATTCTTAGGTCAGGTAGGGCTTATCGAGCGTACTCCAGGACCCTTACTCATACCTCTCTTATAGCGTTAAGAGACGTCGTTAAAAGACAGCAGATAAGAAAGACCTTACTCATACCTATTTCTTAAGTCACTATTATAGAAAAATCCCTAAAAGACGCTATAAGAGACGTCTATTAGAGACGTTTCCTACTCATACCTCTTTTTAACTCTCTCAAGGCATTTTACCGCTATTACCAGCTGTGAAAATCAGTTAAAATGGAGTCCATCGACGATGTAAACAATAATACCACCGACAATATCGCCGTTGTATTGGTGCAAGAGAGGTTAGAGTCTCTGACCGCCCGTGTAAGTGATTGCTCACCAACGCTCCAAATACTCATCGCTCTGAGATATTATGCGAAAGGATGTCATCAAACCGAAATAGGTGAGTAGTTTTATCCGAAATTATTGCATGCAAAAAACAAATCCAATAAATACAAGAATAGGCCAGCCATGGGTTCTTGCCGAACCAATCAACTGGTTAAATTACTGGACAGTTATTAAAGATTGAAGACAACTCAGTTGACTATTCTTGAATATTAATTGAATGTTTTACTATTGCTATTTTTCCTAACTCAGCTTATATTTGTAGGGGATCTGCATGGCGTTTCACAACAGACATTACAAGGCTAGTACATGCCGTCTCAGAAGCAATTGCAGGATTACTTCCTCACTTTATTGCATTTCCTCAACAGGTAGAAGCAATTCAGATAGGCTTATGTAATTTGGCACAATCCTTTAAGCTGTGGGCTGCATTGATTGTACGCATGTATCAATCAAGAGTCCTGGCAGAGAAGTAGCACAATTATATATCAATCGGAAAGGCTACTACTCGTTGAATGTGCAAATAATGTGCAATGTTCAGAGACGTATCCTTCATATTATTGATTGATGACGAGGCAGTGTAAGCTGGCATATGGGATAACTACTCCATCAAGGATGAGTTCGAGGTAAATAAAATATAATTTAATAATAATGAGCTTTCTCATTATACATATGTTTTCTTAAAATAATTTTCTGTTTGCAGAGTTTCAAAGTTAAGGCGGTTTTGCTTGGAGATTCCGGGTACCCATGCAAATCCTACCTTTTAACACCATTTTTAAGGCCTCGAACCCCTGCTGAGGAACGTTACAACGCATCCCATGTGCAAACCCGGAACGTCGTGGAACGTTGCTTTGGAGAGTGGAAGAGCATGCCAATTTCTCTGCCAACAACGAGGACAGCCATTGTTGCAATGGCTGTCCTTTATAACATTCGGAACGAGTTTGGTGACACCAGTGTATATGGTAGAATTATTTTCAGTATATTGTAAGTAGGTTCAATAGAAATATTGTTCGTATATTTAATAGGAATCATTTTTCAGATCCAGGAAACGATGAGGAAGCGGAGCAGCCGGCGGAAGAGGATGTCAGCCAAACTACAGAGGAAAGGTCTGTATTGGTTGCTCGCAATCCCTTCCGTCAGCAGTTTGTGTAGCAGTACTTCACGTGAGGCCCGACTCTAACCTGATCTTGCTTCCACACCAGCGACGATTCGAATGCAGTTCTGAAGCGATGCAGATACGAAATTCAAAATCATTGTACACTTCTTGTTCAATTCGATCACGCAAAACTCTCAGATAACTTTGTCGCATTGCATTCACTTAACAGTATATGCAAATAAATAAAAAACAATTGTTATTTCATTTTAACCTTTCCTTTATTTTAATTTAATTCAGAAACTATTTTATACTGTGACGTACTGGGGGTAGGTTCCATCCAGGGTCCGCTGAAATTAGCTATCGCAAAAACTAAAAGGCAGGCGAATGCGAAATTAAAAAGAACATGGTGTAGAATAGATAACGAAATATAATTAATAAATAAATACCGGAGTACAATTAAATAGAACTGAAAAGAAACCAAAAGATACTAAACTAAAAAGGTAAAATCAATAGCCGTAACGTTCGAAACTGACAGGTCCAAAACAATAATACGCGGGTGCTCGCTCGGGAGCATGCGGGAACGGAGGAATACGCCATGGGCAAGGGGGAAAGGAGGGTCAAGGAGGGCTTACCGGGACTAGATATTTTGACACGACAAATGGGCGCCAGCTACTTGTTCGGCGTAGCACCGTCGAGTGACCTCAGAAGGTCCTCGAATACTTACGATAACGCGAAATGGCACGGCTAGCAAGGGAAGACGTGAGGGGTCTCAGTGAGGAAGGTTCCCGAACACAAAAATGGCTATTTACAAATACGTCGGTTCTACTATATTCAAAAACGGACGGAGAAGAAAAAGGGCACAGAGGGTCTCCCAAAAAGGGCGCAAGATATTATACTATAGCGCACACAATACACCACGGGCCTCGAGCGTAAGGGCGGAAGATCCGGCGCAAATACAAAAGAAAACTACAAAAATGCTGGTCCACGTGAGACGGTTCGCTATTGTCCTGAGGGGACCTGCGAAATACTAAATCGCAACTAGCAGAAAAAGGGGGTTAGGGAGAGGGTGGAAAAAGGAAAATTCAATCGTACTGTACTCACAGAATCTGCTCGCACACAATAATCCCAACAACAAAGGCACACTCGAAATCACTCTCACTCCCAATCACTCTCACTCGCAAATCGCAAATAATTCCGTACGTTTCCGCAACCTGGCTCGATGTGAAGAACTTTCCAGTGGTTTTGGCCCTCGTGGGCCTCCAGGGCTTCGTTGATTGGCTGGGGCCTGCTCACCTAAGTGGGCTATGCGCTTCGGCATTGGTCGGCAGTTCCAGCATGGTAGGGCATTGGTCCATTCCATGGTGGAAGTAGACAAGGTGTGGTACTGCGCATATATACTAAACAGCCAATAGGGAAAGGTGACAATAGTGGCGGCCATTACAAGCGGGAATTCGAAATTTTCTGCTGTCATCACCGATATTACATAGAATTTTTTTTATATGAAGCTAAACACGTACACTGATTGCATGAAAATAATAAAAACAGCATATGGGGATCACATCAGAGTGAAAGAGGAGACGTATATCCCTTTAAGAATTTTAAAGGAAGGTGAGGTTAGAATCACTCGACGAGGGAAGCGGTAAACTATGCATTTAATCTGTATTCAGATTGTATTTTTGGATGTTTGATTACTTTTAAGAAGTAATAACATTGCACGTTTACAAAATTGTTTTAGAAATTAATTAATTACATTTATTTTTAAAAATTTGATACAAACACTCAAATTAAATGGCTAGACTTAGGGATCTTTGGCTATGATGTATTATGTACTGTTAAGGTATTATTTCATGCACGCAACCGCGACAGCTGTCGCGCGAAGAAATCATGCTGATGTTAAAAATTGATATCCCGTCAATTTTTAACCAAACAACGTGATTCTATCGTTGTTGCGGTCACGTGCATGAAATAGTACCCATATATGTACACTCTGGTATGCATTATATACATGTTACAAAATGGCTGGTGCTATTGGCTGCGCAGTAGGTTCGAAAACGCGTCTCAAGAACCACCACACCTTATCTACTTCCACCATGGTCCATTCCGTGTTGCTAGCCTGTCGGGCCTCGCAGGCGGGTGGCACGGCGCTGGCTGTCGCACACCGGGTAACATGGTGGCCTTCAGGCCTGTCAAAAATCATCCCGGGCACATCCACGGGGCTGGAAGGAGAGGGCTCCACTCCTGTCACACGGGCCTCTTTACTACCCGGATGACGGGACTGCACCGGGGCTGCATCTCTGTGGCGATGGTGGCGGCTGGTGAGCATCCATCCCACGGGGGTCTTGATCAGCTGTTTCCTCGCTGCCCATACCCTTCCTGCTTTCCGTTGCCTCGGCAACGTAGCTACTTTCTCGATCCTTCCTAGGATGCTCGCAAATGGTCCATGGTGATGTCCTCGTGGATGGTTCTCGAGCCAATGCCCTACGAGGATGGAGGCAGGGAGGGAAGGGATCTTAACTCTAAATACAACAGACCTAAAAAACTAAATATTCACAATAAACAGTGATTCTCTATAATGTATGCTATAAACGTGCTTGGGGTCAGTGGTGCCCTCGAGCCATGTGACAGGGAGGAGTTTATTGTAACATTTTTGTTACAATACATACATAACAGTAAGGAGAGAAAACTTCAGCAAATTAACAATGGATTCTTGAATTCGTACAATATGAACATCTTGGAGAACAACGTAAGTATTTCACAAAGTCAAGACGAATTGAGATGCTAAGAAAGTGGAAAGAATTGCGTGGGAACTTGACAGCTACTGGATTTACACGTGACTGGAAAGATTTATGCAATATCAACGGTGGAAAGAGCAAAAAATATTTGGTCTACAAAGAACTAAAACTAACTGATGGAGGTTCGGCATTAATGATTCCAAAGAGAGATACATGAATGTTCAAATAAAATCAACCTAAATCGCCGAATGTAAATTTAACAAAAACATTACGTTAAATAAGTAAGCAGATCTAATCAAGAGAATTTATTGGATAATTGCACTTTCATGATGGCAAAGACAAAAACCTGAATCTTTATAGAGAATTCTGCAGTTTTTGCATTTGTAACCGCAAAAGCTCAATCCTCAATGAAGACTCTTCATCAGATTTTTTTTACCGCTTCCAAACTTAAAGCGTAATGTTCCTCCTTGTATTTATGTTCAGCAGCAATTTACTTCATTTTCGCCTCATGTTCCTCTCTTTGGAATTCGATGGCGTCCTGGAACTTCTTTTCTTGTAGCCACAACAGGCTCTCCTCGTACTCCGTTATCTCTTTTTTTTCCTCTTCTTTGGAGGTGGTTCAGAGATGACAGAACTTTCTGAGGGCTCGATAGGCCGAAGGTTGGTGACATTCTGCTGCAGCTCCTTGATTTCCAAAAGAAATTCTCTGAAAATATTTTTAATTATCAATTTTCTCGTTATCTGATTCTGATTCTGATCAAAACCGTTGTCTTTTACAACGGCAACATCTCTATCCTGGTCCTTATCGCGCTGTTAAACAAAATACAGACATGGGTTATAAAAAAATTCTAAACTATATGAATATAATAAATTATAACAAAAAACTTACTACGCCATCACTTTCGAATGGATTTTCATCTACCACGAAGTCCGCAGGACAAATTTCTGAGAACAGAAAACCTGTTTCCGACGGCTTCATGGTAGATGGTCCTCCACCAGTAGATTTTAGCTACTTCTTATAGGCCGAAATATTTTTTTTTCACTATTCCTTTCCATCGTCGATATATTCTGCGTAAACCCTTCCAGTCACGAATGGGTCCAGTAGCTTTCATATTCTCTGCCAACTCTTTCCACTTTCGCTTCTTTTCGTCTTGGCTTCATGGATGACTGTGCTTGTCCTTCAAGATGCTCACGTATTCTTGAACGAATTCTAGAATTCGCTGTTTCTCTTCTTCGCTGAAGTTTTCTCTCCTTTTTGATCTTTCAGCTGACGTCTAAACATTTTTGCACATGTTAATTCTCCATCAATATTTATCATCGATTACATAAATAGTTATATCATATTTAAATGAGATATCTGTACTTACGTTAGAGCAGCTCTTTGATCAGCTAGGTAATAGCGTTCAATTACGCTTACGTATAAAACAAGGAAACTCATTGTAAGAAGGAATCTCTTTGGTCTACAATTCAAACGGGAACCATATACGACCAATCAGGTATTACCTTTCACAAAAGCTACTTTTTCGTATCGCGGCAATATTAGCGTCGTTTGAAATTAGAGACTTGCACAAGGCGCGGCACGCAACGCGCATGCGCGTGGTATGGCCGCCGTGTCTATACAACGTTGCCACGTCCATTTTCCTAATAGCGCGCTCTTAACTAATAGTGGTTTTAAAAGAAGGTATGAGTATGGCATCTATTAACAGCGGTCTAATCATCTTTAACTTAAAGACGCTTAATAGCGATTATAAGAGTGAGGTATGAGTAAAGGCCTATACAGAGTGTATCAGCTCAGATGCATGTTTAAGGTTTGCGGTGAAACGGTGCACAATTTCGAAAATCTGATGTTACAACCATGGAATATTTTTTGATTATGCATTGAATGGGCATATTATTATTGTTCGCTTAACTTCCAGTCGCAAATAAAAAAAAATATCTTCGCCATTTCAAACGATATTGAAAAAAGTTAAATGCAAAAGTTGTAGAGCAAGAAAAAATAATAGAGTTGAAACAAAATTTGGACGGCTTGCACACATAATAAGGGAAGGAGATATTTGCGTTCGAAGTTTTATCATTTTTTGACAAATTTCTGATACTGGCGGAACGCCTTAGCTTTGTGCAGCAGCTTTACGCCGAACTCACGATTCGCAATTGTTTTGAGGTAAGCGTTCAGTCGGAAACAAACCCGTACAAGGTGGTTAAAAATATTACAATGCTATTTTTTATTACAAGTTAGAAGCCAAAGTATTTCTGCTGTAGGTTTCCGTCATCCTGGACGTAGATTTTGGAGTCTTCGTCTTCCTGGACATGGATTTTCGAGTCTTCGTGTTCCTCGCCGTAGGTTTTGCGAATAAGATAAGCGAATAAGATACGCAGTCAAAGAATATTCAATGGTTGTGACATCAGATTTTCGAAATTATGCACCGTTTCACCGCAAATCTCAAACGTGCATCTGAGCTGATACACTTTGCATATTTATTTCATCAATATACTCTTTCGCCCGTTCACGTTATCTTGCACGCTTAACAATCGTCTTGTTCTTCCACACGCACGCGCGTTTACTGGCTCACGTGAATTAAGTTGTTGGATGAGAATTTATCCTTTTTAAAAAGGATTTCAAAAATAAACTTAACTCTAAATGAATATTAATAAGAGTGATGCTACTCGATTCAGCTGTCAATTCTCACTGACTTCTTCTCGATCGTTCTATATAAAGACACCTCGGTTTCCTGTAAGGCTCCTGTAGTCATCATGACTCCTCCCGTCGAAGTTCGGAAAACAATACTATTCGTTTTGCGGTGGGCGTGTGGTTGGTATCTCTGTCATCAGTGCCATTCCTTTTTAGGTGGTTTTTGAAATAATAGGTCATAACTAAGCCTATTACAGCAAGCATTGTGAAAATGGTAATGCCAATATTGGCCCATGTGGCATGTTGGTATGCTCTTCCTTTTACAATTGGTATTTCCAGATTGTCCGAGAGAATCTTAATTTTCTCCAATTCGTCTCGTCGAATAGTTCTTAGGTGTATTTCTGGTTGTTTCCCTATAATCGTGGCTTCTTCGGCTAGTAGTTTGAATATAGTCTCGTTGTGGAGTGTGACGGTCTGCGAGAAGGTGCGTCCTTGTCCCTTTAGTTGACAGTCTTCCAACGTGATTATCTGAAGTCAGTCAATTTCTTTAATTTCCTCATTGTTACATTTGATAGTAACTTTAATCGTATGAATCGGTGCGATGATCACGTGATTGTTGCTTATTTGCTCCATAAAGTCGCTTCTGATGCGGATTCTGGTCCTAATGCAAGTGTTGGCTTCTTCTGTCAGCATCTTGTGAATGCAAATGTTGGTTGCATGGGTGTCCTTCCTCTGACAGTAGTAGAAATCTACTATCAGCGGAGGCAAGAGCAAGATTCAATGGTTTCGATGGTAACCCCTGGAGGAGTTCCGTCGGTTGCCAAGATTTACGAAAGACTGCCCATCGGTTCTGAATACTGCAGGTGCATTAGCTCCGAATTTGGGGACAATGCACAGCAATATTGATGAGTTTGCAGAAAGAGTCTTGCTTCATACCTCGCGCTGGCATGTAGTGTGAGCGTGTGGCCTGCTACTCAGCGTTCTAGGATTTACATGAGGCAATCGAAAAGTTCGATGTGCCGAAAAGAATTTACTGATTGCATTTACTTGAGTAGATATAACATTTATTCCGGTTATTAATTTTAACATACGAATAATTTGGCCCGCAGAACATTTTTGAAGCTGGTTGGAGCATGTTTTCTTTTCGAACGTAGGACTGACAAGTGTGTTACTCATAGACTCTTGGACCTGGACACTATCCAGAAGTTGTACGGCAAGCAATACCTGCTGGGAAGAATATTCTTCCCATGATTATACCAAAAGGCACAACCGGAAAAGTTCAGCCCCTTGATGTCTACGGATTTCGTATTCGGGAAAATTATGTGCGACATTTTTTGATTCTATTATACTCTTAAACTATGACATGAATCTGCGCATGTGAAATAATATAATAAAGTTGCAGTCTTTAGTACATAATCAATTATCATCACTAATGTATCACAACCTTTTTAAATACTCCTGGTTTAAAAGTGGGTACGTCACAGAAAAACCAGGAGATTTTGAGAATCCAGTAGATTTTTCCTTCAAGACATTTTTCAGCACATTGTGCGAAGTTCGAGGATGTGAAAATGTAGCCGTTATTAGATGTTCGTGGTGCAAAAAATCCTTGTGTTTTAAACTATTTTTCGAAGAGCATCATTACTGTACCACATACAAAGAATAATAAAGTCTGATAATGCTTGCTGGTCTTATAAATCTATTTGTTATAATAATTCCTGGATAATTCACATTTTCCTGATGTAACGCGCATTTCTGACAATGTAAATTTATGTAATATAAGTTCCTTTATTCTACCGAAACATACACAAAGTAAACTGCACTTACGGAGGTCTTGTATAATGAAAAAAAATTTAGGGGTGGTTCACCCCCATAACAATTTTTGGAAAAATTTGACAAAATCACATATTTGATCTCTCATTGTGAGGAAATTTTCCTAGCTGGTCTCGCTCGCAAAAACTGTTTTATTGAAGAGATACATAATAAAATGTACTCAGAGGTGGTTATCTCCTATAAAATAATTTTTCGCAAAAATCCAGAGACACGTAAACTTTATTTAATTGTGACGAGCAACATATATTTTTTTCAAATTTTTTTACTCAAATTTACTTCTGTTTGGCAATTTTTTATATAATAAAAATGATTTTGGGGTAGTTTACCCCCTTAAGAGCCATTGGAAAAATTTGAAAAAATCACATTTTTAATCTCTCATCGTGAAGAAATTTTTCCAGTTGGTTTAATTGTGAAAGATACCGCTTTTATATGTGAAATAATTAAATGGGCGTTTAGCACCCCAATTTTCGGGGGCGATTTTCACCCCCAAAAATTGAGTTTGGGCCGATAAGAAAAAACACGTGTAGCTTAGTTTTTCGAGTACTAGAACATATGTGAAAACGAAAAAAATCAGAGGCGGACACCTACCAAGTTCTCAAGTCTGGTCGAATTCTAACAACGTCTCTAACTTTCTATAATATTTGCTTTTTATTGTAAAGTATACATATTCGTTTAAAGTTTGATCCCTAGTAGCTCTATATCGGCTGTGGTACTGATCCATCTCAATAATGAAAGTATCTAGTTCCTCTGTTTTACCACTGAATGTTCCTATCATTCTACCTATTTCTTTGGCTGCCATAATGGTGCCTGTATTATCTATTTCTTGTGGGTTAGCCATGTTAGCTATGCGTGTACTTCACATCAGTTAACAAAGGATTCGTGAGGTTAAAGGATGTATTTCTCAATGACTAACCTTATGCCTTTCAGTGTGTAGTCTTTCCCTTGGACTCCTTTCAGTTTCCTGGGTCTGTAGCTTCTTCTGGATTAATAGCTACACTAAGGGATTCCTCAAGGATAGTCACAATGCTTTCCGTAGAATCTCTTCAGTGTCCTACCGACTGCGCCAATTAAGTTGTTGGATGTGAATTTATCCTTTTTAAAAAGGATTACAAAAATAAACTTAACTCTAAATGAATATTAATAAGAGTGATGCTGCTCGATTCAGCTGCCAATTCTCACTAGCTTCCTCTCGATCGTTCTGTATAAAGACATCTCGGTTTCCGGTGTCAGGTGTCTCTGTATCTTATCGTTAGCTCCTGTAGTCATCATAACTAGCGTACACTTTTTAGTAATTCGGTTCGCTCGTTCGTTCACACACACTCGTTCACTCTCGCGCTTCGTTTCCTATCTGTATTCCTGCACCGCACACACGTGCGGGTCGCATGGATCGCACAACTAATCCATGAAAATTCCAGGGAAACATATAATACTGTTTCAAGCCTTATGCGTAAGTCTTTGCAGTAGCATGTAATGCGTAATTACTTGTCAGGATTTTTCGGGAACACATGACTTGGCATATTAACCCCGGAAGGGCATCCCAAGACACAGCAAGCTCGAACCATTACGAAGTTTCTGCAAACAACGTAAATTTAAATTAAACAAGCTTATTGATATACCAACTGTCTGTGCAGGTATTTGTATCACTTACCTGCAAACTAGATGTCAAAAATATAAATTATAAGCGCACTACACTTCGGCAAACTTAATATTTCCTCATAAAACCAAAACTCCTCACGAATGCTGCGGAAATGTTTGGAATGCTCTGGAAACAGCAAAATACTATATAGCGACGTCAAGCGACGCGTCGCAGGTGGCAGCACTAGGCAGTACGCTTGGCGTCCTCGCTCACGATTGGACTATTACGCTTGCTTCAACAGCACCATCTGCTCGGGCTCGTGTCGAGCGAACTATACGAATGATACGAAAAATCGTGGGAGTTGCCACCCCCTGATCCCGATTCGATGCACATAAACATTCATGTTTGTAACCTGTAGTGGATCGTATGTGTACTTCGGAGTTGAAAACGCGCTACAAATATGTATTAATCCAGCATTACACTCAGATATAATAATCTATGTGCAGATCAACGTCGATGGGCTGCCAATATATGCTTCAAGCAAGGTGCACTTCTGGCCAATCCTGTGCAAGGTTTTCTGTCCCTCTGATGCTTATACACCATTTATGGTAGCACTTTTCTGCGGAGAGGCAAAACCGCACTGCGTAAATTTATATTTGCATGATTTCATCGACGAAATGAACAAGTTCTTAAGAGATGGAATAGAAATTCTCAATATGCATTTTACAGTACGTATCCAATGTTTTATTTGCGATATCCCAGCCCGCGCTTTTATGAAACTGACAAAAGGTCACGGAGGATTCAATGCTTGCGAACGTTTTACAGTACATGGGCCAAGAGTACATCGCCGAACGGTATACCCGGATATCGACAGCCCGGAGAGGACTGATGAATCTTTTCGAAATATGGAAGATGGACAACACCATAACGGACGAACGGTACTGACAACAATATTACCGCCCATTAATTTGGTTACATTGTTTTTATTGAACTTCATGCACTTATGCTGTATTGGTGTGATGAAGAAGACTATTGGTCCAGCATTGGCTGTCAGGGAATTTACGAGTTAGGTTGAGTCAGCGAAGTAAGGCAGAATTATCAAGACGATTGAAAGCTCTGCACGATCAAATTCCGGCCGAATTTCAAAGAAAAACGAGAGGACTGCAATTTGTTGCACTATGGAAAGCAAATGAGTTTCGGTTTTTATTATTACACTGTGGACCTACAGTACTGCGAAATATTTTACCCAAAAAATTGTACAAACACTTCTTATTGCTCCACGTCGCTTGTCGAATCTTGTGCACAGATGGAATGGCGTTAATACAAAATGCGCTAACTAAATTATATCTTCGACGATTTTTTAGCATTCTTCCCTGCTTGTATGGCGAATATACAGCTTTGTTGAACATGCGCAACCTCATTCATATAGCT
The DNA here is from genome assembly GCA_036026315.1 of Trachelus stipa. Taxonomy (NCBI): domain Eukaryota; kingdom Metazoa; phylum Arthropoda; class Insecta; order Hymenoptera; family Cephidae; genus Trachelus; species Trachelus stipa. The sequence goes on along the minus strand of JAYRCB010000334.1, from coordinate 70,810 downwards.
GATGATGCTAAGAATATGAGGTGTTCCTTAAATCGAATAAGTGTTTTCCCGTTCGAAAGTTTTCTTGGACGATTAAAAAAACTGGTCCGTACGCCAGATAAACCTTTGGTACAAGTCTGCTGGCGATTGCATGAAAAAAGTTTCGTTGTACCAGAGAGAGCTATGCCGAACGATAGATTGATGATCATAAAACAAAAGCTTAACATTATTAACAGACTCGTGAACGTGTGCAAGATGAAATATATGAACTTCATACTACCGACGCAGACTCCGAACGATATTCTTCTCCTGAAAAACGAGAAAATTGCAAATGTAAAAAATATATTCTTTCGTGAAGCTCGACATGATATACAAATGGAATACGTGATATGGAAAGTGAAAGGAAACATTTTTAATTTCCCTACTCCATCGGATAGTACGTATATGTGGGAATTAAAAGAAAATTACTCATCCACAGCATTGATTTCCTCTGTGGATTTCATCGAGCAAAAAATGGTGAAATTAGCATTGCCAATGCAACCACAAAGAAGTATGCAAGTGTTTGTTGTTCCGCATTTTCACCATTAACATCCTACGAATTCGATGTACGAATAGAAGTCGCCGCGAGTGAGCGCGAAAGGGCTAATCTAGCTTACAAATATTCAAGAATATTCAAGATATCAAAAGGTTTTTTTTTCAATATTTCCGCTGTTATTCCTCACAAAAAAAGGAACATAGTAAGAGGTTCATAGTAATTGATGAGATATTTTTATGTGTTAGAAGTGTAAGATAGTCATGTACGATGCGCTCAGCGAAAATACACAAAGATCTACTGTTCATGGTTAAACTACGCGTGTGCGTGTTCGTGCCATGAATATGTATCTAATCTCAACTTTGGAATATGCAATTGTGCTGAATAAATGTACGCTATCAGGAGGACGAGCTTTCATACGTAGTTGTAATGTTTACTCTATTGACGGCCTTTGTTAATCGTGTATGGTATTCGTGGTGTCCCATAGAATATTAGTGTAAATCTACAAATCTCTGTGAGCATGCATGTAAAGGTACTGCTGAGTTGCACAGATCATTATGTCCGTGTGCCTACTATAATAGTCACTCGTGAATTTACACGAATATTCTGTACACCCAGCCGAATAGAACGTACTATGATTTTTACGGTTGACGGTCTTCTATTATTTTATTCTAAACAATATACTTGTTCAGTATACGAGTTAGCCCGCTCCATTCGGTAGTGTAGTGATTGTGGTAGTGAGGGGCCCTTTGCCTGGCTTTCCGTGTGCAGCAGCAGTGGTGGGGCGCGCAAAGTCCCATTCAGGACCTATCGCTCGCCGGGCGGCTCCGTCTGCCAATTTCAACGTCATTATGATCCCTTTTAAATTATTTGTTATGCGTTATTTGAACTCTTTGTCACCGTCAAGCTCACCTCTTCATGAGTTGCGTCTCAGAAAATACGCTATCATCATGCTAATCAGAAACTTGAGCATCAACGAAGGTCTCTGCAACGGTACGAGGTTGTTGGTTTTAGATCTAGCTAATAAAATGCTGCGATGTGAAATTTTAACAGGGGACAAGGCCGATGAGATAGTGTATTTGAATCGTATTACCTTGCACTATGAGAACGTCTACCCGTTCAGTTTTAAAAGACGACAATTTCCAGTAAAGTTAGCCTTTGCTATAACCATCAACAAGGTGCAAGGTCAAACTTTTGAGAAAATTGGAATCGATCTTCGCAAAGATGTCTTTAATCACGGCCAGTTGTACGTAGCCTTCTCGCGAGTACGTTCTTGGGGCAGTTTAAAAGTGTGCCTTGGCACTCAACGAAATGGTAATTCAGTGAAGAACCACGTATACAAAGAATTGTTTGTATGAGAAAACAGATAGTGGGAAACGGATATAACGATATACCGATAATAATGGTACGGATAATAATACTGCCAGTAAATATGGTGATCAGTGGTAACTCTAATTATATTATGATTGTCATTGAACTTTAAAGGGGAATAGAAAGACAGATAATCAAGCATTTTAAACTACGTTCAGAAATGTGGTAAAAATTTGATGAAATAAAACGTCCTGTAATTACAATTATTGTAAAAATTAAAAAGGTTTAAGAAAAATAATGATAAATTCATATGATGCGTGCATATATTAAAAATTTCACTATAGAGTTTAGTGAAATAGAAGTTTTTCTTTGTATAAACTGATAAAAAAGCAAAATTGAAAATTTACAGAAAAACGCTCCTGTGCTATCGAGTTGAGTGGTTAAATATTTTGTAAAAATTATATTTCCGTTATTAAAATTCAAATAACGTTTAATATTTTTATCCATACTTGTAACGTATGTCCATGGTGCAATTTCGTACGCTCCTTATGAGTGTACGAAATGGGATGTAGGTAAGTGCTCGGGGCTGGCGTCTTTAAGAATTTAGGCGACACAGGATTAATTTCCCAGAGCCTTTTGGGTGGTTGGTTGAAGGTGCAGTTCGATCGGAGTGAATCCAGTGGTATCGTGATGGACTTCATTGATGCACTCTTCTATTATGGGAATCGAGCTGATCCAGGTATTATGTTTTTTTTTTGAGGAATGTCCGGAAGAAGCGTGAGAGTTCCCAGTGTACTCGCTCGACGAGGTTTTCTTGTGGATGGCGTATCGAGAAAAACACGGGTTGTATCTTCTCTTCTTTTAACTTATTCAACCAGAGACTTGAAGTGAATTGTGTCCCATGGTCCAACTGTATTCTTTAAGGTTCCCCATATTTAGGGATGTATTTCTCGAAGACTTTCTGGATTGTGGGTGGTGCTGTAGCTTTCCTTAAAGGATATAGCGTTACGATTTTACTGAATGCATCGATCGTTACTAGGATGTGCTTGAATCCTCCCTTCGCTGTTGAAAGTGGTCCGAAGAAGTCAATTGACACCAAATCTTGAGATTTGGAAGGAGTTACCTTCTGCATTGTTGCATAAGTGGCCTGGTTGGGTACCTTGCATCGTTGACAGGTAACTCAGGCCGCGAGGAGTTGGCGGATGTGGCGCAGCATCTTTAGGAAGTTGAATTTTTCTGCAATGATACGGTACACCTTACTTGGTCCCACATGTCTATACATTTCGTGGAATTCCTAAATCATTTTGCCGATTACCGCGGTGGGTAAAACAGTTTTCCAGGCGTGTTTTCCTAGGTGTTTCTTCAGTAGCTGCTTTTCCAGGAGGTGCCTTTTCTTCTGCTTATTCGGATTCTGCTAGAGTTTTTCCATGATCTCGGAGAGCTGGGGATCCTGCTTCTGGAGCTGACTGAGATTTCGTAATGCATTGGGTAGCTCATCCGAAATATTTTGGGCTAATGTCTCGGCAATTGTTATCTATGGTAAAATTTTCTCATTTCTTTCTTACACGATAAATGGCAGGCGGCTTAGGACGTCTGCTACAGTATTCTTCTTTCCTGGTCAGCGCTCAATTTCCAGATCGTAGTTCTGGATTTGTAGGATCCATCTTGCCAACCGTGCGTTTGGGAAACGACTTGTTTTCAAGAAGGTTAGTGTTGTGTGATCCGTAATGATCTTGATGTGTTGTCCATGTAGACATGTTCTGAATTTTTTAAGCGCCCAGACAATTGCTAATAATTCTTTTTATGTAGTGAAATAGCCGATTTCTGCTGACTTCAGTGTTCGACTGGTGAACCCGATGACCTCGTATTCACCTGCTTCGTTCCTCTGAAACAGGACGGCTCCTAAGGCGTAGTCGCTGGCATCCGTGTGTAGGTAGAATTGTTTGGTGAAGTCCAGGTGATGTAAGATGACCTCTTCGCAAAAAAGTGTTTTGACTTTCGCGAAGGCCTCTTGATGCTTTGAAGTCCAATTCGATCTCACTCTTTTCTTGATTAGTTTGAGGAAAGGTACGGTTTTTCGGCATGTTTATTGGTGAATTTTGAATAGTAATTTACTAATCGTAGAAATCCTTGGAGTTGTTTTATATTCTTGGGCTCCGGAAAATTTTTGATTGCCTCTATTTTTTCAGGTTGAGGTTTTAATCCTTCCGTAGTGAGGATGTCTCCCAAGAATGCAATTTCGTCCCTTAGAAATCTGGATTTGCTGATGTTGATTGTCAGGTTATGTTCCTGCAATCGTTTCAGCAATGCCTCGAGATAGTCCATGTGTTCTTCAAATGATTTGGAAATGCAGAGAATGTCATCTACGAAGTTGATGATGTTGTCCCCCCAGTCTCCGTAAGGCGTAGTCCAATCCTCGTATTAAGCTGACACTATTTGTCTTCAATCCAAATGGTGTTCTTCAGTAGTTTGAGGTCATTCTGCATCCGCGACGAGGAGTTCATTTAACTTGCGGACGTCAAAGCACGATCTGACGGATCCACCCTTCTTGGTGACCGGTACAATCGGATTGACGTACGGGCTATCTGACCTTCGGATGATACCGTAATTTAGCATCCGTTCAATTCGAAGTTTCACTGGCATCGGGTAGGAGCGGTTGACGAATGGTTTTTCATCTAAAACCTTCAGTTTGTGTTCATAGATGCTCATTCTGCCTGATCGCTTGTTAAAAACACCGCGATATTTCTATATTGTCTTCTTGAAGTGGTCTAATTGACACGGGCTTAATTTGGTGCAGCCGGCAAGTTTCTCCTCGACTTCTTGAATGATGATCAAGTCTCCTCTTTCAATTACTCCGTATTTATGGGGTTGCATTCTGGAATTGAGTCCTTCGTGCTGGGTTGTTCCATCGGTTGAGCAAAGGAAATTGCAAGTCGTTCTTCCTTGTTGCTCAGGTAAATCTTGTTTTCTCGTAGTTCGATCTTCCCCTGGTGTGTCCGTAGGAAGTCTATTACGATTATGCAGGTTCTTATTAATTTCGGAATTACCATGAATATGGTGTCTAACCCTTCTCCTGCTATATTTGCCTTGGCTAGGATTTATTTCCTAATTCGCACTGACTTGTGTGTTGTCGCATTCGTGATGTACAATGCCCACTATCGGAAGTGTATGACAATGTCCGAATTTCTTTATGTGTTGATTTACAAAAGATTCAGAGAGAGCAGTGACTTGACTTCCAGTGTCAATAAGTGTTTTCGTCTTGATTCCTTGGATGACGAAGTCTATTTCTGAGCATTGCAGTGGTCGGCCGTCTTCTTGTGCTACTTCTTCGAAGATGTTGTTGCACGTCAAGATATGTTCTGGTTCTAGCCAAGAAAATTGAGTCGTGTTCATTTCATTCGACTCCTGTGAGTTACATTCTATGTTCGTCATACACGTTGTGGACGCGAATCGCGTCCCTCGCTAGTGCGGGGCATCTTAATGGCCACAACGTTTTTCAGTTTTCCGAGGCTGTTGGCTTCGGGCAACGGCTCTCTCCGGTGGACTCCTCCCCTGGATCCATTTCATGGGGTACAGTCCATTGCGGAGATCGCTGGTTCCCTGCGTTCCTTCCGTTTGGATGGCATTCGGTTGATGACAGCCTGCTCGGTTGTAATTTTTACTTCTCCCTTGTTGATGATTCGGTTGAGGGCGGTATTTTGGAGTTGATTGTTGGTGGGGTTTCCTAGGTGGAGGATACGTGTTCCGTGGAGGTGTCGTTGGCGATGAGGGTTGTTGCTACATTTGTAGTCTTTTTCCCTGTTTGACGCTGGTTCGTTTCTATTTTCTTTTTCCAGTTCATGCCGGGAAGGACTCTCGCGTTTTTGGAGCAGCTCCGTGAACGAATTTATATCGTTTATCTGCCTCCCGTGGATTATTAAGGACAGTGTTTTGGAAAAGTGATCCGCGAGTTTACTCATTATCTTCGCAGTTGACAGGGGTGGCTCTAAATCTTTTGCTCCACTGCATATTTTTGCAGCGTATTCAACTGCCGATATATTGTGCTTTATTGGGTCGTATTTCCCGTAATGTAGATTTAAGCTTATCTCCTGTTGGATCTCACTATTCCAATACCTCGCCTCAAATTGTTCCTCAAATTCCAGTATGGAATTTATATTCTCCTCTTGCATTTGCCACCAATCTTGCACCGTTCCATCTAGACTATTTCCCACAATGAAACGCAAATCCTCCCCTTGGGCCTGAGTTGCCCTCAAATAACTCGACATTTTCTTCAAGTATGTGAGCGGACGCTCGTTACTTGTGCCCTTGAATGTCGGTGGTCTGATAGATATAGAATTAGGTCTTAGAAAGCAATTTCTAAAACTCTAGTTTGGCCTAATTTTTGTTAAATTTTGGCTTTCTCTCTGTTAAGTACCTCTGTTGACTTCGTGGTGTGAAATTCTTTCTACTTGTTCCCTGAGATCCTGTAGAATGTTTACCAATTTATGGTGCTTGATTTCAAGATCCTGGTACTCGCTCGATCTACCTTTTGTTTCTGCTGAGCTTGTTGGTGCTCCTGTTCTGACTTCTTCATTTCTGCATCAGTTATAGCAAATTTCTTGGTAGTCTTTCTTCTATGATTTTTCTCAGTTCATAATTATCACGTTCTAGATGGCGTATCCTATGTCTTAATTCTATAAGCGTTTTCGCTGTGACATCGCAATCTACAGGATTTTGTGCAAGAATTTCTGACAAATCTAAATCACTCGCTAGATTTACCCCTCCTACCGGGTTTTTATTTATATTGTGTCTGGGATGTGTATTCACATGACTATCGATAATTACATCATCAGAATCTGCAAATCGTACGACTGGTGTTCGTCGATTTTCCTCAGTTTCTTTGAGTGCAGTACTGGCAAACAATGTCTCGGTTTCATCGAGAGGTCTGTGAGTTTGATACTCTGTGTCTTGGGAATTATTTTCCTTATTCTCGGCCATATCTAAAGTTTTTACTTATTTCGATAATTAAGCCTTTTTAGTTGCGCCAGTTGTATCGTATATTGATAGTGCAATTTCGTACGCTCCTTATGAGTGTACGAAATGGGATGTAGGTAAGTGCTCAGGGCTGGCGTCTTTAAGAATTTAGACGACACAGGATTAGATGGTAAAGTAAAATAATAAAAATTTATTAAATTATCTGTGCCAGGTACAACAGTTTTCAATGTTCGTCAAGTACAATCGTTTAAAGTAAATGTTGGTATTGTAGGATAGGATTGTCAGGGAATCGTCCTATATTTGTTATCTATTCCTATCTCTGTCTGACCTGCCTTTGAGGACCAGAGTGGATGCGCATGTGTTAGGATTTTAGCACTAGTGACGTTCTGCCTATCTATTGGCTATGGCACTACGTGCGACTCAACTAATCACGGCGAGGATAACAGATCAAAACAACATGGCGACAACTGAAGTTTCCGAGGTAGATCACACTGCTCTCCTCAGAACTTTGACAAGATTTTTCTAAAAGGCGGTCTAGGCTGAATAGCAAACGCTAGTGTGCCGTAGCCTTCGACAAAATTATGCACAGTGATTTTATTAAAATATTATGCTCTATCCCAGAGGGTATAAATCGAGCTTAAACTGTGTAACGATTTTAAGAGGCGTTATCCTTTCGGATTTTAATCAGGCTGATTTTAATTTTACTCATTTGCTGGCTTTTGAAGACGGAAGAAGAATATTTAAATTGATTTGAAATGCTGTATTTGACTACATGTAATCCTAGATTGATTAGCGAGAAGCGCTAATCCTCTATCGTATTCTTTTTCTATTATTTCCCGCGGATTGACTTTCAGGAATTTTCGTCTATCGGCTAGTGTTGAAACTAGTCGCGCGTCCTTGCTGTTTACTTCTAACGAGTTCGCTCTCGGTACAGGAGTACCAAGAGGACGATCGATTTGTCACGTTACAATACGCATATAGGCATTTTAATTGAGATTCAATTATATATATAAAACTGATCAATTTTTTTGTCAAAAACATTTTCGTACGCATTGTATAATATGGGGATCTTTGATTGTATCAACGCTCGACATCAGTTAAGGAATGTCGACACCAAATACACCGAAGTTAATAATTTTTTTAACTTTCCCGCGTAAATGTCATTTTAGAGTACATGATCGTGATGGTACAACATCAACGCGTTCATTATTATATTATTACTGATGCTCATAGTCATTTCATTATAAAATTAATCGTGATAATATGGACACAATAGTATGCAATGCTAAATGGCTAGATAAGTTTAAGATAGTTTAAAACTCCAATGCTGCTTTCATATTAATTGCTCGTTACATGATTTGAATGATTGAATTATAGTTACTTAATTTTGTAATGCACAATTGGACAATGCAAAAATGTTTTGCTATCGCATATATTGTAATCAATCACATCGGATGGTTCAGCAGAATTCATCAAAAAATTCACCTATTGCTACTGCAGAAACTGGCTGTGATTGGTTGGATTAGACAAACATTGATGATTTAACAAGCACATCGTAATTATGTACAATTGTACAGTGTGATAGTATAGTTATTTTCAGAGCGTTACAGCGCAAATATACCTTTACCCGTGTTGCCCTAGTCCTTTCTTAAAAAAAGCTGCTACTGGCGTTATCGCAACACGTGACTTTCTCATCACGATTGTTACTGGCATCACGTTACGGTTGTGAAATTACTTGATGTTAAGAATTGAGTGGCGTAAAGTTGAAATAGGGAATTCTTTTAGTTTAGTCAGTTTTGTATCGAGTTGTATCTATTGTATCTACGTCTAGATATTGGCGTATACCGAGAATACTTTTCTATTGGCTCTCATAAAACTGGTAAAAAAAGTCTGTACACCGCAGACTAGAGTATAGTATTTTTTCAATCGGTAGAAATTTTTTTTTATTTTTCACATTTCAGATAAAATGCCAGAACGGATTGGCGTTTTGGTGTCAATTACCATATCAAAACTACATTTTATACACAGAAGACACACAACGAATTTCATTGTGATCCGTAGCCTCATTGGAAAGTTAATGTGTTTTCGGACAGAATTTACCACAGACAGACAGACAGACAGACAGACAGACAGACAGACAGACAGGCAGGCAGGCAGGCAGGCAGGCAGGCAGGCAGG
>JAYRCB010000334.1:12111-36445 GCA_036026315.1 Trachelus stipa | reverse complement strand
GTCAACGATTAATCTCATTCCGTATTTCGTTTGGATTTTCCGAATACAACTAATCTTGTATTCTTTTTGTGCCTCCAATTCTGACAACTTCTGCGTTGGAAGAAATGAGTCCAAACGACCCACTTTGTTGATATTCGAGAGATCCATGGCGCCCAATTAATATGGAGTTTCTTCAAATGTATTATGAGATTTTTACGATCTCTTCTAGCTTCGATCAACTGTTTCACTTCCGCGATATTCCTCAATAGTAACTGTAATCGAACTCTGAGCTAGCGTTGTTTCCTCTTGTTCGGCATCGACCGAATTTTCACAGCAGACTAACGAAGGTACATTCAGTTCCTCCTTTTATAGGAAACTCTTAAGGGCTAAATCGGGGATGAGGGGGGTTACGCAAATTTCTAGAAATCGAATCGGCTACAGAAAATCCTGGAACGAATCTCAAGGCCCATGCATCTTCCGGAATATTCCTTGACCCTCCGACGACGAAGTTGCGTCGCGCGTAACTTGACACCTCAGGTGGTATGAGGAACTGCATTCTCGAGTCTGCGAGATAACGTTCGGGTATTGCGCATTCGAACTACCGATACATAGATTTTGAACTCGTCGGTGTTGTCGAACCTGCACGAGGCACGAGGCTTACCAACTTAGCACGGACACCCACCTTCGAAGGTTCTAGAGTGTCGGTATAGGTCGGTGCAGGAATCTGTATTCAGAATGCCCACAGCTATACTACTGATGCGCTTGTAGTTAGTCGGATTCGCATCCCGATCTAGGAGGGAGGGATGCCCGTACGTGGTGTCGGACTCGAGGTGGCACTGGTTGTAGACCCATACATATGGGAAGAGGGCGACCTCCCGATTAATGGGAGGCGTGCCTCGGAAAGAACAAAAAGTTCTACGTTAGCTGGTGTCTGGTGGCCTCACCAAGGTTATTGGTACTTCTATGGAAGGCGTGTTGATCGAACGTGTTGATCCCGGCTTGTGCAAAGGTGTGGGAGCACGCCTGTTGTACAAGCTAGCTACGAAGGGGTTCCAGAACCCTAGTGGCGGGGCAGGCATGGCTAAGGCTCAGGGACTGTCCTCGGAAACCTGTGTGTGTACAATATCTATTGGTGAGTATACGCTCGTTCATAGGTACAAGTTAAAACTAAACATAATTAATTTACATATCTTATATTTTCTAGGTGAACTGTCCTCGGGAGCCTGTGTGTGTACAATATCTGTTGGTGAGTATACGCTCGTTCATAGGTACAAGTTAAAACTAAACATAATTAATTTACAGATCTTATATTTTCTAGGTGGTTTCCCGACTCTTGCCATTAGAAACTTCTGTGACAGAGGCCCGTAAATCCAGCGCGCACTCCAACTTCTTTCGATAACTCCTTTGTGACGTGCATTTCTGAAAATGCAACGTCACATTGCACTGGTAAACATCTCATCTTGGAAAGCAAAAACGTCAACACTAACATCTTCTGCATTATAACACTATTCACGTCTTATTTTTGATATATTACTGAATTAAAAACTATAATAAAGAATAATACATAATTGATTCCACTGTTGTGTTTATTGTAATCTGCACACTCACAGAGATTTTGTAAACAAACAGTCGATTCACGAGTAACATAACTTAAAGGCCAGATCGAAATATGCGAAACGTCTAACCGTTCTACTGAATAAATTATGCGGACTATACGAATAGGTGTTTCTTGTTAGGAACATTAGATTTTTCCATTACTTTATGCTATTTTATTTGTGTACCGACTATATCATCAAAAGTGACACAGATGCAATAATAGCTAACTCTTGACAGCTTATGAAAATTAAAGACCATGTTATATATTTCACTACTTTAGCGAAGTAAATTGAGTTATCAGCGCCATCTGTGATGTAAAAAAGTAAATGGACATGCGAAGATGGAGAAGGAGACGACGATGGAACTGAAATTACACATCGTATCTCGCGTAACTCCGATATAAATGTTATTTAATCTGTAACAATCGATTCAGAATATTGAAAACTGGTATGAATGTAATCGTCAACTTCTCCTGCCTCATAGTCATTCGTTAAATATTCGTTCCAGTGGCGATATGAAGAGAAAAATTGTTTCAAATAGTCTCGGCCGTCGACTCGCCGTACTCAGGTCCCTATCTCCACAAGTACACTGTGAGTTTCTTCGAATAATAAGTCTCGATCTTCGCCTATTGCCTGTACAGCCGTTGGCCTGTACTTATCGTGAGACTCGACCGAGTCTTTCGATAACATGAAATAAGCTGACAACCCTTACTTTGAGTACTTCGAGTACCGTCAACATTATTAGGGTAATGCAAAAGTTTTTGGCCTCTTTTTTTTGCTAAATATCTTTATTATTATTAAAAACAAAAAGTGTTTAATTTTGATCAAAATATTTTCCCTTACTTTCTATCACTTTCCGTCATCTATCAGGCAATTCATGAATTCTAGATTAGTGTAATTATATTTGCTGGGATCCGTATAAAACTCGCACTTAAGTTACATTGCGATCTTTCGGAACTACAAACAGTATATCCAATGCAATGCTTATAAAAAGTGGCAATGGGTCTTCCACTTAGGACATCTATGCTATTTTTATGTTATTTTTCTTATTTGGCTTCCCCTGTAATAACTTACCGGACATTTTTTGAAAATTGGAGTAGATTTTAACTCAAAGTATGTCGTATTACAGTAGGACCCCAATTCTCCTCGGACAACTCGGGATCGGAAGCCCATAGAATTGAGGTGGCCTAATCCCAGCCTTTATAACGTGGCAAACCGATCACGGCTCGATCGCCAGTACTGTATCAATCAAAACGTTCTATGCATGTACACTCCGGAACATTAATGCTATCCTTGGGCGGAACTAGTAGGAAGCGTGAGTGGGACGGCCGGCAGTGGCGACTGGTGGCGAGCAAGCCAGATGGACGTGTAGAGGGGAGAGCCTATTCCCCTCGCTCGGGACACCATTTATGTCCCGAGTTCAGGCGTCCCGTATAAGAGTGTCACAGAATTTCAACATGAGTCCGCATAAGCCCCTCTCACTCGCAGTTAGTGGAGTCCCAGAGATAGCCTGCACTGCGTATAAGAGCGTCTTACTTGCGTCTAGCGGGTTGTAATAAGAGAGCCTAACGTTTGGAGTGATAGGGTCTTATGGGCAATTCGCGCTAGACGCAAGTGAGACGCAAGTGAGAGAGGCTATTTTGATAGGTAAGAGGATAATAAAAATTTGCGATATGTTAACAATAATTTTTTTATTCAGATGGGTGATATGGTAGCTGCACTTGTTAAGGGATCGGAAGAAGAGGAAAATTGGATACTCGCTGAAGTGGTACAGTTTAATCCTACAGCAAATAAATATGAAGTCGACGATATTGACGAAGAGCAGAAAGACCGACATATTCTTTCACGACGTCGTGTTGTACCGTTACCTTTAATGCGAGCCAATCCAGAAACCGATTCACATGCACTTTTTCCAAAAGGATCTATAGGTATTATAATTATTGCGTAGTTTTACTTACATGGGGCATTCCAGAGTTATTGAACTTTATTATGGGACGTTAGAGATTGAAAAATCTTGAATCGAGTAGCTCTTATCAGTTTTTCAATTGCAGTTTTATTTTCGAAATATGCTACAATAATATGAAAATGATTAATGAATGCTCGCGAAGGCTATTGACCGTGTACACAATGTCCATCGTCACTCATTCAGTCTGAATCACGTTCAGCTGGCAAGTAATTCTGTATCTGAGTCTTATTTATTGCAATTATAAATATTGTTTAACGTAGATCCATTGTCCATTTAAGCAGCGATCATTTATTATCGAATACAAGTAGATGATAAAGTTGAAATATAAGATGAAATTATGTTCCCATTTTTTTCAATATAATGCCTACCACTTGGGCAATGAACGAATAATTTCAATTAATAAATAATATTTTAATTCGCTATACCAGCATTATAAAACATACCCAATAAAACTGCGAAACAGTGTTACCTGCTATGTGAATATTGTTGAGACTAATACCATAATGACAGATAAGTGGACGCAATCAAATAGCCCTATGATCATCATCTCAGTATATTTCGACGATGATTTTACAATTGAAAGAACTTAAAAGAACTTTTAGATTTAAACTTTTTTAAGATTCAACATAAAACGCCGTAAAATTCTTTAGTTTCCAGACACTCTGTATATAGCAATTCGGTCAACTTAAACCTTTTAATAAAATAACTTAAAAAGAAAGGACATTAACAAATATATATAAAATATTTTTCAGTAATGGCACTGTATCCACAAACAACATGTTTCTATAAAGCAGTTGTGAATCATTTACCAAATTCAGCAACGGAGGAGTATGAGGTACTGTTTGAAGACGCAACGTATGCTGATGGATATTCACCACCATTAAATGTGGCGCAACGTTATGTAATTTCAATTAAAGAAAGTAAAAAAAGTAAGAGTCAATCCTAACATGCATACTCATTGCGATTTAATAAACTACATCGAATAGACAGTGACAATGTAAAAGATTGCTGAAAAAGAATAATGTATAGTGATTCGTTCCATTTATTAATAAATAATAAGTTCTTTAAAAAATATCAACATTCATGTTATTCAAATGGATATACGCAAATAATACATCCCCTCAAAACACTTTCGTGTAAAAAGCTTCACCAAGTACAGCATTACTGTGAATTTACCTCATTAAAAAGTTTCATTATAATTCGATATATAACAAATTTTGATATTATATCACTATGTCAAATACATAAGTCACTGGGTATCTACTTAGTTTATATCATCTGGCACTAGCTCATTATTTTAATTGTCTTTGTGGAATTACCTGTGATGTGCAGGCCGTTATTACACGTCTAGCGAAGTTAATCTCCCGCGCTACGCGTGGAAGTTTATTTTTTTTTTTTAGGGTAAGTTCTCGACTGCCGTCCTATACACGTCCTTTAGATTGCCGTTAAGATTAGGAATTAGTGTATGGTTTATTTAAATCAAAAGTTCCAAAGTTCCCCTTGAACTGATACAAGTATATTGTTACAATCTCAAATTTTGCTTAACCTAATAATAATTATATTGGATACCTGAATTACCGGATGGTCTTACAAGCTAGTATTATAAGAGAAGATCTCGCAATACTATGCCTACTCTCATCCATCCACACTCACACATACATAGACGGTTTATCAGCGTATAACTTGTGACGTGGTGGATTTCACCCGCTGTGTCCTCCTTAAACGTGACTTCTCGCAAAAAAGAAAAAAAATATGTAAACTTTAATTTTACTTCCTCTTTCAAATGGTACGTGTTTCATTAAATTCGAATCGTTTTTTAAATAGGGTGAAAAAAGTAATAATCAAGGGGTGGTTTACCCCCTGAAGAGACAATTTTTTTTTAATGTCTAGGGGCATTTTACATCACTCGCGATTAGAAACATCTTAGTTTTTGTTTCATTGAAATCGGTCGATTCCTTCTAGGTGAAACTGCATTACCACCCCTCGACATGCCCAACTTTGGGGGTTGATTTCACCCCCTAAAACCGTTTTTCCGCCAATAAAAAAAAACACGTGTCTCTTAAATTTCCATGCGCTACAACATAGTTGAGTTTCATCAAAATCGGAGGGGGACACTAAAGTGATGTTCCTTGTTAGTACCGTACGGTTAGGATCTAGCAATTTAATATTTAGTTGACCCGTAATCACCCTCTTAGTAGGCATCCCATCAACAAACGCCTCCGCAAATTTGCCTAAGAGATCGACAAGTTCCGCTCTATCTTCACCATCAACATCGGTATCCACGTCTCTCAGCCGGAATGCATCCCCGGGGACTTCACATCTGTTCACGACTGGCATCCTCTTTAGAGGAAAATGATTCGACGAAATTTTTACAACAAAACCCCTATCGAGTAGGTCACGGTCAATCAAGATATCGGTGCTCAGAAACAAATCTGGGAGCACGTGGAAAACTAATTCGATCGTAAATCCGTCAATGGTTACCGCGGATACAATTTGGAGTGTACTATGCACATCGGATTTCCATATTCCCCGTAATATAATTAACGTCTGGACTCGTTTACCGGCGAATTTCTTGGCAACAATTTCCCTGACTGGAGAGCACTCGGCACCGGAATCAAAACAAAAAGGAAACGACTCACCGGAGTAGACCAACTGGGCAGACGCGTCCCTCCTGTCGCAGATGTCGATACGTCGTTCGGTTTTGGGCGAACTGACACCAGAGCCAAGCCCGGGGCCGTGGGGCGCGATGTGGCCAACCTCTCCGCAGCTGAAGCAGGTGACAGTAGACCTCTTCGTCGACGGTTGTCCTATGGGGGCGCCATTCAGTTGCGGCATCCCTAGGTAGCTGCTCCGGTTTCTTTTATCCCGGCACTCCTTGGCCCTGTGACCAATTTTACCGCACGCATAACACTTCATTGGGGAACTCATCCTTGAGCGTTTGGCATCGGACAGCCCCTCCTTTGGAGTCTTATTCGGTGTATCCGCCACAGTCCTCTTGCGGTATGTGTAAGCCATGAGTTCCTGCTGTAGCTTCTGTCGAGTTTCCACTTCAGTCTATCTGTTTAGTTGTCATCGACTGCCAGCGGGCCATCAGACTACACATTATTCTTCCAGCATATGCTGCCACATACTCGTCCCCCTGAGGGCGACCGTTGCTGAATCCGACGAGCATCGCGGTCGACGTTTCTGCCGTATCGAAACGCGCGAGGAAGGCTTCTTTTAGCTGCGGCCAGGTCACGCTCGAGTAGCTTACTTGGGATAGCCAGGTGGACGCCGATCCCTTCAATATCCGGCTCATGGTCATTGTGAGGGAGCTGCCCTGAAGTGATTGCTTTTCACTGCAAAGGTCGGCCGTAGCGCTCCATGCTGTTCCCTCCGGGTCCGGATTGAAATCTGGAAGTACCATCTCTCTAGATATCGAAATTGTTCGTTTTTGTAGTGTCTTAATCAGCTCCAGCATGTGTCGGTTCTGCGCGTCGAAGAGTGCCTCCCAGCGCTGTTCAGGGTTTATCCCTTCTTCCAGAGCTCGTCTACGTCCTTCTTGTGGCGACGGCAAGTATCCCACTTCTGATGTAGAAAGGTTGATAGGGTTCCCGTCGTTCTCAGATTGTTCCCCTATGGCCGGTATATGGTTAATCCTCGCAATTGCATCAATCCGCGATAACAGGAACACGTCCTCCTTCCTCCTCGATCATTCCTTAACTAACCTGGCCTTGCTAGGTGCCCCCCTCGCTTACTTACCGCGAAGGGCACCTCGCTCACCACCTCTCAGCTTATACCTAGGTTAATAATTGAACAAAAACGCTGTCGACAATAAATGAAAACAAAACGGGTCCTTCACCAGTCGGCAGTTGCTATTCCTCATGCCGACAAATACAATACGCAACAATCTTCGCTCTAACTAACTCTCGAGGCGAATGGTGCCCTCGAGCCAGGTAACGGGGAGGAATTTATAAGAACATTTTTGTTACAATTATTATATCTTAAGGGAACATATCCAAGCGTTGACAGTCACAAAAGTATGAAGGGCAACTGTCGATATATTTTTATTCGGTAGACGACGGATTAGAATATAAATTGATATTTAGGTTACTGTTTGTTATATTGAATGGAGATGCTCAACGAATAGCAAAGGCTGATTGCATTCTGATAAAGACAACGTAATACATTGCACTGAACAAAATAATGGTAAAATCCTGGAGTGTGGTTGAAGGTTCTCATCCGGACTTAACATTAATAAAAAAAAAGATGTAACAAATTTGCTTTAAAAAACTTATCATTCTCATTGAGGAATATCTTTGGAGCGCAGCAAGTGTTGCACCAAACCATTGTATATTGGTAAAACAGATACTTCATCATATTTTGCTTATATCCTATAAAGATTAGCATTACTAACAATATATCTTTAATTAATTATCACATTAAGATATAGGCAAATGAAATTATATTAGAGACTTACAATTAGTGAAGGCTTAAACCCGTATTCATAACTCGCTCTTAAAGTCACTAACAGAGTCGCTTTTAGTTAAAAGTCATTAAGAAAAAATTTAAAAGCGCGCTATTAGCACTAAAAGCGAGTTCTGAATACGGGCTGTAGAATCTTTTGACAATATACGCTGCAGTTCTAATAAAGGTAAATTAATAATATGCAACGCAGTTGTTTCTTATACCTAGTTCAGACCTATAATAGCACATATTATTTACACACCATGGAGAAATAAAAATATGTATACTCGTAAAATTCTAATCTTAGAAAGTAGAAACGGCAACACTAACCTCTTCTGTATTATCACACTATTCACATCTTGTTTTGGATATACCACTGAATTTTGGAAACTATAATAAAAAATAATTCATAATTGATTCCACTGTTGTGTTTATCGTAATCTGCACATTCACAGAGATTGTAAGCAAAAAGTCGATCCATAAGTAAAATAGCTTAAAGGACACATGGAAAAATACCCGGGTAAAGATTTGAAGGCGTTGTTACGTCCGAACCAGAATGGAGGCTTAGACTGGTGCCTTTACCGAACCGTAATATACTGTCAAGTTTCCCCTGTTTTGAGTCAATGCTTGCACACTTTACTCGGGATTGGGATATTCCTCTAATTACCGCGGGAAGAATGAATGGAACTGGATATATGATGGAATCGATTCAAAAGATATTAAAACAAATGAACCAACTAAATAATTGAAACCTAGGAAGTTCTAACACTCACAATAATTCAACAAAGTTCAGGAGTTCCTTCACCAAATATAATAATTTTATTGTGTTTACCTTGATTTCGATGCGTATACTGATGTAGATGACAGTGGTACAAGAGATGATTAGATTTTGTGAAAACAAAAAGTTGACAATGGATTCAGATAATCACAACGAGCACAATTTATTATAAATGAAGCGAACAGGCGGGGAGAGTACGATTTCCGTGGCCCCTTAATTTGACTATTGGATCTTAATCTATGGACCAAAGTAAAGTGATTTTTAAGAATAAGAAAAAGTCAATTTTGTCTTAGTTTAAGAGATACGAACTCTTTAGTGGTTCTTTTATTTTGAACATACAGTGAAAGAAATTATCGATGTGTTTTGTGCGTGAGTGCGTGTGTTTATTTATTTTGGAAAGAATTTTTAGGCTGGGTGGATTTTATCTTTAATCGCGGAGCGAGCTTGCCAGCGGAGTCCATATTCATTGGATTGTTTAGGTCGTAAGTTAGGTTCTTTAGGTTTTTTAGGTAGTTAGGGTTCTTTAAGGTTCTTTAGGTTCATTAGGTTGGTTAGTTTTTCGCTTATTTTATTTTATTTTATTTTTTTGAAAGAATTTTTAGTTTCTTTAGATTCTTTTATATTCTTTATATAGTTAGTTAGGTTAAGTTAGTTAGTTTTTCATTTATTTTATTTTTTTAGGGAGGGTGATTTTATCCTTAATCGTGGAACGAGCTTGCGAGCAGAGCGAAAGACCACGCATTCATTAGGTTCTTTACGGCCGTGTGTCTCGTAAACTAAGGAGAAATTGACTTTTTTTTATTCTTGAAAATCACTTTTTTTTTGTTCATAGATGAAAATCCAGTAGTCAAATTGAGGGGCCACGGAAATCGTACTCTTGCCGAACAGGCAAACAGAACTGAATAATACTTTAACAAGCAGACGAAATAAAACTGGTACTACTCAACTACTTCTGTTGTCGGATCGGCGGGGAATGAGAGAGAGTCTTGGAGAATTTTAGAGATGTTAGTTAACGGGGGTGAATAGTTGGAGTAGGGTTGGGGGTTATTGCTATTGGTTCAGCTAGAGAAATTTTTAAGAAACAGTGCATGGAGTGGTTAAGGAAATTAACTTATTGCTGCTAAGAATTTCGGCGGGGTAACATTGTATAGGGGTAAAAGAATTGCTGGGTCAGGATTAGATGAAGATGATTTCTTTGTAGATGGATAAAGAGTTTTAGTGGGGATTTCGAGGAAAGATCATAGAGTCAGGAACGTCTGCTTCTTGTGCACATGTGGCACCTAAATAACCTTAATAACTGTCAAACTATCGCCTAGATATATTTTCTAAACATTTCCCTTTTCGAAGTTTCATTTCATTGTTCGAAGACCGGGAACCCATATACGAGATAAACGCTTCCAAGGGTCACTATGTGATAAAAACCAGACTCCAATGTTTAGTCTTCTGATATTTAGCTATCGACCGTGTATGTGAAATCTGATTTCTCACACGGACGTAACACCTCCCCCCTAAGACGAATGTGGCGGTGTACAATCCAGACATTCGTACTAGTGGAAGCGCTGTTTCTCAATAAATTTGATCAGAGGTTAAATGTCGCAGCCGGAAATTATTATACTAGGAATTTAACGGAGTCATAACAAACGAACAAAAAAAAAGAGTAAACCACTTAATTGGCTGACATCTAATCCCTGATTTATAAAAATTAATAACAGGATTACAATCATGAAAATAATAAAATCAACTATAACTAAAAGAAACCGACAATGAAATGATTAAATCTAATAATTAATGATTAATAAGTAAAGGATAATAAAAGCGCTCAACAGTATTAAAGACAGTAATATTAATAATGATAGCAGAACCGATACTAATAATAATGGTTACAATTACGATGAGAACGATATTAATAATAGTATTAAAATTTGATAAAATATAATGTACACACACACTTTCCTTGGTAGCACTGTTTTGATTGTCCTCTAGGCCAGAGTCGCCCTCCTAGGGTGTTCAATCGCCATCGAGGGGTTCTCTTTCCTCAATGGTGTTTCCCCTTTGACCTATCTGGCCTAGATCAGCCTCAATGATAAGCTGCTATAGGGTCGGCTCCATACGCAATCGGTGGTAGAGTGTGACCCAAGAAGTACCTTCCAGGTTCCTCCGATCGACATGGATCCAGATCTTTGTTGACCCCACCGTCTCCCGGTGAATGTGACAGGCCTCCACCGTCCACCGTCAACTTGCCAGGGGCCTTATATTGTGCAGACTACACAGTAAAGCGGCCCACGGGATGGTCGTAAAGACCTTTGGAAGGTAGTGGAGATGGGAGTTATTTACCCACTGACGGCTACCTTTATCCCCCAAGGTAATTAGAGCTCGGCCATTTACTCGATCTGGCATGATTGCCCGGCACCAGACCCCCGCAATATATGTGGCTCCCAGACCCTCAAAACGAATATCCTCGGAGTCCATTGGCCATACTGCGCCTCGGACCTGTCCATAATAGGTGTGGAGCAGGTTATCCATCAGGTGGCCATTTTCCTTTAGCCCTTGCGGCTGAACCCAGAAGGATGTTGGCGATGATATCAAGGATATTACCCCCACGAAATCTCCTCCCAAGTCCGGGGTCTTAATTGTTTTCGCATGGAGAGCGAAATCATTATATCCTAAATGTGCCACGATGACTGTAACAGTGTGGTATGCTTAAAATATGTTCAGATCATCCAATTGGTTCTAAATAGCTACTACCCAGTGTGCATGCAAATTTCAGTGTATAAGGGTGTACATTCTAACTACTATCGAATTTGGAATTTGGATGTGGTATTCGTATATGTGTATGTATGCATCAATGTATGTATTGTGACGTGATTCTTCCGAATCGCGTCCCAAAATAAAAATTACAATTTCTCTCTACCTGAGCTCTGCACGACAATCCACCAGCGATTCCGCCTGAATCACTAGTCTTAAGGTTTCCGTTTGTGAGCGTCTATTATCGTCCTTTATTATTTCTGATTTTCCGTTTATGCTGCCTTATCTTTTGCTTTGTGTTATGATATCTTGTATCTCGACTCTCGAGTCTCTCTAAACGGACATAATGGCGTGAGGACAGGACAACATCATAGTGGATTTCGAGGATTTTGTGGCTATACCGTTTGGCTGTTTGATGCCGATTTTGAGGATTTGGTGGCTATACCGTTTGGCTGTTTGATGCTGATTTTGAGGATCTGGCACGAGGGATAACCTGAGAAGGAGCCAACGCCGCCTCCACCGATCACGAGGCGCCCGCCGGTTCCGCCGACCTGGAGGTCGCCGGGATCCTGCTGCACCCGCGAGGGGACTCCGCCGTTTCCGTCGGCCAGCAAGGGCTGCCCTCTGGGCCCATCCGCTGCCGATACGGCCGGCAGGGAGATGAGGTTTTCCTCCCTGCTCCGCCCAAGGCCTGCCGATCGCCTATGACAGCGCCTCCGTCTGGCTGAGAAGCCGCCTGAGCACCCTCAACCCGCAAGGCCCAGCGTGCTTCGAGGGCCATGCCGACAGAATCGCTGTTCGTCTTCACTCGGCCGCTTCCGCCGCTGCACGTCGACGCTCGGGAGAGCTCGGTTGCCTTCGTCAACATTCGTCCCGTTCCGGTGCCGTCCCGCCTCACCTGAGCCCGCTTGCCGTAGATCATCGATCGAAGATTCAGTGTCGTGTGAAGTTTAAGACGAGAACCCACGTTCTGAATTTTCGGAACCGAACGAAAAGAGAGAAAGAGAAAGAGAGAGAGAGAAAGAAAATTTGCTGCTGTCTGGGAAGGCCTATTATCTTAAACTGTCGCTTTGCCGAATTTCGCTTTTCTTTTCTGTGGTGAGATCTTTCGCTTACTTTAATATTTTCTGATTCTCTCGGTGAAGATTATCGACACGTGCCCGGCGAAACAGTCTGTTTCGCCGGTGACGAATTTGCCTTGCCGTTCTCGGGCGAATGTCTTTCCGCCTGCTATAGTATAAAGGACGATATTGCAGTTATCTTTTGTATCTTTGAGTTTCCGATTTTGCGCTTCTCTGTTATGATCTATGATTTATATTCTGGCTGTAATTAACGAATTTTCTAACATCCGCCTAGAGTGAACGCGGGAATCTGCCTGCTCGATCGTTTGACCCCGGGTTGACCGGCTTGGTTGTTCTACAGCCAGATTCTCTCGCTGCCGAATTATAATATGTTGTCGATTATTATAAAATTGTGCCGATTATAATGAGATATCGTTTACCGTAAATTAGTATTCTTTTGACTTTGTCTAATTTCTTTCAGATTTTCGAATCATACGTTCTGTTAAAGTCAGTAGCGAGCCCACGCCGTATTTCTTCTGATTACTTATAACCATACTGTTTCTTCAATTTTTCTCTTTCGAACTGGGCTAAATAACTAACTTCTTTGATTTTGTCTATCTGATTTTGCTGAAGTGTGTTTCCGATTTTAATATTCCTATGTTGTATGCGATATCTTCTGTTTTTTTTTCTGTAAATTATTGCTGGTGTGTCGTATCTAATTATCGTTGCCAAACCATAGGGTATTTTCGCTTTTCTATCGCTGTGTAAATTGTGTGAACTTTACGTATCGCGAACGTCTCTATGACGTCGCGCACCGGGCACCCTCCGAGGCGACCTTGTTGTTTACGTTCCTCGACGCCGAGCCTTCTGCCGGTTTCGAAATTGTACTACCCGTTCCGAGAACGTTTGACTGTCGCAACGATAATGAAATATTCTTTATAATATTTTACATCTATCTGACTGTGATATTTTTATGTGCCATCTCTCTTACTAATTTATTGTGAACTTCCCTATTATATCGTAATGATTTTTTCTGTGCTCGCGATTTTAAGCTTGTGTTAACGAACCCGCGTGTATTATCTTTTTTTCGGGTTCATACGGATTTATCTTTTCTTTTGCGTGACTTTTTAGTATTATTATTGTCGATTGCGGTTATTATTTCGTGCGTGCGAGAATTGGAACTGCGCTGTCGTTCCGCTGCCGTTCTTTGCGTGCCGATTGTCGTTAATTTATTACTAGCGTGTTGTTTCATTTCAAAACGAATTTATTAGTTATTCCGCGTACTTATGTTATTCCGACTATATTATTTTTTCGTCACTATTGTTTCGTGAAGTATCGCACCCGCGTTGTACTCTCGCGTGCGTTCTCGCATTGCGCCTTTGCTACCGTAATTTTCCGATAAATAGGATGCGTCTGTAGTTTCTTAAATTATACTTTTGTAATTCTTATATCTTTTGCATTGTATAGCTTCCGATTCTAGATACTGATTACTGTGAACTAAATTTAGAACTTTTGTTAACTATGCTTGGCTTTCGCTCGCACCTTCCGTTAATGCCTGAATAATTGCTTATGTAATCTCGCTATTGAGTTTGCCGATTATTGGTGTTGTCGTTCTGCTTAATAAAGCTGCGGTGCGTTAACTCCTTAATTTTGCCTATTTTATTGTATAATTTCTTATCGCCTTACTAAAAATCCTTGGCTGGTTTTCCTCGTCCCTACCTCTTGAACGCCGCGACGCTTCCGACGAGCTAGCCTCTGAAGCGGCCTACCGTGGGACGTATCGTGGTCTAATCTAGTCATCTGTGTTTTCGAGTTCCGGGTAACCTTTAGGTTTAGTTACGTTTTCTCTTCTCTTTCGTGACCGTGGTGCCTTACCGTATTTTCAGTGGCCGTGGTGCCCTTTATGTTTAGTTCGCCTGGTGGCAATCTGAGTTTTAGTTCGCCTGGTGGCATCTCTAGTTTTAGTTCGCCTGGTGGCACATTTAGGTTTAGTTTGCCTGGTGGCAATCGGTTACCCCGGATTATTTCTTCTTTCGACTTTCGCGGTATCGATAACGAGGCCTAGAGCTCGTGGTACTCCTTAGAGGGTACCTGGCGCCCAACCTACTTTTCCGATCTTGCCGAAATCACTGACGTTCCCGATTCCCGGATTTGTAGTTTCGTTTTGCCGATGAGAGAAATATCGTCGCAGTATATATCTATATATATTGTGACGTGGAATTTTGATGCACGTCACAAAATAAGGCGCATTCGGCTACGTTGTGGGGTCTGATGGGTTATGGAGCGTTTCGCGTGGCGTTGGACTGACTTTATTTTAAGAATTTGTATTTATTTCTCTGTGAGGAAGGTTTCGTTTGTTTTTAAGTTCATTAAGCGGATCCGAGAGGATTCGACATAATTTCTATTGAAACGGGGCCCGAGAGAGAGCCAACTACGGGCCTGCCGGAGCGCTGTTGAGGAGAGGTGACGTCAAGACTGGAGCACACAACCTGGTGGCTCAACTACGCAAAGCAAGCGGCGAACATCTTCAGGAACAGAGGGCATCGAGGAGTTGCAGAGGCGGTGTGAAAACGAATATCGAGGAAGTAGAGCTGAATGTGATTCCCGACTCCCGGCAACGGCACTGCAGCCATCCTAACGTAGCACGATGCTAGGATCTATTTTATCGAGATTGTCAAAGATCGCGAGCTTGATTGGACCAGGGGGTAGTATTACGGCGCGCTCTCAGGAAGGTTCTTGATTTTGGAAATTTGTAGCGTCACTCACGGCGTGGCCTAGCTCAGGGATAGACGTGCTATCGTTTTAAACCGATTTTCGGATTTATTGTGCCGTATCGTGATCCGTTTGAGGGATTATAACCCAGGAGAGCGTGTTCCTAGGATTAGTAGGAACTACTGAACAACGGTGAGTGACGCTCAAGAGTATTTTGGTTATCTTTAAATTCACGGGATCAACCGATCTTTTCTGTTCGACGTACTCTTACGCGTCATCCTGCGCTTTCCTGCCCCCTACGGGTCCAAGGATAGCTAATCCAGTGACAGTAGAGGCTCGGTCTCTCATTTATTTCTGACAAGTATTCAATTTTTGTGTCTAATCGTTCGGTCCACGTCTCGCGGAATCGCCTCCCCAGCACATGGGTGCTTGAGTCACTATCATACTTTTTACTATCGTAATATTTGTTATCGTACCGTTTGTTATATCGCATCGTATGTTGCGTTGTTCCAGCGGGAACATTAGTGTTTAATGTCGTTCGGGTATATATCCCAGTGTATATCCCAGTGTTTTCTATATCATCTCGATCTGTTTTCTGTACTTATCATTTGTATTCAAACATTTTGTTCTGATATTTATTTTCTTTAAAATAAATCGGATCCGTCCCCGGATTGTGGTTCCGATAGTATGTCGTTTTCAGTGGTGTTTAGAGTGAACCTCCCTAGTTTTCAGATTTTTATTATTGTCTGCCAAACCCAGGACCCCACCGCATAAAAGCTGGCCCGGGTGTCCTTAGGAGACAGCGGTGTAACTCTGGTTATACCTGGCGCCCAAGAATTCAGTATTTTATTAATTATTTCTCGCGATGCCATTTATTTGTACGTCATCGTTAAAAAGTGTCGTCACAATATGTAATGATAATAAAAATAGTAGTGTATAATTACGCTAATGGTGAAAAATGTAATACACCCGACAACTTAATAATATATCTATTGTGACGAAAATCTATATGAGTTACAATTATTTAATTCCTGAAAACGGGATACGGTATGATGGGAACTACTGCAAAAGAATACTCGAGCCGTTCCAAGCAAAACAGCTGATTCTCCGTTGACAAATAACTAATCTCTGTCCCCCGGAATACGATACCGAAAAATACCGATTAGGCAAAATTTCCACCCAAACGCCCCTGCCCTGTTAGGAAGTCGTACATAATCAGGTCTTACGCGTAACTAGCTCCTCCTTAGTATAAGTTAGTAATAAGATAGTGGTAACTGTAGCATCATAAGTCCATGGGAACAGTCCATGTAAAGAATGTTCCCATGGGAGCTCACCAGTGAGGTTAAGGAAGCAGGTAGCATAGGTTGGCAGGAATTAGAGAACTTTTAAACCATGAACTCGAAAGTACGTGCCGATAACGTATCAGGACCGCGGGAACCAAGAACAACTCGCGCTGATCCCACAAGTCCAGAATGCACTGAATCGGCAGTTTTCTATCCCTTCTTTCGCCAAAACGCTCTTCGAGCCAGAATCGAGCAGCGGATTAGTCAGTCTACTCAGGAGTCTCAATAATGTCATACATAGTTTTTCTCTCATAAAAAATCGGAGTCAAAGGCGAACTTAGCGCGAGAACAGTGATGTAAGACAGGATACCTTAGGGCCTATAGTGTCTTTCTCGTCTTAGGGCCGAGTAACCAAATTAATTAGTGAGTCGCGACAAAGTTCTACCCTTTTCGAACTCAGTGTCCTTGTGCATATCTTACCACTACAAGAGTGTTAGTGCCTACCTTAGCGGCCAGGACAAGGATCATTCTCTTGAAATTTTTGGATTATTCACTATTTCTTACGGGAACTCATCTCAGCCGAGTTACCATACCAATCTCTTGCCTTCACTGGTGAGCTCATTATATTATCATATTTTACCTTATTTCAATATCGGTATATGACCTTTGTATCTACACCATAATAACACTCAATACATCTACATTTTCTTGACTCAACCACTGTAACACAAACGACACAAACCCAACACCACACGAGTATTACACGGTCACTGCGGAGCGTTTATCGTGTAACAACCCAAACACTACGTCAACCCACACGGGGACATTGTACACAAACTGTCAACCATTTTTATTTCTTTTTGTTCTTAATACATATCTCATATTATTCAACCTACATTGGCATTAACCAAGTCATTTCTAAAAATACCCAATTTCGCTCCAATACATATAAGAGTCATTAACCTCGATCATCGCTCTGTACTTCCGAAGATAAGCAACATAAACAGCTGGGTGCGCATAAGCGTTTCAAGGTGGTAAGAATCCCAAGTTAAATAATAAGTTCGCCCTCCACGTACTTCTTCTCGGAACCAGACGTGTCGGACGTAACACACGATGACAAGGGTCATTGCTTGTAACCATCGTGTTGGCTAACAACAGACTGGTCTGAGACGGATCTTTTGCTCGCCCAATTGCAATAATTTGCAGATACAACAGAAGCAAAATTTCACAAGAAACACATATATAACAACAAAACAACAAAGAATAAAATATTAAGTTTCAAATAATCCCAAAAACGCAAAAAAAAACATTCATTCACAAAAATAAATGTTCCTTAATATCCGCATATTATCGATCATAGATTTAAGGTATTAAAACGGCGATGTGTCAATGTACTTATATAAATTATTTAGTTCTTATCTGCCTTAAAGATTCTTCGTCCAGTAATTGCATGTTATTGGTCATTAATTATTGATCAGCATCGTCTAATTTGGGACACCACATCGATATATCCGTTTAATTATGAATCCTTTTGTTCTCTTTCCTTATATCCCACGTTTGTCAATTATGTTTAGGATGATTCAATTTAGCATATATTCAGTGGCCCTGTTGCCTTATTACGTCCGTCGCAACGCTACCCCCTATCGCCCCCCTCCCATTCAGCAACCCTAGGTTCCCATAATAGCAAAGGGTCAAGGACCACAACGATTGTAACTGATCCTCGACGAACATGCGTTATTTACTATAAGTTATTAATTATAATATTTTAGGGAATCATTATACCTACACGACATCTCGCACTCTCTCGCATTACCAAATATCACACCCACACTGCGGCATTACAGGTGGACGATGTGGAAAGAGAGAGAGATTGCGACAACCAAAAGACAAGAACGGCAGGGACAATAATGCTGAACCAACACCCAGAATTGAGGTGCCTTAAGCGCATTTCAGTATAGCACAGCGGAAAACTACACACACCAGTACTCCTACTAACTACCTTCCCTGCCCGCTCATCTACCTCACCACCAAGATAATCCGGTCAACGCAATACCCCAAAGAGGAATCTGCGAACGAAGACCTACCGACATGAATCTATTGGGAATTTGGAAACAACAGCCCCGATTTCACCATAGCATGGACCCAAATTCCCAAAAACTCCTGGCAATGCATCCAACCCCCTCCCAAACCAAAGGTTTCCTTATGAACATCGATACTAATCATCGGCAGTTACTGATCAATCCTCTGGTAGAGCAGTGTCTCTTCTGGAGTCTTTAGCCCATTGTCCGTGCTAGTCAAGTGTTGTGCCGATCAAATACCTTAGGGCTTATTCCGATCTAGCTTACCTTAGGGCCCAAGCGAAAAGTGCATCACCTTAGTGCTGGGCGTCCACGCGAAAAGAACTCAATTCTTGGCATTCCGAAACCATTCGTCTAGGCCAGTGTTCACCTTAGGGCTGGACCAAGTATCGTGTATAGTAACCTGCTAAACCTAGGAACGATTGAACGTCCTTCATATTCTTTGGTGTAGGGAATGTTTGAACCACTGTTATCTTTGAAGGGTCCGGTTTTATCCCTTCCTCTTTTATTACGTGTCCCAGGTAGTTTACCTCTTTCCTTAGAAATTCGCACTTGTCTGGTTATAGCTTCAGAGTATTGTTTCTCAATCTTTGAAATACTTCTTCCAAACTGTAGATTATGCTCCTTCAGATTCACTGCATATATGACTACATCATCTAGGTATACAAAACAGCGATGCCCTTCTATTCCTGCGAGAGCGGAATTCATCAACCTTAGAAATGTTGCAGGTGCGTTTTTTAGTCCGAAAGGCATGCGATTGTATTCTTAGTGACCGTGCGATGTGGAAAATGCGGTTTTACATTTGTCATCTTCTTTCATTAGGATCTGGTGAAATCTGAATGCCAGATCTAAAGTACTAAAGTATTTGGCGTTACCCAACTGGTCTAATATTTCGTTGATATTGGGCAGTGGGAAGGAATCGCCAATGGTTACATCATTCACTCTTCGAAAGTCTACTACGATACGCATGTTTGGTATGCCTGACGCATCACTTTTCTTGGGTATCACTAACAGTGGTGTATTCCATTGACTGGTACTATGTCGGATGATTCCATCATTCAGCATTTGCTGTACTTGTTTATTTATTTCCGTCTCTTGACTTTCTGGTAGTCTATAAGGTCTAATATTAATGCCTGCTGTCCATGAGGTGACCTGGATTTCATGTGCTGTTGCCTTCGTGCATCCCGATTGGTCGCCCTCTATATAGAAAACGTCGTGATATTTTTCGCATACTTCGAGCAATTTTTCCTTTTCTTCTTTATTTAGGTGTTCTGTCCTTAAATTTTCTCGTAACTTAGCCATGTTGCTGGCTAAGGGAATAGGTGTAATGTTAAACACTGATGTTCCCTTCTGGTTATCGGTCTCTACGGACTCGTGTTGCAATTCTTGAACTGTTACAGTAGGTGTGTCAAGTTTCACCATGTGCTCAGTTGTATTTAGGACGCTGACCAAGCATTCCTCAGATTCTGGTTGAGTAATGCAACCGCCTAATATTACGCCAGGTATTAATTCGGTCCTGTTAATAATTTCCTATTTTCTTTTGCTGAATTTTCCTCGCGTGAAGAATTCATTTCTTCCGGGCCTAGAGGTTCCTGGACGTAAATGCTTATTCTTTATCCAACACTCTTGTTCCTTGTGTCCCAGTTTATGACAGAAGTTACATTTTATTTGCAGTTTGTTTATTTCTCTAGGAATGCTGGGAGTGAGTAGGCTTCTTCGCGGTGCTTAAAGTCTTAGAGTAACAATCTCTGGAAAAATGTCCTATCTGATTGCATTTGTTGCAAGTGGGGCGCATAGTCCTCCTTGTGTTTTCCTGTCCCGAATGACGTTTAGCTATGATGGAATCACGAGTCCCGCTACTTTTTTCCTTTTCTATTGCTCCAGTAATTGCCGCTTGGAGTGTTTCGTAATGGTTCGCTTTGACTATCATTCGTATTCTAACGTGTAGTCTTTGTTCAAAATATGCCTAAGGTTTGAGTTCTTAATAATCTTTCAATAACTTAATTTTCAGCGGGGCTATTTCTTGAAGACGTAGTTGCTTTTATGAGTTCCTTAAGCAAATTCTCTACTCTTTGTCCATATGTTTTTACATCCAATTGGGGTTTTTGTTTACTTGGGGTTTTGTGGTTAAGGTGCTATTTGAAGTAATAACTCCGGGGTGATGGGTGAAACAATAATAAGAGTATTTATTTTTTATAACGGAAACAAGATGATCGGTACGGCGGACGTGAATCCACGGTACCATATGTATACAAAACAAAACTGTCAGGCTCTTGCCCCGTTAGGTTGTCGCGGACGGCGATACTATTATCGATATTCTATCGGCGATACTATTCGCGGTACTGATGCTATTCGCGATATGCTAATGACGAGCACTTCCTCTATGCTATTGACGAGCACTAGCTCTATTACGAACTCTAACTACACGATTCTTTCCCGTCCGTTTCTACTGCTCGCTCTGACCAGACTGCTGCATCTCGTCGTTCCCTGACGCTGGTGCCGTCGGGGTTGCTGTATCAGCGTTTTAATTTCTTGGCGTATGCCGTTATAAGGCAACGTTCCTGGCAATTCTCGGAACTCCTATAGCATAGGAATCTACGGTTCCTAGCTTCTTTATTCTCGAGGTGACTCTTGGTATTGTGATAAGGGCCAAGCCGTTGGCGACGGACGCTAGTAAGCGTTTTCTCGCTTTTGATACCTCGAGATTACCCGGGAGAGTCAACACCTCATAGGTTCTGACCGTGGGATACAACATAGCGTTAAACTCTAGTTGCAATGAAGTTGATGATCTTGATTGACCGTTGTGACGTGGTGTATTTCACCCGTCGTGTCCTCGCAAGGGCCTATTAATGATTACGACCGATTATTTTATTATTTTCTTTTGTTTTGCCGTGTACTCTGCCGGAGTTCGATTAGATTGCTCGCTCGCCGTGCCCGTGAAGACGCACGTAGAAGGAGAGGGGAGAGCCAGCTGGAGTCCCAGGAGATGGGGGCTGCAACACGCAAGGGTCGACACTCGCGCTATCTACGGAGAGCAGCTCTACTGGCCCAGGAAGCACGCGCAACGCGGGACAGCTTGACGTCACGCGGCAGCAACGTGCTCTACTCAGCTGACACTCAACCACACCGCCTTAAAGCGGCGCCAACAGCGCCCAACGAATGAGCACCACTACCGACCCCTATGCCAGAGCGCCCACCGTCACATTTCACTGAATAGTATTGTCGCGGATGGGGAAGCTAGGGATGCCTGGTGCACCCTCGTGCATGAGGACGACTGATGCTCCTCGTAGGGCCGATCATAATGTAATGTCCATGAGTAATATGCAAATTACGAATTGTCGCGATGACATCTTGAAACTGGCGCGTGGCGAAGACTTTGGGTTGAAGGATTCGTCCGCAGGGCGAATCGCCGCCCATTAGCCTAAGGGAGGGGGTGCTATCCTTCACGCGAAGACAAAGCGCGTGAAGATCGAGAAATCAATCCTGCTTGGACGCGTGACATAGTCGGACGTTTTGATTGTTCGCACGAGTCGAAATTAGTACGCGAGTGCACGGAGTGCCTATTGGTAAACGCCTGGAGTTTTCTTTGGGGATTACGCGATCAAGGGAACGCCACGGTAAGCGAGTGTATTTGACTTTTGTGAGCGACGCAACTTCGTGCAAATCTTGGTATCGGATTTTGTTTGTTTCGTGATTTCGGATTACGCGTGTAACGGACACGCGGAGGGACGACCCCTTACCCCGAATTAGACCAAGGCATGAAGGTCCGTCGACCGGCAGGGTTCACTGATTTGGAATTTTTTTTTTGTTCGATATCCCGGATTAGAAATTCCGTAACGTTATCCGAATTGTTTCGTTGTCGTTCCGCCCGTAAGGCACTTGTACATTATGATTTTGTTCAACGCGTAGAACGCGTAAAGGTCCTTGACGGTGGGCTATTGTATGGTGGTAAACGCGGATTAGCCGCGTTTAGATTTGGACTTTGAATTCGTACGGTACGCGAAGTACCAGTTATTACCTTTAATTGTACTTCTGTTTTGTATTTCTTTTTCGTATTTATTCATATTACTACCGTGTCTTTTGTATACCCTTATTTCGGTATTGTACGAAATCGTCGCGCTTCGCGCCGCCGATTTTAGCGAATAAACCGAATCTTTTTGACAGTAGGTCGAAGTGCCCGGATCATTATTTTGTGTGTCGTGTGATCCTCTGACCCATCCGACCTATTGTTCCGAATCCCGACGCCTCCGCGTAGCTGAGTTAGCCAACGAAGGCCCGCGAAGACAAATCGGACGAATTGATACGTGGTTCCCGTTTGGAACCTGGCGCCCAACAAAATCGTAGGTATTTCGAGTGAAGACGTTGTTAGCCCTTGGGTTGCCTGGAACGCGAAGGAATCGCGTAAGTTGTGCACTGGTCGGTCTTGTATTTTCCGGTGAGGTCGATCGCGTAAAAATACGTCACAACGTATAGTGACTAATTCGTTCTTCAATTCTTCGAAAGAGAAAATGCTCTTGTGCCTGAGTGCTTGATTAGCTTTGCCTTCTAATTTAGTCTTTAGTATCGCTAAGACTATGTTATCATGATTTGCGGAGTTGCTCTGATCAAGTACATACGTACATACGTCCAAAAATTCTGGCAATGCTTCGGTTTTTTTTTTTCATTAAATACCTTGAATGTCCCTCTGGGTTCCTTTAACGACATATATGTAGTTGGAGTTCTTCTTCTGTTAGGCCTTATGGGAGCTGGTAAACGGGCTTCTAAATTTGCGATTTGTTCTCGCAATCTTGATATTTTGAGATCTATGGCGGAATCGCTTATTCTGAATGATTCAATAGGTGGTCTAGGGAATTCCCTTGTGGGTACCGCTTGTGCCTGTTCTGGCTGTGCCATATTTCCAAGTAGAGAGTAATTGGTTGACTCGTGCTCCCACTGTCTGTTTGTGTTGATGTTGTTGTTTACTAGTCCTTCTAAAGCTTATAACAGATTTCTCCGAACCGTAGGAGGAGCTGTCCTGGTTGGACCCTCTCTTTGATTTATTTGGAAGCTATCGTCTACTACTGGCTCTATATAGCGGTTTAAATATGAGTCTGTTGATCGCGAATTTGTCCGTCCTAACATAAGGTCGCGATTAGTATCGTCTTGCGACATGAGGAGACATTTGCAATTATGCTAGGCTCTGTTAACAATCGTTTGCGTAGTGCTGAGTTAGTATTATCTTAACTTACAGTAGTTCGTAGTTCTGCATTCTTCGCTACAATCTGATCTGCCAATGGAGAGATCGTCTTTCCACTTGACGTAGGTCGTGAGTCATTGCTCCGGCCTCTTGGTGTTGAACCCAGGTTTCCTCCTTGGGAAGTTGGATCCTTTTTTCTAGTTTCACTTAGGTTTCGTTTAATAGCGCGTACATATATCTTGTTTCACTTAAGTTTTGAGAGTCTCTATCGCATTTTGGTTATTTTGCCGAAACAATTTGGCAATCCCACCGCTGCCACCAATTGTTGTGAGTCCAAATACTGGATTCACGGATTTGACTATCGGAAAGGTTTTCGGGAGTCAGGTACTTAGGGATTTGATGCCCGAGTAAAAAGTTAGAACTAACTCTCGATAACAAGTACAGTGAACCGCATAAATGGTGACAACGGTGGACGCCGTGCGGTGAGGTAAGAGAGGAGGATTGGGCGGCGCGTG